>JAQPZY010001229.1:0-600000 GCA_029931535.1 Margaritifera margaritifera | reverse complement strand
CTAGAGTTCGACCTCTTTACAAAAGGGATAGTAGGGCTGATGCAAACAATTACAGACTTGTACTCAGAATTGTTTCCAAGAATGTTCAACTTGAAAACATTTTAACTAAAAAATAAAGCTAAAAAAAAAAGCTTACTGTATGAACTACAGTCGGGTTTTAGGGGAATGTACTTTACTGATACATGTTTGATAAATATTTTTGATCAAATTAAGGTACAGACGTCCAAAGTTTTCTACACCGGAACGATCATGCTTTCGACACAGCAAATCATGATATATTGTGAAAACTTGTAAGGATTTGGAGTTAAGTCTGTTGAATAGTTTCAATTTATGTAAGAAATAGAGAACAAATTGTCAGTGTTAATAAAACAGAATCGAGACCTTTGACAATGTCATGTCGTAAACCTCTCGCTAGCATATCCAGGCCTCTTCTGTCACGTGCTATGATAATGACATGGTAAGTGGCATAGGCCCTGATTGTAAGATTTTGTTATGAGCAGTGCTATCATGTTTTCGTATCAGCATATCAGCATCCTGATTACATTTCACAAAAGCTTGGGAAAGAAGTAGAATCCTGCAATATTTGGCTCACTGGCAACAAACTGTCATCACGTTTTGGTAAGACATAATGCATCCTGTTTAGCTCGAAGCGAAAAGTAAACAAAGATTAAAGAAGAGAATATTCAAATTAAACTGTAATGGTTACACAATCAATTCTCGGAAGTGTAAAAATGCCTGGTTAAATTTTCTCTTTAGATGTTTATCACTGAACACTAGAAGAAAAAAACCCAAAACATTATGTTCTGCTCTAATACAGTGTTTTGTGACTATTTCTGTTCTTCGTGGTATGCCGGAATTAGTAAAAACCTCAAAAACAAACTCCAAATAGCTCAATATAAAACTGAGAGATTTATAAGCATGCTTGAACCCGGATCAAGCATTATAGGGTATGAACTTAAAGGTGTGGGAATGCTAAAAGTGGGGAATGAGGTGAAACAATTAAGACTAAATTATGATCATAACCGTTTTTAATGAGAAATATCCATCTTACATGAGCCGAATATTTGTGAAAATTAGTGATCGTCACCATTTTGTCACAAGGGGTAGTAATTTAATTTTGACACACCATGTGTTAGTAGCGTAGCTTGGACCACTTTTTTTTATAACCCTATAAAGGACTGAAACCTATTACCCAGTTTATCAAGAACATTTCAAATATAGATCATTTCAAACTGGCGTTTAAAACAAACCAGAAAAAGAGTACACAGTTCGATGATATTGTATTATAATTAATTGGTTGTTAGTAATAATTTTAATTCCAAAATCAGTTTTTAACTTTGCAATACTTAACAGCATTTTCTTAGCTTAATATACAATTTTAATTTACAAATGTACCCTGCCCAAAATTTTCATCCCTCGGGAACAAACTGAACATATTTTTTTAATAAACTTTTATGGTTCATCCATGGTGGATCATATATTTTTATCTTTGTGTTACGACTGTTTTTATGTACAAACTGTGTCAACGTTTTTTGACTTATATATCTTTCTTATATGAAGTACAACTTGTGTCCTTTGATGGATCATACCTACCTAAGGTATTATTATTATTATTATTATTATTATTATTATTATTATTATTAAGTGTGTACATTATTGATTTTTATCGTACGAATGTTGCCATTCCCCGTATTGCACAAGAGGCCCAAGGCATCGATTCTAATTAAAGTTTTTCAACACAGGATGGACTATTACATTAAAATCTATAATGTACAAATCACGGTATAATAACCTTTTTATCATACACCTAACCTTATTTCTAATAATGCATTATTTATATTTCAAAACATCCTTTATTTTCCATAATCTGTCAAAGTGGAGGTGTAATTAATTTGTCACTGTTTTGCCTAATCAGAGACTCATACATATGCATATATAAGTCTCTAGTACTGTAGTTAATCTATGTCATAAGTTATGCGAAAATTAAGATGAGATGTAAGTCAAGCTCGGAATATTATGGTACTTATTTCACCCTTTAATTTATCATCTCCCCTGAACTAACAACGTATAATGATACTTCAATATTAAAACAGATCGATTTTGAAACAAAACGTTCCAATTGTGAGATTATTTATCCGGAGTTATATTTAGTGCAAACAGTTTAATGAAACATTAGTCACATTTTCCTAATAGTATATGCTATTTTTAATTGTATTATAAACACTTGCAAGATTTACAGACGCTTTCACATGACATAAACTCTCGTTGGCTTCAGCACAAACTAAATATGCTTAGGAAAGAATTTTGTTAATATTTATAAGGGGTGGGTGGCATGTTTTAAAAATATGAAAATCGAATTATTATTGTGAAAAATATGTAGAGAACTTGGTCAGGCATGAAAGTGGAAATATCAAAATGTTTAGTAAGAGAAAGAACTGTAGGAATCAAGCTTCCAAATTTACCTCCCTTCTTCACAGTATGGATTTTTGGCATCTAGTATAGCGGATGCCCGTGAGTTAGTTTCAGAAATTGTACAATATACAATTATAATAGACAGTGACATTGTTTGAATGTTAGAGAAGCAGGTGAGGTAAAAGCTGTTAAGCATTTCATAAAGTATCCTGGCTTTGTCGTGATTAAGGGAATATCCTTAAACAATTTGTGACCGCCAACATATTTTTTTTCCTTACTGTATATTTTTTTTATCGTAAAATGTTTGTTTTGCGGATAGACTTTTGATATTATATTTCATGCTCGTGTAAGTACTTTTGATTTTTGTAAAGTAAATTTCAAATTCACATGTGTGACTTGCGTTCTAGTAATAAGTTACACTATATTAAGACATCAGTGTTTATTGTGAAAAGTGAATGTCTCTGATTTTTCTTTATTCTGCAAATTATAATTACAAACGCAGCTAGACAATATCATTGTATACATTTCCAAAATTGTATCATTGTAATGTTTGTTACATATAATGTTACTTCAACTAATTCAACCAATTTGAAATTTTCATTATGCAATTTTTGATTTGTTCATGTTCAATCGACATTGCTCTGCTGATTCAATTTAATCTGATATTTTAAAAACAAGATAACTTTGTTTATGTCATACAATTTGACATTTTCATCTGCTAAGAGATTTTAGTCATAAAACTTATACTTCATAGAAAATGACTTCTCAAGAGCGGTGCAAATTCTAAAACTGGCTGAATTTGATAGGATCGTTTAAAAGAGCTGATCATTGGGGAAAATTGCACTAAACATGGTATAAAAATATACATGGTACGCACTACGATATACCTAAAGTTTCACTTAAAGGTGTACAAATATATTTGTAAATAAGATCAACTTAGTTTTTGAATAATTTTACCTAAGTTGAAAATAATCAGCACTTGTCAAGTCAGAAACACACAAGAAGATATGCAGAGCTATTGTGCGTGACAACAACGTTGACAACAGTATTGTTGACCATTTAATATGGGATTCATACCCAATGGAAGTAATGCAGGGATCTGCCAGAATAATAAAAGATGAGCGTGGGCAATTGCGCCAAATATTTTCATAGACGATTGCAAACCTTTAAATGTTGTGTAGGATGAATAAATACTCATGTAGATCTACATCAATGAAATTACTAGTATATTATGACTTCCTTGCAGGATATGTATCCTATACCTCGACATGTTGGATGCCAAAATGGTGCAGACGACATGGCACTTCTCGCACACAATCTAATTTAGGCCTGAAACAAGTTGCATGCAATCCAGTCATACACACAGCAGGAACTTTATATAATAATTTACCACACTGCCCCTACCCCACCCACCCACTCACCTAACAACCCCTAAAAATGTACAGTAGACTGCAAAGCAAAAATTAGAAGTTAACTGTTAACCTGAATGGAAAGGCATTTCCAACAAGTACCGAAGCTATACATATGTTCGTTCTTAGATAGATATCAGACAGATTCGACAGTCAAAACAATATCTGCAAAAAAGACGATACACTTACTAATGGGTGCTGACATGCATAAAGTAAATTGGTTATGGCCTCAAACATCACATGATCTATGGAGGGTATGCTCGATACTAAAATACTGAGTTGAAGTATACAAGTTCTGCCAAAAGGACATTCATGAACTACACGTCAGAGCCAGGCTATGTAGCATCACATCGCTGAAGAAGTAGTCGTATTGCGGCAAGACCATTTCCAGGAAACATTTTGCTCTTAAATTAAAACAGCACTATTTTTTACTCATGCACAATGATTGACGGTCATATTAAATATGTTAGTATCTTTATTATGTGTGGATTAAATATCCTTGTCCTCTTTAGCAAATAATCGTTCAACGCGTGGCTTTTATTACAGAATCTGGACAGAATAGCTTGTCAAGGTCAGATAACTTTTAACGTTGAATAAGCTTCAAAACGGAATGAAAGCTTACAAATGAAACATAAAAGAACATAGTGGAGAGAAGAGACGTAAATTGATCTGTTTAGGTGTAATGATATTGTTCATAGATATGGCTGAGTGCGGTTTTCTTTACTAAAATAAAGATGCCCGTAAAATGTCCCTTCTACCTATCTATCTATCTACCATATAAATAATATTTTTATTACTGCGGTGAATCTTTGCAAAAAATGGAAAATTGTTTTAACTTTTATATGTTTAGTTTTGTGTGTAAAAGGATCCAGTAGCAACGGATTATGAAGCTTGTATCCATTTACGAGTATATTTTTCTACTGACAGACTGACGCAGTGACGCGAAAAGAATAATAACACGATAACCGTGATTAAGACATACGGCATAACCAAAATTTTATTTAACATCGGATATTACAACAAATACCATTAGCTTTTAAGAGCTATTACTCCGACAGCCAATCAACAAAAAGTAGTTGCAGATAGATAGAGCATAGAGATGTATACATATCCCTTATAAATAATATGGATATTACCGTACACTGAAATATAACATACATATTTAACACAACGATTTAAACATACATTAAAACGTTATTTTAAGACCAATATAATGAAAATGTACACATAGAATACATAAATGCAATACATAGATAATTACACACTCGTACGTTTGGTTTGGTTTTGCTTTGTGGGTTTTACGCCATTTTTCGGCACATGATAGGCTATACATCTATATTTGGTGGAATCCGGGAAAACCCTGGGAAGAACCATCAACCCATGGGAAGCTACTGGCAAGCTTTCTCACATACCCACGTTGGCCAAGCCGAGACTTCAATGTATGCAAATGGGAGTATGAAAATTAAATAAAGATAAGCAACCCTGGTGCATTTTTGGGCCAATGCAACTGTCCTGGAATTTGTCTGGGTTGGCCTTCAATCCATTCTGAGTAAACCAGTTGACCAGGGCTTAACTCTCCCGTTGAAGCACACCCTTGTCGTAAGTATATTCATATATGCATAGTTGTACTGTGTTGCCTGCTGCCGCGATTACAAAATGCCAGTCACATGATATATAGTAGATTAAACTGGCGATGGAAACTTTCTGTTTCAAATCAAGAAGTGCCCTAATTTTTAACATAGGAGGTCAATTTGCAAGATCCCTGTTAAATAATAACAAATGTGTGTGTGTGTGTGTGTGTGTGTGTGTGTGTGTGTGTGTGTTTTGTTTGTAACTGTTGTCTCACTTGGACCTATTGTCTCACTTGGACCTAAATTTGCGCTTCATTAAATAAGAATATTCAATACAATTCAGCTCTTTATAGCCGGTTTTAACGAAATAAATATATCACGCAAGAAAATTACCCTTCGTTTTCTTCGTCTGGTATAGAAAGGTTACAAAAATGGGCACATTGTATTTTTTATTTCGAACTGCATACAGTAGATCCTTTTGTATCATGAAAAATGGCGGACAGTATAAATTAAAGTTATGTAGCCATTTTGTCTAGAGATACACATACTTTCAATTAAAAATGCAGAGGGAGAGAGAGAAAGAGAGAAAGAAAGAGAGAGTGATCTTACCGTCATATAAAGTATCCCATATTCCATACCATTTCATTTATGATACACAGTCCCCACTTTCCATGTTTATTTTCTGAAACAGTGAGTCTGATGGGCTGGTTTTACCAATATACGCGCTGGGAATGAACGTAGGCTACTAAATTTAGACCACACTCCGGGAATATCAAAATGGCACAGTAATGCGGTATCTTCATAAATATGTGGTGTGCAGAAATGTTTGTTTAGTTACAGTTAAGTCGGCTTTGTGTTCTGCGATTTTACTGTAAGAGTGAAACCCTTGTTTCCGGTAGAGGAAAACATTCAGTGTACTCGGATCTTGCCCATTCTCTTATTTTACAATTCTAGACTTGTTATGTTCCGAATAATATGAAAAAAAATGTTTAGAAACAAAATTGGGGAAATATGTTTTATTGTTTTTCATTGTACAAAAGTTCGCCAAATTACATTTGAAATCACCTCTTGAAATGATATTAATATTGACGTCTGGTTGATTGTGTCACAGAAATCCTTTCCGGTAGATGAAAACATTTGGATTCCTCATATCATGCCCACTGTCTTGTTGAACAAATCTAAACTTGTCATGTTCCGAATAATATTTAACAAAATGTTTAGAAAATAAATCCGGGAAATATATGTTTTCTGTTTTTCATGAAACAGAAGTTTGCCAAATTACCTTTGCAATCACCTCTGCAAATGAGATTATTACTGACTTCTGGTTGATTGTGTCGCAGGAATGCTGTCAGCAATAAAATGCTATATAATTCAAGTGAATTTAATGAGGAGTCTCATATCTTTTTGATTTCTGTTGAAAAGGTAGAGGACTATTGATTGCTCCTAACAAATTGCATAAACCCAGATCTGCTGGCGTATTATGCGACGGCAGATCTGGGTCTATACAGTTTGCAGTTGGACCAGACTTATAAACCAGTTTCGATGGTAGCTCTAAATATTAGCTTATTCTAAACCCAAAATGACTTTATTTTTTTCCGGAAAAAGGTATATCTTGTATGACCTTTTTGTATATCTGAAAGTAAATGAATCTGTCAGAATGAAATCCAAAAACATATTTTTCAGTTTTCACAATTCGATGATGATATAGCAATAGGATATTATCAACTAAAACTTTTAAAAAGTATTAGATGGACGAACATGTTCAACATTTTTTATTAGACCTTGATGCTTTACTCTGAAGTCAAATGTATGTCTCGCCTGCAACAGCGCAAAATAAAATGTACCAGATCGACATAGCGCAGAAGACGAAAACCTTTTTTCACCGATTATGTTATGACTGTGATTGACGACACTGAGAAAGTATTGTAGCTTGTGCAAACTGGAGTAGTTTTAAACTTTCTAAATCTATTTCACTGCACGAATATTACATGCATATCTGGCATTTTGTCTTTCCCTAAGATACATCTCTGACATGTGTTTGCCTCTGCCATAGGGTTATAATCATGTATATTTGCGGAGAGGTTGGTGGTAACAAATCTTCATCTTCAAAAGTCCAGGTGTCAATTATTGATTGATTTCATATTTTGGTTGCAAGGTCTTCCTCTTTCTTAAAACTGGTGTTTCTGAGGATGACTTTAAGAAATACTTTTTGTTTTTTCTTGGATAATTTACGGTAATCACTATATTTATTATTGAGCGTTCTTGTCGATGAAAAGTAGGCCAACACGTTGTATTAGTTGAATGGAATACACTGATCAAGCAATAAGCTTTTAAATCTGACTTGTGGGAACATAAAAAAACACTTTTTCCTTGTTTCTGCTGTTACGTTGAGTTGAGATGCAGACATCGCTTTGAGAAAACAAAAGAAACTATAAAATGTATTTGATCTACCAAGTACTCAAAAATAATGAATACAAGGATCTTCTTGTAAAGTCTTTACAGAATGAAACTGGGAATGTATCGTGAAAGTATCAGACGAAAATAAAGACTCTGTATATACAGCATGGCGGCAGATCAAACAAGAGGTATTGCCGAGGAAATTCCATAAAACTTTACAGAAATCAAATAAATGATTAAGAATTGTATAGAAAATGGCACAAGTTAAGTTTAAATGACTAAGGTAAATTTATAGAAGCTATCAAATTTGATTTTGGATAGAATGAGATGGTGACATTGATCTTCATTTACAAGTAGTTTATTAAACACTATTTTAAACTTATACCAGTTTTTAGAAAGCATCAACTCCGAGTTCATCAAAGTTACCGAAATAAAAATGTCAGGAAATGAGAATTCAGAAACATGCAGACAATTACAAGAGGGCGTCTTGCTGGACAAAACGTCGAGAAAAAGCAGATTGAATGTTTGAGCAGGAGAGCAAACTTTCAATCGCGATATAAAGGCAAGGAGGAGCTATTGAATTTACTACCTAAACAAAGATGCCCTGAGTTTGTAGGAATTTGCATGGAAAATATTCAGATGCCTTCAAACCATCGTAGATATGTGTTCAAAGTGCCGACATAGTAAATCCAGATTGGAAAGAGACGAAACGCATATCTCCATACATGTAACATAGTAAGGCCAGACTAGAAAGAGTAGAAACATATGTCTCCAAGATAATGGAACTCATCTCTAAACAGTTTGGAAGCATATTCCAAGCGGACGCAGTTCAGAATCATCTCATCAGTATATCACCCGGTCTTGAACAAAAAGTCTCTTGTTGAAATTGTGTCAAGGCAGTGGGAAAAAAGCCCAACGATTGTTCACCTAAAGTACTTTTCAAACCTGACACAAGAGTCAATAGTTATTACATCACATATGTTGTAATATTCACCTCAAAGGATAAGACATTACTGAATATCTGATGATATTATTTGCTATCTCTTGGCCATATTCAAGCAAAAATTATGTTGACCTAGCTCACGTGCTCACGTTTTCTATTTCGTGATAATAATTCTTCCTTGTTTTGTGACGATAGAACAATTCAAAAAAGCACAGGGTCTGATTTCTTCAAGAAGTTTGAATTGTTTTCTGTTAATGAACACGATCTTTCAGAAAATTAAGTTTAATTGAAGAGACATAATTGCTGAAAAGTTATCAAGGCCATGCTTACATCATTTAATAACCTTTTGTTCAAGACCTATGACAGCTTTGTGTGAATTGTGATCTCGGTTTGTTGAGTGACTGCCTTGAGATGAATTCTGAGACTATTATTTGTAATTGATATAGCAGTCTCGACTTTATTATATCACCATATCCTTTCCTTATATATTGATAATGCACCAAAATAATATAACCGTCATACTTCGAGTGAATGTTCAGTACAGAAGGCTACTTAGCGATTAAGAAAATAATATGGCTTTGGATAACTTCCTCGTCGAATTTCTGGCAAACGAAGCATAATAAACAATTATCACAAAAGTCAGGTTGAACCCCCGAAATATAACTTATTTCCTAAAAGTTTTCAAAAAAAAAAAAAAAAAAAATGGTGGATGACTTTTGACCAGCTGCCAAAGACTTGGTAATTCCACTGTGTGGAAAGCAAAACTATATCAGTGGAAAAATCACATTAAACCTTTTACATGTGACATATCTTTGGTCAGAAAAGCGGGAAAAGTAGACATTTCCGTCAACCTAGGATTGGTTCAAACAGTGTGATATGCAATGCCATTGCCAATACCAATTTTGTGCAGCAGTCACACAGGTAACCAAATTTGTTTGAAACAGTAGACTTGTACTTGCCCAATCTTGAGTTTTCTTTTGTCTTTTTTTTTTTCTTTTTTTTTTTTTTTAATTATCCGGTATGTTTTGAATTGATTGAACCTATCTGCATAGTGAGCATACATACAACTGTGTTAAAAGATGTTAGTAGTTGTTTTTTTTAAAAAAAACTGGACTATGAAATGTTTTTTTTTTAATGTAATAGTGAATGTAGCAACGTCACTGCTACCACCTCTGGATAAAATGACACTGAAGACAAAGAAACCCTGTAAGTGCTTTACATCAGGTGCAGTTCATGAACTATGACAAATAATCGCCTTTGATGTTATTTATGTTTGACATTTTCTATAATAATCAGATTTGCACCAGTTAAGGTTTTAAAATTGAGATCCTGTATTTATCTTTCTGTAATTAGTTCAGCCATACAACACACAGTAGATTTGTTTGTTTTGATTTTATCTTATTTTCTCTAGTGACGATACTTTCAGATGCCAAACGATTGCAATATGAATGGAAATGGTTTCCGCATGCAAAGGACGTTATTAATGCATTGCTTTCTGCTTACCAGGTATAGTACCCCTTTTGGTTGTAACTCATTCAGATATATATATATATATATATATATATATATATATATATATATATATATATATATATATATATATATATATATATATGAATGAGCTTCCTCTGAACGGTTGATATCAATCGATGCAAGATTAAATATTAGATCCTGTCAAACATCCATCCTGTCCAAATTTGGTATGGAAAATATCAAATAAACGTTCAATGACAATATCCATTTCACCTCTGTTTAATATGTTAACAAGCTGGTTCTGCAGTAAACATTTATACACTCAACGTAGTTTGCATTTTTGAATGGGTCTCTTTATAAGTTTGATCGTTAAATTGAGGTTTTACAGAACCAAATTGTCGCATTTTTTAAACTATTGTCTTCTTTAAATATGGTTCGTTGTTAAATTCATACAATCTTTATTGTTATATCCAAAATATCTAAACTCGTTTACATTTCTTTAAATTAAGTAGTTTTGTTTTGATTCTGTTTAAATTTTCTAGATTCATCCTCTTTATTTCTTTCTTGGTTTGAAGATGTATTAAAGGGGGATGTAACTGTTTCTAGCTTTGTTTTACTATTGGCATATCAAGTATCGAAGTCTTCATTGAACTGTTTAGCTTCTGAATTTGTTTAAGCAGCCGAGTGTTATCTTACACCTCATTTAACTCCTCTCTTTAATCCAGTGTTTCTAACCTCCTTTTACCCTAAGGACTGGTGTACATCAATGATTATACATTTACACAAAAAGGTGACAAAGATAGCCCAAATAATTATAGAGGGCTCAGTATGCTACAAGTACTAAGTAAGGTCTTCGGATCGGTCTTGATTAAGCGGATTAGAGAATGTTCTGAATATTTGTATTGGTGATGACTAAGCCGGTGTTAAACGCTCATATGGGAATATCTTCTACAATGGCAGATTCTATTGTACATTCGTAGACTTTGAAAAGTCATTTAATAGAATAAAGAGAAAAGCTTTTTTGGCATACATTTTAAAAAATACAAACTTGTGTTAGGGCCACAAATGAGCTTACAGATACCTTTGATTGCTCGTGGGATGCACGTCAAGGTTGCATTCTGATACTATTATTTTTCCATTGTTTTTACATGACCTTTACAGTGCACTATCCAATGACAGTTATGGTGTAGATATTGTTGGTATGTTAAAACTGTTTTTCATATATGCCGATGACGAAATTTGTTAATGAGATGCAGCGCTTATTTAATGGACCTTAATCTTCTTATGATGAATGGGAATTAATGATTATTTTGGACAAAACAAGTGTTGCTGTTATGGAAGCACGAGGAATAGGTTTTTTTTTGTGAATCACAAATTAAAAGAGACTGATGATGATGATGATGCGAACATAAGAATTCAGAAATATATTTTCAAAAACAACCTATTGTGCAATAGGCAGTTATTCAGCACAAGGCAAGAGTGATGAAATGTTAAGGCGCTGACCATTTACTGACCATTTATTTAGGAATGGGGCTGACAGGGACTTGTTAAACACCCCTTCCCCCCCCCCCCCCCCATCCCGCTAAAAAAATATTCTTGCTCTGACTTTCAGAAAAATAACTAAATATGCCCATTATATTAGCTGAATAAAAAAATTATTGTCAGGTGAAGGGAAAAATTATCCCGGCCGGAAAGAAACTCCCAGCACCCCACCCAACCCCACCCCCCAAAATATCAAATGGTTGGTTTCTGACGCGACCACAGGCGCTACACGTAATCTGTTCATGGTATTCTTGTTGAAAAATTATGAATCTAACTTTTCCATAGGATGCTGAACCAATGTTTTGAACTAGCCCAGTCAATGGGAATGAGGTCCGGACGCTGAGCCGATGTCTTGAACTAGCCCAGCCAATGAGAATGAGGTCCGGACGCTCAACCGATGTCTTGAAATAGCCCAGCCAATGGGGATGAGGTCCGGACGAGTCAAAATTCATTCTGTGTCTCTATGTGGATATAATATTTTTCTTATTTGATTTACATGAATGACCAAATACATTGCTATAATAAAATATTCATGTGTATATATACAAAATCCTGTATTGCTTGTATATGTCCAGTTAAAGTGATACAGTTATATATATATATATATATATATATATATATATATATATATATATATATATATATATATACATATGACTGAGTAGCGATTCATGTCTTTTGACATAAAATGTAATATATTTTAAAGAACTGATTGTAGTTAAAACTATATCTTAATGTCAGTTTTAAAATATGATTTGATACAGATTAATTAATTTGTAATACAGCAGGTTAAACATAAATATTTAACGTCTTTGTGAAATATTCATATATTTAATGTTATAAATATATACATTTTGATGTGGACAGTTAATTAAAGAGAAACAACAACAAAAATATATTTCGCAATATTCATTATTCCAGATGTAAATCATAACTTGATGCTTTCTTTTATTGAAAAACTTAATTTTTTTCTACTGCAAGAAATTTAATAGTTGCAACATTTTTTTAAAAACAATCATGCGATAGAAACTTACTAATATTTATCGCAGTGATGCATGAGGCGTGTGACCAAGTGGGTGATACAACAGAAACGGGGAACGTTGAAGGGATTCTGAATTCTGTTAAGAGATGACATTACCAAAGTAATACTGAATTTCATGGAGAAAGTCGAAACAATAAACGCTGTGGAAAGTGCATATGTATATGACTGCAAGATTGCCTAACGGTAGAAAATTGCGAGTAATCACTGCAGCTGATTTAGCCACTCAATGACAAAGAAGTCACTGAAAGCATTTCGAAAAAGTTATTAAATTACAGGTACAATTATTGGTAATATGTGAAGTTACTAAATTACATGTACAAATATTGTTGATATGTAAAGTTACTAAATTACATGTACAAATATTGTTAATATGTAAAGTTACTAAATTACACGTACAAATATTGTTAATATGTGAAGTTAATAATACTTTTGTGAAGCACTGTACGCGCAGTGCATATTGTGCTTCACGATAGAGTAAGGGAGATAACTGCATATTTAATTTAGGATCAGATGGACTAGTAATACATGAAGTGAGAGTGCCAATGGATACTGCTGCTGCTTATTAACTTTAATGGAGGGGGGGGATCGAGAAGAGACTTTCTAGCAATTGATCCCAAACGTTTTTAGAGCGTATCATAATCACGTGTTTTGGCTGTTTAAACGCAGCGGCAGCAACGCAATCGACATGTTTGTTCCTTCATTACGTAGAGGATTAAAGGAGAATAGCTGTTTGATCTGTTTCTCAGGATAATTTGTTTTTACATGAATATCTGACGCAATATTTTGCGAACATGTATGTCCGCATACCGAAGTGATAGGCCTATACTAAATGCGGACAGTCGTCAGATATCTTTATTTTGCTAGATTTTTGTTTTGTTCATTCATTTGGTTTAGATATTTTGTTTATAAGGCCCACGCGTGTCTCTTAATTTATCCAGGAAATGTATTAATAGAAAGTAACTTGAGTAAAGGAGTTAGATTATGCAGTTTAATATCTCTTCGTGCATTTCTTGGTGTAATTGTAAAGGATACATACATAAATGTATTTACATTTTATTAATGCTTATTTTGAGAAGCCTGTAATTTTTTTGTTTTTTGTGAGAAACCTGTTGAATTATATATTTTAAGGAAAGATTTATACAGATTGTAATCAAATGAGTTTGTGAATATAAGGAATATACAATGAAAAAAGCATATTTTGAAAGGTTAATTACAAACATGAACATAACCTACAATAATCTTTTCTGTTGTTTTATGCACTTATCACCGGTGTACTAAGTAACAGCAGACCTAGAACATACAAGCATTATATCACTAACTAAACGGAAGTAATAACACAAAAGAAAAATAATGGGATAAATTGGCCACAGCTAAAAAAAAATTCATAAGTTGAATAAATCCAGGGAGACGAATGTGTAAGCTACACTTAGTGTAACCTGGCATGGCAGCGTCCCTTTGTTAACAAAGGTGACCAATCCACCCAGGTCCCATAGGTCGGACATGATCATATATGGTTCCCAACTGATTACTCATACCCGCTTAAACACCTTTCTCCTTGGTTACTCATACTTGAGACTTACACAGATAGGCAAACGCCCATCTGGTACCAGATGTAGAGCGGGACTCTCTGGTGACAAGAGTAGACCCGTTTTTCCAAATCACTCCTTCCCTCCTAATGCACACTAAGTAGGGATTTGTGCAGGTATGAGCCATTTGAGTTCCATGATCCACAATGGCTCAAAGAAGTATAATTTCTTGTCTGTCTCAGTCTCAGAAATAACCTGCTAATGATGATCATTCCAAACCTCATACTCCAAAGAAACAGAAAGTTAGTAACAATTTACTTCTTTGAGCCATTGTGATTTAACAGTTCACAAATACATATAATATAGCAAAATTATTCCATCTCGTTATTTGATTTCGAGTAATTTCAACAGATATATATTTTTTTAAATTCATCGTGCTTCACTTTCCAAAATGAAGAATACTTTGACCTTGACTATGATTTTTAGTTTTGTTTTCTTTTTTTCATTTATATTCCTACTATTCGAATGTTCTCCTATTCTTTTGTTTAAACATTTTAAGATCTTTTCTTGCCTGGACATTCAGGGGATCCTTCACTATATGTAATTCTTTATCGCCATATTTACAATTTATGTTGTATGACTATATTTGTAAGAATGATGCATTTTTACATCCTATTTGAAAATGTTTATATTTTGTCTTTCAATACAAGTGGACTAAGAGATTAAGAAAATACGAAAAGATGTATTTCAATTTGTAAGAAAGAAAATTGTTCCATATATTGTTTACAAGATACTCATTTCACAGAAGCAATTGAATCATATATTGAAAGAGAGTGGGGATATAAATGTTATTTTAGTTCTGGTACAAGCAGATCTCATGGCGTGTAAATACTCTTCCCAAATAACATAGATAATAAAGTTTCAAGAAGCTTTAAGGATAGCAAAGCAAATATAACTGATCTTCATATAGAAGTTAAGAATCAACAAATGACGCTAATTAATATGTATTGCCCAAATGAAGATTCTCCAATATTTGTTGATGCAATTTAGTCAATAATCAAAGAGTATGAAGATCCTACCACAGTCATCTGTGTAGACTGGAATTTTAGTTCAAGATTGTGATATAGGTGTGTAAAACTACAGAAATTAAATAACCCGAAAGCAAGGTACATGGTAATGAAACTGAGAAAGAATTGCATCTCTGCGATCCGTGGAGAATTTGTAGTCGTGAGACTAAAGAGTATACTAGGATTCAGAAATAATATCCTTTTAAATAGCACGTTTAGGTTTTTTCTTGTTAAATGAAGAAAGTTTAAGTTTTATTGATAGTAGGAATACTCACAGCTATATGTTTGACTATTCCCGACAATAGTAACCTTTCCATTTAAATTTTTTTTTTTAAAAACCCCAGATTTCTGGAAATTGAATAATTCGCTGCAAAAAGACAAAGTATGTAGAAAAGGTTAAGAAAAAGGTTAAGAAAAAAAATAGAAGATAAATAATTTGATGTATACTACTACTACTATGGATGATCAATTATTCTTAGAAATCATTTTGTTAGAAATCCGCGCCCTCACAATAGAACATTCATCTTAAAGAAGAAGAGGAATTTTTGAAAGAAAATTTAACATTTGAAAAATGTATTAAAAACAAATTATGATATATTGAGTTTGGGTGTAGTTAACAATTTGAACATAGATTCAGATTGAAGAAATTAGAAAAGAGAACGTAAAAGTGATGATTGTCGAATAACAAGGTAAGCTGATAGAAGAAATAGAAAAAAAAAGACAAAATGTAACTTGGGAAATATACATTATACATACATACATACATACATACATACATACATACATACATACATACATACATACATACATACATACATACATACATACATACATACATCTACATGTATATATATATATATATATATGTATATATATATATATATATATTAACAATAATAAAAGTGAAAGATGAGTCAGGGCAAATAATCACTGATCAATTCAAGCTTTGAATGAAGTGCAAAAGTTTTATGATACATTATTTAGTAGACATGATAATATTGTAACTAAAATAAACATAGATGATACACTTGGAAGATTTGAGGTTTCTAAATTGACTCAAGATAAATAAGAAACATTAGATGGTGAAATAACTCAAGCGGAAGCTTCATAATGCCTAAAAAAATATGAGTGACCGTAAAATTCCATGAACTGATGGATTAAATATTGAATTCTATAAATTCTTTTGGAAGGACTTCGGACTGTTTTTGATAAATTCAATAAATCAAGGATTCCAAAAATGGATATTAATGGATATTATCTGCAACACAGAGGTGAGGTGGTGGGGGTGGGGGGGGGGAGAGAGGGGATCATTGCATTATTGCCAAAGGAAAATAAATCAAGGGAGGTTTTGACAAATTGGAGACCTAATATTTTCTTAAGTATTTCCAATAAAATATCTTCATCAGTTATAGCTAATAAAATAAAACAAATATTGCCGATTTTAGTACATGAAAGTCAAAAGGGCTTTATAAAATGTATTCAAAATGGATTTGCGTCGTAATTCTTTTTATATTGGACGTGGTAGCAGCCAAGGTGACCTTCTCTCTTTTTTGTTTTTATTAGTAGCAGAAATTGTAGGAAATATTAGTGTCAGCCTTTTGACGTATTGTTTCAAAATTTAGTAATCATCATTGACTGTCAAAGAGATGTTTAATACATGTTATTCCATTTAACCGCCATTTTGAATATGAAAGAAAGTCATTAATATCAACAAAATTTAAAATATCCTGTGACAAGTATTCTTGCAGTGATGAGGGCTTCCTCTTCCATGTTCCTAACGCATGGATAACATCTTGCCAAAATTTATTGCTAAAACATTTACTAATCATTGTTAATTTTGTCTGCCCTAATTTTAATATCTGAATGCCTGCAAATTTTCCTAAAATTAGTTTTTTTAACAAAATTCTGCCAAAGTCCTTCTTCATTTGCAATAAGGCGTTTAATCGAAGTGATCTTCATGTATTGAATACAAGAATGAACATGAACTATGTCTATGCTGCCATCAGTAGATGGTGCTAAAAGTGTATTTCTTTTCACACTTCCAGTTTTGTATAAGTCTTGGTTGTCGAAGGGGTAAAATTTGTATACCACCACGGTTTATATTTATCATATGAAAGATTTTGAGATATATGATTTTTAACTCCAGATTACACACTTTTACACTATTATAAGCGCAATCAGGCAATACTTTAAAAATTAAATTTGCAACATGAGGCAAAAAAAAAAAATTAAAAAAAAAAAATTCCTCCCTTTCATCCCGAAGTATATTGAAATTCTACTTGGGAATCCACAAACCTTTTGGTGGAATAATGTATATTTAATTCTCTATAAAATTACTTTGGATACAAAATTATGGTGCATCCAGTTTGAAATTAACCACAACATATTGACTACAAATACTTTCCTATTCAGAATGGGTTTTGTTAGCTGAAAATTAAACGGAAAAAACAACAAAGCATTTTGTTTAATGACATTATCATGATAACAATAATTAAGATTGTATTTTATATTTTTCATTAATTTACGAGATTAACAATATAGAAATACAAATGCCATACCATTATATACTTTCTGTCTCCTAAAAACTTCAGACATATGGAGTTGAAACAGATATATATCCAATGCACGGTGGCAGCGCGAGGGTTAGAGGCGCCCTAGGGCAAGGTTCTTTAGTGGCGTCCCTACTTTGCTAAAGAGAACATGTGTTTCTCAGTTGCCAACCTTCATCATCCTCTCCCCCCATCTAAATATAAGTTTTGTGAAGAAATGCTCGTCCTTACACTAAGGTGAGGTGAACTATTGTGAAGGCAAACAAAATTCAGCTGCAACACAAAAAGCGCCCGACGGCGCCCCCATTAGTCTGGCGCCCTGGGTAATTGCCCTTCCCGTCCTCTCCTTCACGCCGCCACTGACATACTTATTTACTAATTCTAAGGCTGTTATACAGTGTAAATTAAATAAGACTTTGTTATACTTAGATGTTGAGCACTTCTTTTTTGTAAACGGTGATATATATATATATATATATATATATATATATATATATATATATATATATATATATATATATGTTTAGCGCAGTCTTCATTTACGAATATTACACGTATATACATTGGCATGGCAGTTTCTGAAATAAAAACAAAAGGTTTCTAGCTATTCTGTCCTCTTAACACGGCCCCGTATCCATGAAACTTCTCAGTGCTCACTCAAACTCAAAATGACTTTTTGTATAGATCTTATATTGTTATATTATTACAAAATGATATACAGGCTTAACAGACATGTGTATTTAAATGTTTTGCTATTTTGTGTATAAAATTCTTTATTTATTGTAAGGTATCAAACTTTGAGTTTGAGTGTGCACTCAGGAGAGGAGTTTCGTCAAACGGGGCCAGGTTAGCAAAAATGTATCATTACGTAATGACTCATAAGCAGTGGAGGCACGTGGAGGGAGGGCAAATGATCCCCGCCAACAGGTCTAGGGGGGCGCCGTCGGGAACTTTTTTCTTTCAGATGAAATTTTCATATTATTCCACCTCACCTTACTCTAACAGGGGCAATTCTTAACAAAGCTAAATATTGCCCCAAGGCGCCTCGATAGGGGCACCACTAAAGAATATTGCCCCCGGGCGCCTTGAACCCTAGCGACTCCACTGCTCATAAAATCTTGATACAAGTGTACAATGAGGTATACTAAGTGTGCTCTCGACTAATATTATTTGATGTAAAGACTAGCGTCAGAGAGAACAACAACAACAATGGAACGAAGAAGGAAAAAAGAAACAAGAAGAAAGAAGAAAGACAAATTTAAAAGTAAGGAGCATCATGCAATATTCAACCAACCTCAACCCCCACCCTCCACTCATGCCCCAAAATAAATAAATCAATCAATAAAAAATACTACAGTTACTGCAGTTTGCAACGTTTTTCAGCCTTTTAAACTTTCAATGACAGGGGGAGAGAAGAGATTCTGCTATTTTTGGAAATGACACAAATTAATTACAATCTGGATGTGTGACACGGAAATACGATTGAACATCTGTATCGAAGAACAAATCAAGCATGTAAGATGAATGGGTATGTAATAAAGAGGTGTTTAAACTGTTTTACGTTGTCTCTGTCCGAGTTTATCGATAACTATTTCACTGTGCACGGATTGTTGCCGGATAAAATAGTTCCATAGGTTAAATACATCCGGCCTCGTGCATTTTCAATGCCTTTTCATTTCTCTTGCCTTTTTCACAATACTTGCGATGTTAAAAGCCCTACAAAAAGTATGTAATGTATTACTATACAGTCATGGAATTTAGTTATTCTTACCCCATACCAGATTCAAATTGTCGAATCTCATGTCCGGCTGGCCTAGTAATTTTAATTTCTAAACTGACGCGCTCGAGTCTAACTGGTTTAGCAACTTTAATTTAGAAATTAATACCCTCGAACCTAACTGCTATAGTTCTTTTTAATACTGATTTTTAATGTTTTCGTATATACGAGATGGTGACATGCAAACATATGAGTTATCTAGTGATTTGTAATTTTTAAGTGTTAATGTTTTCGTATCCCTATGCGAAATGACGATATGCATGAATATGAATGGTCTAGTGATTCTGAATATTGTATGTGTTCTTATATCCCATTACGAGACTGTGATACATATTAATATGATTGGTCCAGAAATGTATTACTTTGTTTGTGAAATAATGCCGGCAAGTGTGATTGGTCAAGTAATTTTTTAATTTGTGAAATAATACCCACACGCCTGGCAGGTTGAGAGGTAATTTAGTAGTTTGAAATTTTTGGAGTAATGGACTGATTTATTTATATATTAATTTATTTATTACGCGAATATGTAAAGTCATAATAAACTTTCATTCTCGCTAAGAACTCTCAAAATGTATACTACTAACTCCCTCCGTTCTGATCGAGTTTTCCCCGTTTCATTTATCTTTTCACTTGTTGGCGAGCAACATTGCGTGGTCCCTTTATTAACTATGCGGATTTGGGAGAAGAGTGACCGTTTCATGAATGAACAAATTATATGGCATATTGATGCCTTGTGTACATAATACATGATTGTTCCATGATATAATAGTTGGTTACATAATGCGTGGAATGGTTGTGTTTCTTATCATCAGAAAAGCAATGAAATGGAACAACTACTGTATGGAATGGTCTACAAGTCAACGACTCGCGTTTTCTTTGAATGGTTAGCAAAATTTGTTTTTGAAATGTTTTATCTAAGACAGAGTGGTTTTGCAGTATAGTGAAATGCACTGAATGGTTTGGTAAATAAGTAAAGATGTGGAACGAGAAATTAAAGGAACGGATTGGTCTCTCTTTACACGGCTCGGTATTGGGCACTTTTGTGATGTGATTAACGTAATTGTTATGGCCTTGTCAGCTCATAGGCATTGCGCTCGACCGAAAAAAATGCCTTGTATACTATTTATCTAGTAAGGTCACTTTTATAACTTAATTTAAGGTCGCTTAACCACCAGCCCTCCTACCCCCCCCCCCTCCCGAAAAAAAGAGAATAAAATAGAAAAAGGAGGTAAAATAATTATGGCACCATGGGGTTATTTTACTGATTATTAACTGCAAAGTTTTCAACGATCTTTGGAATCTTTCGTGAAACAAGGCCAAATATCAGTTCATCAGGTAACATAACATAACGGTCACTTTATCCTCAACGTTATGAAAAGTGAATTCTCACTGTACTTATTTTATCATGTTCTTATTCTGGTAAGTTCCTTTTACACTTTCAAAAGTAAAACCGTCAAAACGATTTGCATCAAAACTATGGCATATAATGTATCCCACTATCTTACAATTTTTTTCGTGTAATTGTATTTATTTACTTATTTTCCGTTCTTTTGCTTGCATCGAAACGTGCTTAGAAAAATGGACATGTGAAATGGACATGTTACCGTGCTCGTAAATTCAATTTTGGAACTATTGACCTTGAACTATTTTCTCCTCCACCTGACGGGTTCTATTGAGTTGCAATTTAGCAAATATCTTACATTTGTAGTTCCTAATATTTGCAGTCTTCTATATTTCTTTTCAGATTTAAATTTGCACATTGCTGGTGACTAGAAACTCTTCTTTTATAATAACTGTTGTTTCTACATTAAAGTTCTGTGACTTTTAATCTCTTACACGGCTTGAATAAGTTGGGAACTTTGTATCGATGGTGTCCATCATATTTCTTGAGAAGAAAGTTCACAATTGTAGGTCCTTTGTCTCGAACTGTTTTTGCTTGAAGTACTGTTTCCAGAAACAACGGATCCATAGTGCTCCGCAGATATGGACAATCGGTCGATAAGTCAGCGTGGAGGACCCAAGGTTTAGTCTTGCAGTCAGTGTAGAAGATTGCCAAACCACATGAAAAACACTTAATTTCAGCCTCTATGCCTTTGTAGAAAAACCCACATTCTGCAAGTCTGCAAACGATATCCTCTTTGTTTTCTAGGTTTTCTGTGCCATGACAGCATTTTGTTACATCGAAGTTGTCGAATGATTGCTTTCTATGCAAATAAGTTTTGAATTTTTCAACAGGTTCAAAGCACCGACGAACCCTTGGAAGATGAATATCCTCTATTGGTAGATTTTGTCGAAGAAAACTACAAGTTGGTACAAACTCTGCATGCACAAGCAAAGGATCGTCATCTTTGTTCCACGCAGAATAATGAAAACCGCAAAAGAAGCATTGAGCCCTGTCGGGCCTATCAAGGAAGTAAAATCCAGCTTTTGCCATCTTTTCTGCAGGTGGACTTGTCTCCTGTTGCCAAACGCCTTGGAATGACTCAATTCTCTTCTCAAGATCCACGTATTTAGGCGTCCACGGCTCAACAAGACGTCTTACAGATTCAAATGCTATAGCGTCGAAAACTTCCTCAAAGAGTTCTGTTACAAATGTTTGCTGATTTGGCTGAAATGGTCCACTAACTGTACACATAGGTGAAAAGTTCGTGCGTGCTGATGAAGCATCACAAACATTCTGGAAGAGGCGTCCAAAAGCTTCTACCAAGTCGTGTGCAGGCTCCTCTAATGGTACATCAGTATTTATAATGATGCTCACACAAGAATCTACATTGTATAGAATTCTACACTCTCCGCATGCCTCAATTGTTTGGTATTTCTGGTGAACCTTTAGATGTTTTGAGAATTCTTCCAAGTCCACTCGAAAGCATTTGTCACCAACAACAATTGAAAGGCCAAACATTTCACTCCGAAAATTCTGAAGACAAAGGCCTCGATGAAAGAGGAGATTCGACACAGGGCCCGTGCTTAGAAGCTGACAAAACTCTGGGGTCTCTACTCTGATTTCCGTTATCAGCCTGTCTTTCCATTCGTCAGAATCTTTCTGAATTCTATTTGTACATCTAAGGCTAAACAGCCCACTCTTGCGAGACAACTCACCGTCTGTAATTAAAGTAACTATCCTTTCTATTGGATGTTTGTCCAATATCATTGATGCCATCCATTGGCTTTGTCTATTCCTGCAAAATTCTTCTGATATCACAAATAAAGCTTTCCTAGATCGTTCTAGAAGATATTCAAAATTTTCAAAAAATGATTTTCCAGGATGTGAGTCTTTTCCGAAACAGCGATATCTAATACTGTTCTCGTCTAGTAAACGTAGGAGTTCTTTTTTTGCCCAATCATCGTCATCATCGTAAACAACAAAAACACAAGATGGATATTGTGTAGAATGAACTGGCAATAGTTCCGACATTGTCATGTTCAGAAATATATTTATATGTTTTCATCAGGCACAAATCGGAACATTCCTGTAAAAGAGGTTAATATCACTTTTATAATAAACATAAATATATAAAAACCGTTAGATGTATATCCATGCGCAAATAAAAGTGTAACAATCTTAGAAACTTAATTGAGACTGTACGCGTTTGTTTTTAGAATATTGAGCAAAAAATCACGAATGTGATCATTAATTGCCCTTAAAAAGATACAATGTAGTTTGAGATTTTAGGTTAAATAGAAAAATTAAAAATAGAAACCTTCAACTTGTCCGCTAAAATCATAAACTGTACCATAATCGCGGTTCTTAGTTATGGATTTCATTTTAAAATCGTCCGTGATTAATGTTCAAGTAACTTATGAGTAGAATTGAATGTGTATATGGGTGTGTATGTGTGTGTGTGTGTGGAGAGAGAGAGAGAGAGCATTAGTGATTAAGACAGAGAAATTATAAGGAGCACCATTCCATTTGGAGATTCTTCACTGAAGAAGTAATTATACTTTGTGAAAATTATTCGATAATACTTCCATATGATTCATAAATGATCATACTACATGTACACATGAGAACGACGTTTAACTGGAGTCTTTATTCCTATACTACTTACAGGTAATATTTCCTACTATCCTCAAAGTACTGAGAAGTTATTTTCATTAAAATAGAGTTAAGAAAAAAAGTCAAGACAGTTGTTTGGATGGAACGATGCATACATATGATTTCGCCTTTCAAACCGTGCATCATACGGTGAAAGTAACTTTGACAGGGTACTAACATTTTGTGATTTTCAGAAAACCAAAGCTGCATTAAAACCATAACAAGCCGCACACCTTTATAAAAGATTAAAGCGTTCTCTTTTTTTATCGCAAGTTTTGCCTTTAGGGACAAACTTTACATTTGCAATCCTCATCTATTAATTTCACACCATTTATAATTACCCACCTAAATCTTGTAATTGCGCACAAAGTGTAAATACCAACTCCAGCTATTATGTGCTGGAAAAACCTTTCCCTCTAAAAATAAAAGACAAGTTACGGTTGTTATTATACACATTTACCAATAACTTCAAGCAGAATTGATACATAAGCATAAATATCACAGAGATATAGAATTTACATTTCTTTTTGTTTGCTTTAAAGTGTCTCAGACGGTCGCTGAAACCGAAAATAGTATTTTGTTCTCTTTTTGTTTTCCTTTCTAAGAATTTATCAATATGAAGTTGCATATTTCTTTTTCATTCGACAAAGGATCACGATTGAAATTTAAAAATAAATAAATAAACAAGAAACTAAAAAGAGAAGTAAATGATGGAAAAGAAAAACATTTTTTAAATATACTTTTTGTTACCCAAATCCTCCGAGTGCTTCAAAATGACTATGATCATTACGATACTGGACAAAGATTTTCTGCATCTTAATAAAAAGTAAACTATTAAGTAGTTTCACAACTCATCTATATCTATGTTGTAGAACAAACACACACTGCGTGTTTGTAACCGCTGTCCTTTCTCAACTTATTATAGCAAGACCAATAAGTAAGCAGGTATAACTTCTGTTTCTAAGAATGAGCATGTCTTCCATGAAATTCGAATAGACCTTATACGTTCATAGTAAAAACTCATACTATATATAGATTGCTATAGACATTTTGGTGAGTATTACGTGAGCTATTCTTTGCAATAGTAACAACGCTCCCATTCTGCATTTAACCGATGCCATAGCTGATAATTCATCTAAATGAGTGAACAGCCATTGATATTTTATTTGTAAGTATGCATAGTAAAGTCAGTGCATAGAGATGTTAGAGAAGCAAAATCTACATAATGTTTTGTAACAAACTTGAAGAGAATAAAAACTACCCACAGAAATTATGTCAGCAGTTGAAGTTGCTCGGTTACAATTCTAAAGGAAACGATAATGCTAATATTGTATTGACTATTACAATGTAGCAACCGCTATAGTCCCTTTGGTATTGCAAATCATTTTAATAACTTCTTCACTGATATAGAATCAACTCTCATGGACAAATTACCACAATCTTCAAATACATTAACAACAAGATGACCATGGTTTTAAAGTTTTACAGGATAACTTCAACGTGTGAACGAGAATTTTGCTTACAAAGAACTGAGCAGCCTTAATCCATATAAAAGTATAGGCCCTGGACAATATTCCAGCTAGATTTATAAAAGATGGTGCCAGTGTTTTGACGATTCCAATTACTTGTATTGTTAACTTGTCTATATCAAGCGGTATTGTACCTGATGAACTGAAATTAGCTCGAGTTCGACCCCTTTACAAAAGGGATAGTAGGGCTGATGCAAACAATTACAGGCTTGTTATTATACTCAGCATTGTGTCCAAGATTCTCGAAAGAGCACTCCATGTTCAACTTGACAACATTTTATCTAAAGAAAACGTACTGTATAAGCTATAGTCGGGTTTTATGGGAAATTACTTTATTGATACATATTTGATGCATATTTTTGATCACATTAAGGTATAGACGTCCAAAGTTGTCTACACCGGAGCGATCGTGCTTTTTGTTTGGATTTGGAGTTACGTCCGTTGAATAGTCTGAATTTATGTGAGAAATGGAGAACAAATTGTCAGTGTTAACAATCCAGAATCCAGACCTTTGACAATGTCATGTTGTAAACCTCCTGGTAGCATATTCAGGCCTCTTCTTTCTTGTGTTATGTTAATGATATGATAAGTAGCAAAGGCCCTGATTGAAAGCTTTTGATATGTGCAGATGACAATGCTATCATGTTTCCATATCAACATATCAGCATCATGATTACATTTCAAAAAAGCTTGCAAAAGAGCTAGAATCCTGCAATATTTGGCTCATTGGCAACAAACTGTCATCACGTTTGGTAAGACATAATGCACCCTGTTTAGCTGGATGCAAAAAGTAAACAAAGATAAAAGAAGAGAATATTCAAAATAAACTGTAATGGTCATACAATCAATTCTCAGAAATTTAAAAATGGCTGGTTAAAGTTTCTCTTTAGATGTTTATCACTGAAAACTAGAAGGAAAAAACCCCCCAAACATTATGTTCTGCTCTAATACGGCGTATTTGTGACTATTTCTGTTCTTCGTGGTATGCCGGAATTTGTAAAAACCTCAAAAACAAACTCCCAATAGCATAGAATAAAACTGTAAGATTTATAAGTATGCTTGAACCCAGATCAAGCATCAGTGGGTATGAACTTAAAGGTGTGGGAATGCTAAAAGTGGGGGATAATGTTAAACAATTAGGACTAAATCATGATCATAACCGTTTTTCATGAGAAATATCCATCTTACACGAGCCGAAGATTTGTGAAAATTAGTGATCGTCACCATTTTGTCACAAGGAGTAGCAATTTAATTCTGTCACACCATTTGTTAGTGGCGTAGCTTCGACGACATTTTTTTATATCTCTATAAACGACTGTTACCTTTTATCCATTTATCAAGAACATTTAATTCCTTATAAAACAAACCAGATCAAGAGTACAGGGTTCAATGATATTTTACTATAATGAATTGGTTGTTAGTAACTTTAATTCTGAAATCAGTTTTTCACTTTGCAATATTTTCTTAGCTTAATATACAATTTTAAATTGCAAATGTACTCTGCCCAAAATTTTCATCCCTCAGGACCGCACTGGAAATAATTTGTTTTATTAACTTGTATGGTTCCTCCATGGTGAATCCTATATTTGTATCTTTGTGTTACAGCCGTTTTTATGTACGTTATAGGACTTATTTATCTTTCCTATACTTGTGTCATTTGATGGATCATACCTACATAAAATATTATTATTATTATTACTATTATTATTATTATTATTATTATTATTATTATTATTATTATTATTATTATATTATTATAATAAGAAAGTCTGTACATTGTGGATGTTTATTGTACGAATGTTGCCACGAAAAACATGTATTGCACAAAACTCTAATAAAAGTTTTCAACACAGGATGGACGAGTACAATAAAATCCAATATGTACGAATCACTTTATAATAACCTTTATAATATACACCTAACCTTATTTCGAATAATACATTAATTATATTTCAAAGCATCCTTTATTTTCCATAATCTGTCAAAGTGGAGGTTTACTTAATTTCTCACTGCTGTGCCTAATTAAGGAGTCATACATATGCGTATATAAGTCTCTATTACTATAGATAATCTATGTCACAAGTTATGCAAAAATCAAGATGAGATTTAAGTCAGGCTCTGAATGTAATGGTACTTATTTCACCATTTAATTTATCATCTCCCCTGAACTATTATCTTTTAATTGTATTATAAACACTTGCAAAATTTTCAGACTCTTTTGCTTGATACAAACTCTCATTGGATTCAGTACACTCTAAATATGCTTAGGAAAGAATTTCGTTAATATTGTTTAAGGGGTGGGTGTTTTTTTTTTTAAATATGAAAATCGAATTATTATTATGAAAAATATGTAGAGAACTTGGTCAGACATGAATGTGGAAATATAAAAATGTTTAGTAAGGGAACGAACTGTAGGAATCAAGCTTCAAAATTTACCTCCCTTCTTCATAGTATAGGTTTTTAACATCCAGTATGGATTACTGGCATCTAGGATAGCGTATGCGCGTGAGTTAGTTTCAGAAACTGTGCAATATACAATAACAGACAGTGACATTGTTTGAATATTAGAGAAGCAGGTGAGGTAAAAGCTGTTAAGCATTTCATAAAGTATCCTGGCTTTGTCGTGATTAAGGAAATATCCTTAAAAAAATTTGTGACCGCCAACATATTCATATTTTTTCTTCCTTACTGTATATTTTGTTTCTATCGTAAAATCTTTGTTTTGAGGATAAACTTTTGATATTATATTTCATGTTCGTGTAAGTACTTTTGATTTTTGTAAAGTAAATTTCAAATTCAAATTTGTGACTTGTATTCTAGTAATAAGTTACACTATATAAAGACATCAGTGTTTTTTTTGAAAAATAAATGTATCTGATTTTCTTTATTCTGCAATTTATAATTACATACGCAGCTAGACATTATAATTGTATAAATTTCCAAAATTATATCATTGTAATGTTTGTTTCATATAGTGTTACTTCAACAAATTCAACCAATTTGAAATTTTCATTCTGCTATTTTGGATCTGTTTATGTTCAATCGACATTGCTCTGCTGATTAAATTTAATCTGAGATTTTAAAAACAAGATGACTTTGTTTATGACATACATACTGACATTTTCATCTGCTAAGAGATGTTAAGTAAACCATATGGACGTACATTCCTCACTGCTGTTATAGGACTCCGTAGCAGAAATCAGAATGTGTCAGTAGTACAGTATATGATTGTTTTTTTTTGTTGTTTTTTTTTTTTTGTATACCGGTACGATGTGGTTGCACCGAAGAGGTGTGATAACAAAATATTTCAAAAAGACGATGATACATTTTTAGAGATCACCTACTGATATTTAAAGTTTACAAAGTAGTGGCTAAATGCAACCATTCATTTAAAATTAAAAGTAGTTAACAAAAGTGCTTTACTGTTCACGTATAGAATATAAAACAAGGGCAATTGCAATGGCTCACGATCAAACAATCCTTACGTTTTCCACTGTGTATTTCAACTCCCACCCCCACCCTAATACTTACATCCACCTCACCCCCTGAGAGTGACCCAGGGGTCATAATTCAAAATCCATAACAATATGTAATGCACCTTCTTGCCATTATTGCATATATAAACTTTGGTTACAAAATATTTGAAAAGTGTTACGGTGATACAAATGGGAACAGAAATGTGATCACTAATGGCAGATTTTAATGGTTTCTCCGCGTCTTTTTCACTTATTGTTTCCTCATTCACAAAATGAGGAGTTTTCGAATGCAGGGAAGAAAAATTCAACATCTTTATTTCTGTATAATTAAGAAAAACGGGACAATATTCATGTTGTTATTCTGCACTAAATACGTGCAAACCCAGCGTTTCTGGTTGCGTGCAAATAAGCGGTCCGCTGTTTTAGATAACGATGAACCGCTGTTTTGCGGTTCACTACAAAATAACGGTTAACTGATACATAAATAGCGGCGAACCGCTCTTTTGACTCAAACTATATGCCATCATCCTCATTTACTTTGTGGTACGGATGGAGAGTTTGCGCGCCATTAACTGAATAGTTTTCCTATGCTGGAAGATCTTTGTCTATTTTAGAAAAGGTAGAACTATTTCGACGGCATGTCATTCTTTCTGCCTGTATTTAAGATGCTGGGTGGAATTTTGTCAACGTAATTGATGACATCTCTTTTGACATAGAAAATGTGTGGTTTTGACAACATAAAGTCCTATGTCACCCCACAGCCACTCCTCTCTACCATACATAATGTGGAATTTAGACCCTTATTTTGAAGCCCAATTTGTGGAGCCTAAATTAATTTTTCTTTAGTGTTAAATCACAACGTGAGAAAGTATATTACCAAGTCTTGTGTGAGTAAGTCATGACGGATGGACGACGCGGCAAAACATATGTACAGACAGCGGACAGATGGTCGGACGGACAGATGCTTTGAAAACACTACTACACCCTCTTCAGGAAATAATTGATAATTATGATACTCAACATGATATATATATTCCTTACTTTCAGAAACATGTTAGATTCTTAAAAGGTATCGGATTCAAAGAATCAAAGGCCACACATGATTCTAGAACAGTATTAAAAAGGAAACGAAAAGATGAAATTATCCTTCTCAGATGTCATTGGTCGCCATACTAGAGGACATCTGATATCTTTAATTATTGGTCATATGCGATGTTGAATCTCAGGACAATAGTATAAACCAATTTTTAATAAAGATATCAGAAAGTAGCTTTTTCTGTGACTATATCAGTAACAACTCTGATGATTGTGTCTCTCTCTATGCCTTTTTAAAACAATTAAGCTAAATCACTCGAATTTTCTTGGAGCAGCTACTAGCTGGTCCTCCACACATGGCCACCTTGGATTCGTGGACGAAAATGTCTGCTGGTGACTTATCTTGGAAAGAGCCTCAGCATACACTAGTTATATGGGACACAGTTATGGTTTACTTAGGAATAGATACTAATAAAATCCTCTGCGTATCTGGCTCTCGATTCAGCAATTAAGGCATACACATAACATTAATTATTATGGGTGATTCTGCAGATGTTTCTATCAAGTGTTAAGTAATACGCTGGAATTATGTCTTGAAACTGTGTGTGCGAAGTAGATACATTCCCATTGAAAATGGTAAATGTGATAATGTTAAAAGTTTAGTACATGTCAATATATATATTTCGTTTAGAAGCGAACGGTGCCTCAAAAAAGGCCAAATTCCCATAAAAACAGCGCGCGACATAAACAACCTAAAGATAAATTATACAGGTACCTTGCTGGGCTATAGACGTAAATGTTATTTTTTTAACCACTGTTTGAATTGCGATTGAATCTACTTTTCACGGGAATCGGCCTATCTGTCAAGACCGTATGTAGTATTCTAATTAGCTCATTGGTTGGAGCGATTTGGCGGCGTGTCAGAGATTTCGATTGATTGGCGCCTATCTCACGTGCTGGAAAAAAAAGCAGGCTTTTATTTACGAAATGCCTTTTTTTCCTAAACATATGTTTGCTTTCAGTAATAAGTTTGGCAGTGGTATTCCACCATGTAACAAGAACACGCGTTGAAACTATGTCGAGCAAATAATGCAACATAGTCTTATCACACACTGTAACGTAGTCACTAACTGAAGGTAGAGTTATAAATAAACGACATACGTCATACTGGGTTCACTTATGCGATCAGTCTTGCACAGACCTTCAAAGACTCCGACAATCTAACCTTGTCTGTTCAAAAACAAAAGTGTTCTTTGTAGCCCCTAAATATGTTTAAATGTTTGTTTTACTGACGAAGTCTACCCCAATCATCAAGTTTGTTTTGTTTGTTTTGTTGCTGCAACCACATAACTAAGGGATGCTTTCCTCTGTTTTAGTCATTCTTAATTCATTAAGTATGTTATTTCTATTAAAATATTTTTTTAGGGGCAAAAGTAGTACAATGGTTTTGTGATTCGCGCAACTTCAAATTTCCTATATGGGAAAGTATGGGCACAGGAATTTAATAGGAAATGATTTTATGTTAATCATTTGTGTCTTTATCCATCATGAATTTCATTTTGTTAAATTTATTTTATTGTCCGATAAAGGCTGTATTTATGATGATTATCAATGTCTATTCCTTTCCTGAACGTAGTGATTTTTCTTGAGGAAAAGCTATCACGACAAACGTGACTTTTATCGGGAAAAAGTGTCTTAATAAAAAGTCATTTTTTTCCAGACAAAGATTTGCCCAGCCTATACTATCAAAATATTCATGAAAAAGTTACAGTTCTTTGCACGTTAAAAACGTGTACACTAGCCGAAAATTTTAAACGTTAAGCGATTTTCATGAAGAAACTGGTTTTGTACTCTCTTCTTTTACACAATAAAAATCAATAATCTTCATTAAGATTGATGATCTTTTTCGTGAAAAGTTTACATTTTTCAGGAAGATTTGACTTTTCAGAAAAAACGTAACTGTTGTCGTGAAAATTTATATTGACGATAAGAGGCATATTTTCGTGAAAAGGTGACATTCTCCATATGCACCTTTTCACCAAAAGCTACATTTAGAAAAATGCACATCGATGTGTAAGGCGCTTTTTTCGAGAAAAATTATACGAAGAATGTCACTTTCTTTATGAAAACGTGCCTTTACATGTCCCTGCAAACCCTTTACGAAACAAGTGAGTCTAGCAGTGGTTGTTGATCGAAACTGCTCTCTCTCTCTCTCTCTCTCTCTCTCTCTCTGATACGTACGTGTTCTTTGATGGTGTTGATCAGAAATACATTTAATAATTACTCGGTCCGAATTGTACTTGGTCACTTCACTTCATCAGATCACTTGTGCTGGAATATTTTGCAAGTCAACAATTGGCTCATTTCTTTTTATAAATGAGAAATACCAGCCAAAGACTACAGTATATTTCGCAATGATGAACGAAATGTAGGAACCCTTAGAGAACAGAAGGCGTATGATATACTATCTAAGCGAAGAGTCGGTTTCGCGAGGTATGTAATGATTCTGAAATGGTCTGTTACTACCTTAGTCTGATTGTCTAGCTGTTACTACCTTAGTCTGCTTGTCCAGCTGTCACTATCTTAGTCTCTTTGTCTAACTGTCACTACATTAGTCTGCTTGTCCAGTTGTCACTACCATAGTATGCTTGTCCAGCTGTCATTACCTTAGTCTGCTTGTCTAGCTGCCACTACCTTAGTCTGCTTGTCTAGCTGTCACTACCTTAGTCTGATTGTCCATCTGTCACTACCTTAGTCTGCTTGTCTATCTGTCACTACCTTAGTCTGCTTGTCTAACTGTCACTACCTTAGTCTGCTTGTCAAGCTATTACTACATTAGTATGCTTGTCTAGCTGTCAGTAGTTAGTCTGCTTGTCCAGCTGTCACTACCTTAGTCTGCTTGTCTAACTGTCACTACCTTAGTCTGCTTGTCTAGCTGTCATCACTACCTTAGTCTGTTTGTCTAGCTGTCACTACCTTAGTCTGCTCGTCCAGCTGTCACTGCCTTAGTCTGCTTGTCCAGCTGTCACTACCGCAGTCTGCTTGTCCAGCTGTCACAACCTTAGTCTGCTTGTCTAGCTGTCATTACCTTAGTCTGCTTGTCCATCTGTCACTACCTTAGTCTGTTTGTCTAGCTGTCACTACCTGAGTCTGCTTGTCCAGCTGTCACTACCTGAGTCTGCTTGTCTAGCTGGAAGATGACAAGGTTAAGCTACTAAAGAATATTTGAAAACATTGTGACTTGTTTTAAATGACAATGAAGGCTGCAATAGCTTTCTGGAGCATCATGTTACCACCATAGGACAGAGAGATCAGGAAAAGGAGATAGAAATAATTTACGACAGAAATATTTATCCAAATAGCCGAAGAATTATTATGAAATCATGAACAAGTGAAAGAATGAATTGGCAGAAGAAAACATGTCTCCAAACTGCTGAAGACGAGAAAGGAGACATTAAGAAAAAACATTTTCAGAGGCGAGAATTAATTATTACCCTTTTTCTTTCAGAAAGTTCAAGCAGAGAATGAAGGTGAAGGAATAAAAACAAAAGCCAAATATTTGGATGAAACATCGTTAACTGATCTCGATAGAGACAACGAAGGTTTGCATACCACGACGACAGCATCATCATTGGTAAATAGCGAGGAATCGCGCATTAAGATACATTCCCTTAAGACTTTCACTGTTTATATGTGCCCTTTGGGATGGTCCTATATCCACGCCAATCTCTGAAGTGCGTTCGTCATAAAGTTTGTTGTGCGTCCCTAGGCAACCACAAGTTGGAAATTAGATGTACACTAGGTGGTAATGGTGTTATAAAAAAAAGAGAAAGAAAAGAGGGAATAGAGTGATACCATTTTGTATTTTCACCTTGAATTTTTGCAAACTTGTTAGGAATCATATCGTGTATAAAAGTTCCTTTTAAAGTCGTTTTATTTTCCTAATCAACTGCATTACACCATGATTTGTTTATACGCTGTTTTAAAAAAAATCATCAAGTTCGAAAATGTATCCTGAGTGGACTTTGTTGTGTTCATATTGCGCACAAGAACTAGAAATATTCCGAGTTTTAGTGACTCGTGTTCCGTCCTGCTACCCTTCTGGAAAGTGGATTACTGTAAAGTTGAGAGAATCAATATCGTCTTGATTTCAGAAATCTTTGGAGACGGAGAGATTTAAAAACATCTCAGAAGGTAAAATTTGTCTGCTACAACCTAATATAGAAAGACACTTACAAATGTTGAAAACAAACATAATGAGTATTTCTCAAGATTTCCTGACAGGCAAGACTTTCTACTTCAACCGGTTTGTTTCTATGTTAAGCCAATCGTTTCTACTTCACCAACTTACATGTTGCACCCCCCAACCCCCTCCATCATGTGTGTATGTACTTAGTTTGCTCATTCGAAAGGATATAATTCAGCATTGATAAAATCATCGGCAACAATTCTGCTGTACTGGTCACTGCCGTGCATTTGTATGTCAACTTTGTTTTAAGGTCAGTTTTAAGAATTTCTCAAGAAATACCAATATATTTTGTAAATATGGGAGTTTGGGGTGAAGGAGCTTGTAAACCTTCTGAGCGTGGTCAGCATGTTTTTAATCTAGATAATTGGTTCATTGAATAAAAGTTTCGAAGATATAAACAGGTCTGTGGTTTTTATATTGGAAATCTATATATTTGGTATCTGGGCGTTTGAGGTTGAAATATATATTACCATCTAGATAATTTATATGTACTCACTGTCTCTTTCTATCTCTGAGGATCCGATTTCTAGATCCAAAGTAGATTAGTGAGTGGTATTGGAACGTTCATGGTGGTGGGGTTCCTACTTTTCGGAGGAAAAGAAAGAATATTGTTGATCAGAATTCTAAGATGTAATACTACACACATATACGTTGTTCTACTGGATCTTTTGCTGGATTATTGTTAATTCAATTGTTAATTATTGTTTTTAATTATTGATAAATATATGTAATCAATTACTATTAATTATTGTAAATTCATTTATTTTCATGAATATCAACTCTCGAGGTTTTGAAAGGAGTATATCTTTTAGGTACATATACTCGTGGTGCATGAAAAAGTACTATTGGTTTAAAATAAAAATAATTGGCTTTTAAAAATTTGTGGTTAGTATAAAACACAAAGTAAATATAAGTTTCTACCTCAAGAAAACTAGTGAATTCACGATATGCTTCACCAAGAAGCCATTATTGCTTATATTTCATAAGAGCAATTGTATCTATCATTTTCACTAGTAACTATTATTATATATGTAAATAACAGCACAAAGGTACTTAAAATCATAACTAACTTATAATTAAAAAAACTTTTTTGTACATGTTAATCCTGTTAAGTTGTTTAAGTCTCTTCCCAACGGTCAAATATGAGCTGTATATCATTAATGGCTGACGAGGGATAAAACAAGTTTCTGAATATTAATAAAATTACAAATTCTTCATTTCGTTATAAAACATTACTCAGATGTACGATATGAACGTGTGTTTACTATCGATAATGACACACACACACACACACACACACACATATATATATATATATATATATATATATATATATATATATATATATATATATATATATATATATATATATATATATATATATATCTGTGTGCGTAATTAAATTTTAGGCATGACTGGAGCCCTCAAAATTGACAATATTTACAACAACGCGTGATGCAATAAAACTGTGTTTTCCTGTACAATTTCCAATGTCTATTTTAAACCAGTCACCGTAAAGGATTTCAAGTGGATATCATTGATAGCGTTATCATAAGAATTATATGCCATAGGTACTAAAGTACTAAAGTAATTTTGAAAAGGTTAGCAAACACTGGTAAACTAGCCCTAAGCAATATCAATGGAAATAATGAGGTCTTTTCTTTACTTTGCTGGAAATATCTTACTTGTTGAATAAAATTCTTTATTGAAGATTATATGAAAAATGTTACTATCCTGGCTAACAAAATGAAAATGGTAATTTTGAATCAAGTTTGATTCTTTTTCGACACCTTCTGATTCATATCTATATATATATATATATATATATATATATATATATATATATATATATATATATATATATATATATATATATATATATAGATATAGATATAATACAATCATATGGCGATTTGGCGAATAACAATCCTTTCAAGTACGTTGGATCCAGCAAGGGATCGCGTGTAACTGGGACTGATCAAAATAAATGCGGAAAACTGACAATGGACAGGGCAAAAGTAGTTTTAACTAGCCTCATTGAGTCTCTATTAGAGGCAATTACAAGACAGAGACAAATAATAAGCAACAAAGAAAGCGTTCAATTTACAAAACATTACATGACCATGTCAAATGTAAGTATTTTAAGAAAATGTTCGATGTCGCGCCTAACTGGTTTGAATTTTATACGTTTTTTTTAGCGATTATTGCGTTAACGATTTTGTACAATACGCAGAATGGTCTAATTCTACATTTAGACGAATCTACGGCTTGTAATTCATTCCACATGAAGGAACAGTCATTATTATTTTATTTGTAAGTGTGTATACAGTACAATAAAAACTCTGAGGTGTGTCGATACACATCTTTTTAAAGGTTAAACGAACTCTTATTGTCATCTATGCTTGATTTAAAATACTAGGTGAATGAAAATATATACGAAAATTTTCTTAAAATCAACTAAGCATTTTTAAAAATGAGACTGATAAATTTTCGACACTTTCCTCGATCGTCTCGGATACGAGAATCGCCAAGATCTGTATAGTTTTGACGTCACTAATCTTGTCCTGTATATCGCCGATAGATTGGTCTACCTCTTTACTGTTGCAAATGAAACAATATCACACAGAACAACGATATTAAATTATGCAGTAAATAATGAAGTATGAATTCCGATTATGGAAATATACGAACAACATGTTTTTAAGGTGATACATTTTATGTAGCCTACTCTAGGAACTAATTGCTTTTCTCTACGGCAAGATAACTAATACTAGACTTAAAAATTGCATCGGAATACTCCAAGATGCTACAAGCTTACACATATGGCGTCATTGTAATCTTCACAAAAATCGCCAATTGCAGAGAAGAAAACGAAAAACTACTGTATACAATTCTGCAATATATATATATATATATATATATATATATATATATATATATATATATATATATATATATATATATATATATCCCAACGAGCAGTGCAAAACTAGTTTCAAAGTAGGCTAATCGCCTTCGACTCTTAATGAGTCTTTGTCGAAGCCAAGCACAAAACACATTCAAGCAAGATAAACAATAAACAAACAAAACAAATCCACGATCATTTGTATCGATAAAGTTCAAAGCAATAAGGCCGGACATCAAAAATTTTCAAACAACATTTTCATTAGACATACAATTATGTAAAGTTTTGATAATTCAGTGCGTTCGTTGCGTTCATTGTTTGTCTTTTTTGTCTCTGCATTGTAAGTGCCTTCGACAAAGTGTCAATCAAATCGAAAGCACTGAAGATAGTTAAAAACCTGTTGTATTGTTGGTCGTCAATTTTTTTTTTACATTTGTCTTAATCAATTCCTGACACACCTGATTCCTTTTCTGGGTCCAGTACACTTGAAAAGACTGTTATTCGCCATATATATATATATATATATATATATATATATATATATATATATATATATATATATATATATATATATATATATATATATATATATATATATATTCGTCGTCTAGAGAAAATGTATTATTTTCCATAAAGTTAAATAATTGGCTTTTCAAATTTGTCCTTCGCTGAAACCACGAAATACACGAAAGTTTGTACACGCGAGACAGAGTATCACGATATACTCTACCATGTACGCAATAATACTGATATGGTATGCACCACCAATTAGGCGTTAATGCGGATACATTAGTTGTATGCTTCACCAAATATGCATTATTGGTGATATATTCACGGGTTGCTTCACCCATTAGACATTAATGCTGATATATTCAAGAAATATTCAGTCATGTGTGTGTGTGTGTGTGTGTGTGTGTGTGTGTGTGTGTGTGTGTGTGTGTGTGTGATATCCCTAGCACTGAGAATATTTACAACAACGCGTCACACGTTAAAGTGTGATGTGGGTTTTCTTGAACAAATTTCCAGTGTCAATTTCTTGTTTAATAATTCACTGGTCTACAATTTTTTCGAAGTCGTCTGCTTCAGAGATAAAATGTGCTATTTATTAGGGATTTTGATGTGCTGAATTCAAATATGACAATTAAAACAACTGATTGGCTACTGTTTCCAAGATATTTAAGTTTTTACATTTTACGTCTATGTATATTGTGCACATAGTAGAGTTTTATTCATAAATTGTAAACCTAGGTCTTTTCATGAGTTTATGGTTGCTATACATGATAATATTTCACCTGTCCTGTTTATGTAACACTTTAAAAAACAGTAAAAGGGTTATATAAATAAAACATATATTGAAACAAAAGTAAAAAAAACTATTATGTATATATAAGAACATAGTTTAGTCCTTATTCAGTGTCTACTCGGCGCTTATTGGCTTGTCTCTTGTATTCATTAAATGGAGCATCTCTTGTCGCTGTCCAGCAATAGTCTACAAGCATTGATGGGCTCCATTTGCCCTGATAGCGTTTCTCTATTGTTGCAATGTCCTGGCAAAATCGCTCGCCATGCTCGTCTCTCACTGCTCCGCAGTTCGGTAAAAAAAATCTAGAGGAGAGTGCACAAAATGTATCTTTAGTGACATGTTGCAACCAAGGCTTTTGTATGCCTTGAGGAGGTTTCCCACCAACTCCCTGTAGTTGTCTGCCTTGTTGTTTCCGAGAAAATGTGTTGCCACTAACTGGAAGGCTTTCCGTGCCGTCTTTTCCTTGCCACGAAGTGCACGTTGAAATGCATCATCTCGAAGAATTTCACGAATCTGAGGACCAACAAAGACACCTTCCTTTATCTTAGCTTCACTTAACCTTGGAAATTTTCCATGGAGGTACTTGAAAGCTGCTTGTGTTTTGTCCATGGCCTTGACAAAGTTCTTCATCAGACCCAGCTTGATGTGCAAGGGTGGTAACAAAATCTTCCTTGATTCAACAAGAGGTGGATGCTGAACACTTTTCATCCCAGGCTCCAATGACTGTCGGAGTGGCCAATCTCTCTTGATGTAGTCTGACTCAAGTGAGAATGATTCTGGTGCATCAGGAACCGGCAGTCCTTCTCCATGGGGTACTGGGCGTATAGCTGTCGGAATGTTTGGATAATGCACAGTCCACTTTTTCTTCTTTGAATCACCTTTCTCAACTTAAGGCACCATGCAGAAGTAACAATTGCTGATATGATCTGTTGGCTATCTCCAAATCATTGGCACTGCAAAAGGCAAAAATTGCCTTTTCCTGTTCAACCACTGGCGAAGATTTGTTGCATAAGTGTTGCAGCATATGTGTGGGACTCACATCTTGTCCTGATCTCCAATTTTGCAGCCAAAATAAAGGTGATAGGCTTTCTTAGCCGTAGTGGTTATACTGCGCTTTTGTGATGCAAAAGTCACTTCACCACAAACATAGCAGAAGTTATCTGCATTGTTCACACAAGTAAGAGGCATTTTTGCTCACTTTGGCTAAACAGAAATGTGTCCATTTGCAAAATCAAACACTGACAAATAAGAGAGCACGACACTGTATGATTTGTAGAGCTGATATAGGGCAATTTCTTCAGCAGAGTGATGTAAGCTTAGTTATGATTGCATCATCCATGACTTCTAGGAATAACATGATGCAATTCATATTATGTATGATGCAATACCAGCTTAAGATTGCATCGTTCATTGTTTTGCCTAAAAAGCAAGTACTGTCCAAACCCAGTCTTAGATTTATTCATAGATCCAGTCAAAGATGTATTTTAGTCATTTCTGGTTTAAATTGAGATCCCTTCCCTTTATAACTCACTTATCCTCCGCCATTCCCAAGTCAGGGGTCGTATATACTGACCCAGTATCATATTTTTAAAACTAGAGCCAATCAACAATTTTAAGCATAATTTTCTTTCTCAGTGACCCAGAATTAGTAAAGTTTGACAACATTTATTGCGAAGCATTTTGGCTGTAGACCAGTGTAATGTGTGTATTCTACATAACATATGGTACAAATGATGAAACTTAAATGAACTATATCTGAAAATTATATCGGTAACCTTGCAATCAGAATAGATGATTCCTAGACTACACGAAAAAGACATAATTTCGGCATATATTCCTTTGTGGAAGAATCCACATTCTGCCAGTCTGCGAAAATATCATACTTTACATGCGCTAGCAAAAGTCATCATCGTTTTTTCCATGGCGAACAAACAGAATCACAAAAGAATCAATAAGCCCACTTGGACCCTTCATGGGATTAATATACAACTTTCGTCCTCATTTTAGTCGGTGGACACATCATCTCTCCTCAAACACCTTGGAATGATTCGATTATTTTCTCATGATCAACGTATTTAGGGGCCCACAGCTCGAGAATAAAAGTCTAACGATCTAATGTACTTCACTAAAACTGTACACATTTGTTTTTACCATACTAGATAAAAATCAAGAATGTTACAATTAGTTGTTCTTCAAAAGTATTGTGTATTGTGAGGTTTTGAGATAACGGGAAAATATAAAATAAAAAAACTTCAACATGTCTGCTAAATACTAGAATTGTACGTAAATGCGTTCCCTACTGGTAGATTTCATTTTAAAAGATTTTTGTGATCAATCTCCTACTAAAGTTTGACTAACATGCATCATGCTGAGAAGTCGCCATATTTTCTGCAAGATAAATATTACTTACATGATAAATATTTTTGATTTTACGAACAGAAGGTTTGATTTCACCAGGAAAATAAATTAAAAGTTAGGGTATAAAACTCTGGAGATGACAGAAAACTACATGGTAAATCCTTTATAGTTGGTGGCAGTTATGAGCAGTTTTGTCTGTGACTGGTTACCTGTTATGACTGGACGAGTTTACAAATTCAAGGCGATAAGTGTATTGTCTGAAAATGTGTGCATCCCTGATTTTCAATACGGCATCAATCTATATAAATCGTAATTATTTGGGTCCTCTAGTTTTTCGCACGGTGATATTTTTATACTACTAAAAGTTTGCAAATTGAAGGTACTTTAACAAATTATCATTAGTATTTTTACCTATAATTATTGCTACACCCCCAAAAATTAATGAAAATTGTACGAACAATTACATATATTACAATAAGATGTTTTTTTTTTCTTCTTTTTTTCTGCTGAAATCGAATGCCACCTCCCCTCCGTTGCATGCCATTCAAGAGAAACATGATACTGTTATTATATATATATATATATATATATATATATATATATATATATATATATATATATATATATATATAGTTTAAATTCTAGGCGTGCAAATTGGAGTAAAAAAATTAAAGAAAGTTGAGCTACCCTCGTGCTTTATTGGGCCAGTGCAACTGTCCTAAAACTTGTCTGGGTTGACCTTCATTTCATTCTGGGCAAACCAGTTGAACAGGGCTTTTAGCTATCACGTTGCGGCACTTCCTTTTTGTACGTATATTCATGTATGAACAGTTGTGCTGTGTTTCCTGTTGCCGTGATTACAAAATGCCAATCGTATGGTATACATGTTGATTAATCTGCCGATGGGGACTTCCTATGTCAAATTAAGAAATGCCCAAATTTCAACCTAGGAAGTCACTGCCTTCGATTTTTTGTGGAACAAATAACGAGATCCCTGTTAAATAATAATGTGTGTGTGTGTGTGTGTGTGTGTGTGTGTGTGTGTGTGTGTGTGTGTGTGTGTGTGTGTGTGACTGTTGTCGCGCTTGGACCTAAATAAGAATATTCAATATATGTCAGCTCTTTTTAGGCGGTTTCAACGACTTAAATATATTACGCAAGACAATGATCATTATTTTTCTTCGTCTGGTATAGAAAGTTTACAAAAATGGGCGCATTATATTTTTTCATTTTGAACTGCACACAGCAGATCTTATTGTGTCATAAAAAATGGCGAACAGTATAATTGTAAGCTATGTAGCCATTTTATCTAGAAATACACAGTCTTCAGTCTTTAAATTTAAAATGCAGAGAGAGAGAGAGAGAGAGAGAGAGATCCTACCGCCATATGAGAAATCCTATAATCCATGTTATTGCATTATGATACACATCCCCTACTTTCCATGTTTATCTTCTGAAACATAAAGTCTGGTGAGGTGGTTTTCCCAATGTATGCATTATAAATGAATGTAGGTCATTCAAGTTAGACCAGACTCAAGGAATGTCAAAACAACGCCACAATACTGCGGTATCTTCGTAAACATATGGTGTGAAGGAATATTTGTTGAATTCCAGTGAAGCTGGTTCTGTGTTCTGCGATTTTACTATAAGAGTCAAACCCTTTTTTTCCAGTAGAGGAAAACATTCAGTTTAGTTGGATCTTGCCCACTCTCTTATTTTACAATTCTAAAATGTAAAGGAATTTCTGGCATATGGTAATAGTTGTATAGTAATAGGATACTGAAATCCGTGGTATACTGATAATTACAATATTTTCTCTTGGTCCCGCCAATCCTTAAATTTACTCAAGTAACCTGTGATATGCAATTTCTACTGTTCATAGGTTAAGAGGGAAGGAAATGTAAAATAGTGCTACTGGCCATAGGTAATGAAGTAAGAAGGTGCAACAAGTGCACGAACAAGGGTCAAAATTAACCTGTTAACTGCTATTTAACAGCACTGAACCGGCATTTCTTTAATCGCTTTTAGATAGGGCTTCACCGCTACAAATTAGCGGCTAATCGATATCTAGAGGTGGTTGATCATGTATATTGCAAAGAGCCAATACACTAACCAGTCAGGTAGCTTCATACATGCATTGTGTTAATCAGATTAACGGCAGAGATCCTGATTTGTTTGGAGTACACCTACTTATGGTACAAAAAACCAGACCTGTATCATATTGTAGCTCCCTCCGTGTCTGCTGATTGCAAAAAGTGATGCTGGAGTTGCCATATCAACAACGAAATATTAAATAGTTGCCGTTTCTACGATAACCAGGAGAATGAACAAGAAGTAATTACTTTTGCATACCGTGTTTTACTCATCTATATGTCGGGTCCAACATTGAACCTGATATACCGTCGCATAACACGCTGGCAGATCAGGGTGAATGTTGTTTGTTCTACTGATTGCTCCTAACAAACTGCAGAATAGACCCAAATCTGCCGGAGCATTATGCGACGGCAGATCTGGGTCAACACAGTTTGCAGTTGGACCCGGCTTATAATCGAGTTCATACGGTAGTTCTAAATATTAGCTTATTCAAAACCATAGATTATTTTATTTTTGTGAAAAAATGTATTTTTGTATATCTAAAAGGAAATGAGCCTATCAGAGTGAGATCCAAAAACATATTTTTCAAAATGCAGCATCAGAGACTCCCAATTTTATTCTAGTTTTCACGATTCGATGATGATATTGCAATAGGATATTACCAACTAAACATTTTAAAAGAATTTGATGGACGAATATCTGAAAATTGTTTCATTTATTTTCATGAGGTTTTGAAACACACACGCACATATATATATATATATATATATATATATATATATATATATATATATATATATATATATAGATGGATATCCGTATCCGTAAATATGTTCGTGGTGAAGCAGAAATGTACCTATGTCCACAATGATAAATAATTATCTGTTAAAATTAATGGTTTTTACTTATTTTGCAGCAAATTATGAGAAGCCGAACACATACATGAACAGCTATAGCAACTATTTTCGCTTTAGTTCTTCGCCTGAAATCAGGTCAGGTATAAAGTAGAGGTTTATTTCTTGCCGAATCATCTTTGTCATCGTAAACAACCAGAATACTAAACGGATACAGTGTAGAGTGCACAGCTAGTGGTTCAGACATTGTCACATACAGAAATACAGCTAACTGTTTTCTTCAGGCACAAGTACAATGTCCTTTAAGTGTATCCATAAATGTCAATAAATCTAAAACTGTTACATGACTATCCATGTAAAACTGACAGTGTAAGGATCGAAAGAACTTAATTAAAACTGTACGCATTTATTTTTACAGTAATTAATAAAAAGCACGAATGTTATAATTAGTTGTCCTTAAAAAACGATTTTGAGACTAATCAGGAAAATATCAAATATAAGCCTTCAACATTTTTGCTAAAGACTTGAAATTTAAGTAAACGCGGTTGTTAGTGGTGTATATAATTTTAAAAGCTTCCGTTATAAATTTCCAATTAAAGTATGATTCACATGCATCATGCTTGTAATCCTCCCAATTTGCTTCAAAGATCCTTTGCAAAATAAATAAGTACTAATTTTGACAACGGAAGGATTCATTTGAGCAGGAAAATAAATTCTGTGTTAGAATATACAATTCTATCCAGATGACAGCAAACCAAATGGGAAATTCTTTACAGATGATGGCAATTATCTGTAAGCACTTTTTTCTGTGACTGGTAACCTGTAATGTTTGGACGAGTTTACTATTTCAAATAAATTAATGTATTGTCTATTTCTTGTTCTACCTTCTAATTTTCATACATTTTAATCTGTAATAATCATAATTACTTCTGTCCTCAAATTGTTCGTCCAGAGACATTTTTTATTACAATAAGTTTGTAAATTGAAGGTACTTAAGAAAATTATAATTAATATTTTTACGTATAATTATTCGTACATCCCCAAAAATAAATTAAAAAATGCACACATAAAAGTAACATTTGATTTGGGGGGGGTCTTTCTTTTCTGGCTAAATCAAGTAAATGCTACTGATATTGCATGAAATTCTGGAGAAAAATCTTATTATACATCACGCTTTTATTGAAGACCACATAAACGCATGATTGCAAAGACACTGTCAAGTATCTTGAGATAAATTCCTAACAGTTGCTGAGTGAGTGATCCTCTAAGTGTATCCATAAATGTCAATATATCGAAAACTGTTACATGACTATCCATGTAAAACTGACAGTGTAAGGATCGAAAGAACTTAATTAAAACTGTACGCATTTATGAAATTCTGGAGAAAAATCTTACTATACATCACGCTTTTATTGAAGACCACTTAAACGCATGATTGCAAGGACACTGTCAAAGTATCTTGAGATAAATTCCTAACAGTTGCTAAGTGAGCATGGTTTATTAATTCTAACACAGTATCTCACAGCTCCAGTTTTTAAACAGTAGACAATTCAAGTAAGATTCATTATTGTTTCGTGTCAAGTGCACTGAATGATACATAGACAAAATTACATAAGTATTTTGTTCCGAGGCGGCGGAAAGAACGAGTTTGATACGGTTTAAGAATACGTCGAGGCCGTCAGGCCGAGACATATATTCCTACGCCGCATCAATTTGTTTAAAGTATCTTTGAAAATAAATTAAGGCATTTAAAGGCTTATGAAAGATAATGTACAACCCACTGAAAAACGCCCATCACACGTACATAACTGGGCCTGATGAATGAATTTAAACTGCAGTCACGGGCAAGTGGAATATTCTTTGTTTCGCAAATGGAACATGGGTTTTGGATCTATGAGTGAACACATTTCTTACGCCACTTACTGAATACACATGCAAAACTGCACTTCCAAGCAAATTTCAAGGCAATTTTAATAGACCAACATTTATTAAATACATTTAGTTATACAAATAACTCATTAATTTACAATGCTTTCAAACACTGTATTTTGTATGTTTCATTACAAGAAATTATTTATGCATTAAGCTCTAAGATGACGATGTAAGATTTTTAAAAAAAATTCTCCAGATATTTATTAATCATTTGTGTATCTTTGAAACAAGAACATTATAAGCGATATTGCTTTGTTTTCTTGTCTTTTTCTATTTGAAAAGTTGCCAGAATTTAAAATTTAAACAAAAATACAACACCCTGCTTGGACCCCAGTGATAGTTCAAAGTCCCAACATTGTAACAAGAAGTAATTGCTCTAACTTTCAGTCAGAATGATTGGAGCTGCTGCTCTCTGTGATACGTCTACGTTTATGTTGCAAATGTTTATAACTTTTATCCTCAGATTTAGTCAACGAATTTGAATTCCCAGCAATATTAAATGACAAATTAAAAGTTCCTCTATTGATGCTTGCTCCATTAAAAATTCCTTTGGTCTTATTTTGAAACTCTGAAGTTTGAAATGGTTTTCTGACTGGTGTACGCATTTTAGATGAATTATATTGTGGAATGTCTATTCTCTGTGTGTCATCAGCGCTGTTGCTGGGAATGATTTAACAGGTGCACGGTTCAGAAGGTTGCACATGTGTTTTTGTTGTTCAATCGAAGCGATTGCACAGTTATTCACACTGTTCACATTTTTATGACCAGATAAAACTGGTCTACAAATTTTTCGAAGTCGTCTGCTTCAGAGATAAAATGTGCTATTTATTAGGGATTTTGATGTGCTGAATTCAAATATGACAATTAAAACAACTGATTGGCTACTGTTTCCAAGATATTTAAGTTTTTACATTTTACGTCTATGTATATTGTGCACATAGTAGAGTTTTAATCATAAATTGTAAACCTAGGTCTTTTCATGCGTTTATGGTTGCTTTACATGATAATATTTCACCTGTCTTGTCTATGTAACACTTTATAAAAAACAGCAAAAGGTTATACAAATAAAACATATATTGAAACAAAAGTAAAAAAAAACTATTATGTATATATAAGTACATAGTTTAGTCCTTATTCAGTGTCTACTCGGCGCTTCTTGGCTTGTCTCTTGTATTCATTAAATGGAGCATCTCTTGTTACTGTCCAGCAATTGTCTGCAAGCATTGATGGGCTCCATTTGCCCTGATAGCATTTCTCCATTGTTGCAATGTCCTGGTGAAATCGAGCGCCGTGCTCGTCTCTCACTGCTCCGCAGTTCGGTAAAAAAAATCTAGAGGAGAGTGCACAAAATGTATCTTTAGTGACATGTTGCAACCAAGGCTTTTGTATGCCTTGAGGAGGTTTTCCACCATCGCTCTGTAGTTGTCTGCCTTGTTGTTTCCGAGAAAATGTGTTGCCACTAACTGGAAGGCTTTCCGTGCCGTCTTTTCCTTGCCACGAAGTGCACGTTGAAATGCATCATCTCGAAGAATTTCACGAATCTGAGGACCAACAAAGACACCTTCCTTTATCTTAGCTTCACTTACCTTGCAAAGTTTCCACGGAGGTACTTGAAAGCTGCTTGTGTTTTGTCCATGGCCTTGACAAAGTTCTTCATCAGACCCAGCTTGATGTGCAAGGGTGGTAACAAAATCTTCCTTGATTCAACAAGAGGTGGATGCTGAACACTTTTCATCCCAGGCTCCAATGACTGTCGGAGTGGCCAATCTCTCTTGATATAGTAGGAATCTCTCGCACGACTATCCCATTCGCAGTGAAAACAGCAGTACTTTGTGTATCCAGTCTGCAGACCAAGCAAGAGAGCAAGAACCTTGAAATCGCCACAAAGCTGCCACTGATGTTGGTCATAGTTTATGCACCTCAAAACTTGTTTCATGTTTTCATAGGTTTCCTTCATATGGACTGCATGACCAACTGGAATTGATGGCAAAACACTGCCATTATGCAGCAAAACAGCTTTAAGACTCATCTTCGATGAATCAATGAACAGTCTCAACTCATCTGGATCATGAACGATGTTGAGGGTTGCCATCACACCATCGATGTTGTTGCAGGCTACAAGATCACCTTCCATGAAGAAGAATTGGACAAGATCCTTTTGACGGTCACGGAACATGGAAACCCTAACATCACCTGCCAGGAGATTCCACTGCTGTAGTCTGGAGCCCAACAGCTCTGCCTTACTCTTGGGTAGTTCCAAATCCATGACAAGGTCATTCAGTTCACCTTGTGTTTTTCTTCTTTGACACACCTTTCCCAACTGGAGGCACCATGCAGAAGTAACAATTGCTAATATGATCTGTTGGCTCTCTCCAAATCATTGGCACTGCAAAATGCATAGATTGCCTTTTCCTGTTCAACCACTGGCGAAGATTTGTTGCATAAGTGTTGCAGCATATATGTGGGACCCACATCTTGTCCTGATCTCCAATTTTGCAGCCAAAATAAAAGGTGATAGGCTTTCTTAACCATAGTGGTTATACTGCGCTTTTGTGATGCAAAAGTCACTTCACCACAAACATAGCAGAAGTTATCTGCATTGTTCACACAAGTAAGAGGCATTTTTGCTCACTTTGGCTAAACAGAAATGTGTCCATTTGCAAAATCAAACACTGACAAATAAGAGAGCACGACACTGTATGATTTGTAGAGCTGATATGGGGCAATTTCTTCAGCAGAGTGATGTAAGCTTAGTTATGATTGCATCATACCAGTTTCAGATTGCATCATTCATTGTTTTGCCTTAAAAGCAAGTACTGTCCAAACCCAGTCTTAGATTTATTCATAGATCCAGTCAAAGATGTATTTTAGTCATTTCTGGTTTAAATTGAGATCCATTCCCTTTATTACTCGCTTATCCTCCGCCATTCCCAAGTCAAGGATCGTATATACTGACCCAGTATCATATTTTTAAAACTAGAGCCAATCAACCATTTTTAGCATCATTTTCGTTCTCAGTGACCCAGAATTAGTAAAGTTTGACAACATTTATTGCGGAAGCATTTTGGCTGTAGACCAGTGCAATTGAATAATTGTTGTAGGATTAACACCTACATGGAGTCGTCATACAGCTTTCGAACGCTGTGGTTTGTTTTTCTTCCGTTTCTTCCAGAGTTTCAACACATGGTTTTCATTATCGATTTCAATTTATTCACACCGGCAGGTTGGCACTTGAATCATAGACCCTCAGACGTTCTGTTTTGACGAATTCCTAGGTAATAAGGTGATTCAGGGATGTTCATGGACGAAGGCCTTTGACTAGCATACATTTTATAAGCTAGAACTGGGCATCTTTCTGGACATTATTTATTTCGGAATTGCTTTGGATTAAAATGTCGTAGTTGACGGCTATTACCGTCACTTGTTTTCGTTGATTTTTCATTTAATTCTAAATACTCTTCCCCATTTTCGTCACTTTTTAGTATAATGTCTCCCCACCTCAATTGTCTGTTTTCATCACTGACTCTGGAACCAAATAATTTGGTGTTGTGGTACCAGACTGTATTAAATAAGGCTTCGGGGTTGTGGATGCCAAGTTGACCAAAATTCCATACCAATTTTTTCTTCGTTTCGAGTTATTGGTTCAGCTTTATTTGGACGATTTCCTAAACCTTTTTGTTTAAGATCTTTGCGGCGAGAATTCAGTGCTTTGCGACTGGTAGCAAACTCATTTGAAGATAAAATGATGTAGCCATAGTTCTTGTCCCTTAAATATCTGTCTATAGCTCTGTGGTAACTAGTAAGAGTATCTGGTTCATAATATGAACCGTCCGGTTTCATTTAAGTGACCAGGTAGGCACCAATATAAGTATCTAATTCGACAGGGAAATATATTTAAAATTTCCCTTTTCTCTAAACCATGAGGCATTTAAAACCATGCGCTGAATTTAGACATGACTCCCAGAGTCTTTCTTACTGTGTTTGGATTTTTTTTACTTTCAATATATCATTTCAAATCCCTGGCCGTAGCGGCAAATGACTTTGTCTCGCTATGTTTGATGACACTTTGCACACAAGCTTCATCTGAGAAATCATCGTCAAACATTCCGTCCAAAATATTGTTGTCTTCCTCAACCAACTGTGAAATTCCCATAAAACTCCTCTTCTCTACTTTCAGTTCTCCCCCATGAGGCCCTTGAGGCGAATTCTGCCTTTATTCATTAGCGATGATGGCAGACGACATACAAAGATACAGTGTACTAAAGAAAAGACATTACTGCATTTTCATTACAAATTCTGCAGACATTTGTGATTAAATTACACAAAATCACGATATTTTATAAGTGGACTATTATTGAATATTTCAAGTTGTAAAAGTAGTTCCAGGCTGGGTGTACGATACGGAAGTTTTAGGTGTGCGATACCAACATTTTAGGTGTGCGATACGGAAACACAGATTGAACATCTGTATCGAACGCCAGATCAGTCATGTGAGATTAAAAGGGAAGGTAATAAAACGACAGTCAGAATATCTCAACAAGATCCTTCATCACACTAACGTAAGCCTGCTGATAACTGGAATGAATATTCAACCGACTACCACTAATTCTTTACAACCTACACATCCTACTACTGTATAACGCATGCTAAGATATCAACAGTTATCTCAGACGCTTGCAAACCTTTAGATGTTGTGTAGCATGAACCCTTATTCATATAGATCTACATCAATAAAAATACTATTATAGTATGACTTCCTTGCAGGATATGTATTCTATACCTCGACATCTTCGATGCCAAAATGGTGCAGACGACATGGCACTTCTCGCACACAATCTAATTTAGGCCTGAAACAAGTTGCATGAAATCCAGTCATACACCCAGCAGGAACCTTATATAATAATTTTTTATCCCACCGCCCCTACCCACCCACCCACTCACCCAACAACTCCTACAAATGTACAGTAGACTGCAGGATTCACGGTACTAATTCAACTTCCATAGGAAACATCATGATATTAAAAATTCAATAACTTTAAATTTCTAAGAAAACCACATGAACCGCGCCATATTTTGGATCTACATGTACATGAACCATGTGTGATCCATTCTGCACCTAATGAATCAGGTGCTACTGTTGTTATTGACTGTTCCTAAGTCAAGTCTATAAAAATACTAAAAATGCATCAATACAATCTTGTCTCTGTTTTTTTAAGGTACAGATAGGATAAGCTCTCAAAATAATTTTTTTACAAAATTTTACTTTTCATTATTAATCAATTATGGACCACCAAACCCGTATATACTCTATTAAATCTTCACCCATTTCTTGACTGGTTCAAAGTTGTTCCCTATAATTAGTACCGTGAGTCCTGCAAACTTTAAAATTAGAAGTTAACTGTTAACCTGAATGGAAAGGCATTTCCAACAAGTACAGAAGCTATACATATGTTCATTCTTAGACAAATATCAGACAGATTCGACAGTCAAAACAATATCTGCAAAAAAGACGATACACTTATTAATGGGTGCAGACACGCATAAAGTAAATTGGTCATGACCTCTGTCATCACATGATCTATGGAGGGTATGCTCGATACTAAGATACGGAATTGAAGTATACAAGCTCTGCCAAAAGGACATTTATGAACTACAATTTTTGTCAAGGAAAACCTGTGGCAAATTACATCAGACCCAGACTATACCCATGACAAATTCCATCAGACCCAGACTATGTAGCATCACATAACTGAAGAAGGAGTCATGTTGCAGCGAGACCATTTCAAGGAAACATTTTGCTGTTAAATTATAATAGGGGCACTAATTATTTGTCATACACAATGACAGACGGTTATATTAAATATGTTAGTATCTTTATTATGTACGGATTAAATATCCTTGGCCTGTTTAAGCAAATAATCGTTCAACGCGTGGCTTTTATTACAGAATCTGCAGAGAATAGCTTGTCATGGTCAAAAAGCTTTTAACGTTGAGTTAGCTTCCAAACGGAATGAAAACTTACAAATGAAATATAAATGAACATAGTGGAAAGAAGAGATGTTTGACCAGATTATTTCAAAAAAAAAAAAAAAAAAAAAAACTTTGTATAGTAAATTGATCTGTTTAGGTGTAATGATATTGTTCATAGATATGTCTGAGTGTAGTCTTCGTTACTAAAATTAAGATGCCCACAAAATACCCCTTCTCTCTATCTATATGTTGATCTATCTACCATACAACGATTACTTTTATTACTGCCGTGAATCTTTGCAAAAAATGTAAAATTATTTTAACTTTTATATGTTTAGTTTTATGTGTAAAAGGATCCAGTAGCAACGGATTATGCAGCTTGTATACATTTACGAGTTTATTTTTCTACTGACAGACTGACGCAGTGACGCGAAAAGAATAATAACACGATAGCCGTGATTAAGACATACGGCTTAAACAATTTTATTTAACGTTTGATATTACAACAAATAACATTAGCTTTTAAGAGCTATTACTCCGATAACCAATCAACAAAAAGCAGTTGCAGATAGATAAATCATAGAGATGTATACACTTCCCATATCAATCATATGGATATTACCGTACACTGAAACAAAACATTCATATTTAACACAACGATTTAAACATACATTAAAACGTTATTTTAAGACCCGTATAATGAAAATGTACACATAGAATACATAAATGTAACTCATAGATAATTACACACTCGTAAGTTTGGTTTGGTTTTGCTTTGTGGGTTTAACGCTATTTTTCGGCACATGATAAGCTATACATGTATATTTGGTGGAGGAAGAATCCGGGAAAACCCTGGAAAGAACCATCGACCCACGGGAAGCTAATGGCAAGCTTGCTTACATACCCACGTTGGCCAAGCCGAGACTCGAACCCACGCGGAAAGAGGTGAGTTCTCAGTGATCTGTAAAGGCGAGCACCTTAGATCACTCGACCACCCGGGGCCCCGCATACTCGTACGAACACCACAAAGCATCTTTTATTTTTAAACTGACAAATCCAGAATTGAATGTATGCAAATTGGAGTATGAAAATTAAAGAAAGATGAGCAACCCTTGTGCATTTTTGGCCCAATGCAACTGTCCTGGAACTTTTCCGGGTTGGCCTTCAAACCATTCTGAGAAAACGAGTTGACCAGGGCTTAACTCTCCCGTTGCATCACACCCTTGTCGTAAGTATATTCATATATGCATAGTTGTACTGTGTTGCCTGCTGCCGCGATTACAAAATGCCAGTCATATGGTATATAGTAGATTAATCTGGCGACGGAGACTTTCTGTTTCAAATCAAGAAGTGCCCTAATTTTAACATAGGAGGTCAATGGTTTCGATTTTTAAAACAATTAGCAAGATCCCTGTTAAATAATAACAAGTGTGTGTGTGTGTGTGTGTGTGTGTGTGTGTGTGTGTGTGTTTTGTTTGTAACTGTTGTCCCACTTGGACCTATTGTCTCACTTGAACCTAAATTAGCGCTTCATTAAATAAGAATATTCAATACAATTCAGCTCTGTGTAGGCGGTTTCAACGAAATAAATATATTACACAAGACAATCATCTTTCTTTTTCATCGTCGGCTATTGAAAGGTTACAAAATTGGGCACATTGTAATTTTTATTTCGAACTGCACACAGTAGATCCTATTGTGTCATGAAAAATGGCGGACAGTATAATTGAATGTTATGTAGCCATTTTGTCTAGAGACACACATACTTTAAATTAAAAATGCAGAGAGAGAGAGAGAGAGAGAGAGAGAGAGAGAGAGAGAGAGAGAGAGAGAGAGAGAGAGAGAGATCTAACCGTCATATAAGGTATCCCATAATCCACAGCCCCCACTTTTCATGTTTATCTTCTGAAACAGAAAATTCTGATGGGCTGGTTTTACCAATGTACGCGTTGGAAATGAACGTAGGCTACTAAATTTAGACCACACTCCGGGGATATCAAAATGGCACAGTAATGTATATAAAGCATGGAGGTAGATTTTATATTGCAAACCAAACAAGAGGAACTGAATAAATTTTAAAAAAACTTAATATAAATACAAAAATTGATTATGAACTGTCGAGAAATTGTCAAAAATTAAGTTGTAAAGTGTAAGATAAATTTATAGATGCTTTTAATTTTGCTTTGCTAATTTGGATAAAGATATGGTGACTTTGATCTTAATTTACATGTAGTTTATGAGACACTATTTTAAACTTAGACCATTTTTTAGAAACCAGTTACTCCAGACTCATGCAAGTTGATGTAGTGGAAATGAAATATCAGGAAATAAAAATTCAGAGGCATACAGACAATTACAAGAAGGCGACTTAATGGTTCAAAAGGCGAGAAAAAGCAGATTTAATCCTGCTGTTTGAGCAGGGGAACACATTTTCAACCCCGATTCAAAGATAAGACGGAGTTATTGAATTTTTTACCGGAAAAGTTGCTCTGGCTTTTGTAGGAATTTGTATAGAAAATATTCAGACTCCTTCAAACCATCTTAGATATAAGTTCAAAGTGCGGGCATAGAAAGGCCAGACTGGAAAGAGATCAAACATATGTCTCCAAGATAATGGAACTCATCTATAAATATTTTGGAAGTCCGTTGCAAGTGGACGCAGTATCGTCTCATCAATATATCACCTGGTCTTGAAGAGAAAGTCTGTTGTTAATACTGTGTCAAGTCTGACAGATTTTTCCCCAAAAGTACTTTTTAAGTCTGTCACTAGAGTCCATACTTATAATTTCACATATGATGTAATATTCACCGCAAAGGAGTGGCGCTTAGGGTATAACTGAGGATATTATTTGCTAGCTCCTGGCCATATTCAAGCAAAAATGACGTTGACATCACTTATGTGCTCAAGTCTTCTCTTGCAGGATAATAAATCTTAAATAGTGATGATAATACAATGCGAGAACGCACGAAATCTGATTTTTTCAAGATGTTTGAATCGTTTTTTTTTTAATTAACAAGATCTTTCAGAAATGTATGTTTAACTGGATAGACAGCATTATTGAAAAGATATCAGGATCACACTTATCCTCTTAATAACATTTGTGCTTAAGACCTATATAAGCTGTGTATGAATCTTGATCTGGGTTTGTTTACTGGCTGCCTTGAGGCGAATTCTGAGGCTTTTATTTGTGATCGACTCTGTCATATCAGCATACCGTTCACGTATATATACACATACAGATAATGCACCAACATATATAAATATATAGCCGTGATATTTCGAGCAGCTTTTCAGTACAAAATGCTTTTTAGGAGAGAATATACCTTTGGTTAATTTTCTTGTCGAATTTCTGGCAAACTTTGCATAAACACGAATTATTATCCACTCAGGTAGAACACTAAATATGACATATACATCATAAAAGAAAAAGGCATTATCTCATTGAAGAGTTTTTATTGTGAAGAACTTTCTTCAATATATACACAAAATATTTGGTTGATTTTTACTAGTTGCCAGAGATGTAGTTATTGCCCTGTACGGAAAGCAAAACTATATCAGGGGAAAATCGCATTAAACCTTTTGCATGCGACATATCTTGGCCAGAAAGGTATACAAAGTAATTAGTTCCGTCAACCTCGGATTGGATCAAGAAGCGTGATACCCGCTACAGTTACAGGACGCATTTTATGCAACAGTTAGGCCGATAAATCAAAATTTGCCATTACCAACTAGTTTCGTGAACATTGTTGCATGAGACATTATGCTTGTAGTTGTCTTATCTTGTTTTTGAAGGATTCCAACTTGCTTTGAATTAATTGGACCCAAATAGTTTTAGCTTTACAGTGAATGAAATTTAAAACGAAATAAAATTTCAATACACTGCCTCTAAAAATATTGATACGCGGACGTCAGAGAAGAGACCAATTAGTTACAATCTGGATGTGTGATACGGAAATACGATTGAACATCTGTATCGAACACCAAATCAATCATGCGAGACAAATGGGTATGTAATAAAGAGGTGTTTAAACTCTTTTACCTTGTATCTGTCCGAGTTTACCGATAACTATTTCACACTGCACGGATTGTTGCCGGATAAAATAGTTCCATAGGTTAAATACGTCCAGCCTTGTGCATTTTCAATGCCTTTTCATTTCTCTTGCCTTTAACACAATACTTGCGATGTTAAAGGTCTTACAAAAAGTATATAATGTATTGCTGTACAGTCATGGAAATTAGCTATTTTTACCACATACCAGATTCAAATTGTCGAATCTCATGACTGGCTGGCCTAGTAAGTTTATTTTGTAAACTGACGCGCTTAAGTCTAACTGGTTTAGCAACTTTAATTTAGAAATTAATACCCTCGAGCCTAACTGCCATAGTTCTTTTTTAATACTGATTTTTAGTGTTTTCGTATATACGAGATGGTGATATGCAAACATATGAGTTATCTAATGATTTGCAGGTTTTAAGTGTTAATGTTTTCGTATCCCTATGTGAAATGATGATATACATGGATATTAATGGTCTAGTGATTCTGAATATTGTGTGTGTTCTTATATCCCTTTATGATACTGTGATACATATTAATATGATTGGTCCAGAAATGAATTACTTTGTTTGCGAAATAATGCCGGCAAGTGTGACTGGTCAAGAAATTTTTTAATTTGTGAAATAATACCCACAAGCCTGTCAGGTTTAGAAATAATTTAGTAGTTTTAAAGTTTTGGAGTAATGGACTGATTTATTTATATAATAATGTATTTATTACGCGAAAAAATATGTAAAGTCATAATAAAATTTCATTGTCGCAAAGAACTCTCAAAATGTATACTACCAACTCCGTCCGTTCCGATCGAATTTTCACCGTTTCATTTATTTTTTCACTTGTTGGCGAGCAACATTGCGTGGTCCCTTTGTTAACTATACAGATTTGGGAGAAGAGTGGCCGTTTCATGAATGAACAAGTTATATGGCATATTGGTGTCTTGTGTACATAATACATGATTATTTCATCACATAATAGTTGGTTACATAATGCGTGGAATGGTTGTGTACATAATACATGATTATTTCATCACATAATAGTTGGTTACATAATGCGTGGAATGGTTGTGTACATAATACATGATTAGTTCATCACATAATAGATGGTTACATAATGCGTGGAATGGTTGTGTACATAATACATTATTATTTCATCACATAATAGTTGGTTACATAATGCGTGGAATGGTTGTGTACATAATACATGATTATTTCATCACATAATAGTTGGTTACATAATGCGTGGAATGGTTGTATTTCTTATCATCAGAAAAGCAACGAAATGGAACAACTACCGTATGGAATGGTCTACAAGTCAAGAACTCGCGTTTTCTTTGAATGGTTCGCAAAATTTATTTGAAATGTTTTATCTAAGACAGAGTGGTTCGCGTTTAAAGTGAATGGGTTGAACTTATACCTTTTGCAGTATAGTGAAATGCACTGAATGGTTTGGTAAATAAGTAAAGATATGGAATGAGAAATTAACGGAACGGATTAGTCTATCTTTACATGGTTCGGTATCGGGCACTTTAGGGGTGTGATTAACGTAATTGTTATGGCTTGGGCAGCCCATAGGCATTGCGCTTGATCGAAAAAAAAATGCCTTGTATACTATTTATCTAGTAAAGTCACTTTTATAACTTGATGTAAGGTCGCTTAACAACCATCCCTCCTACCCCTCCCCCCCCCAAAAAAAAAAGAATAAAATAGAAAAAGGAGATAAAATAATTATGGCACTATGAGGTTATTTTAATGATTATTACCTGCAAAGTTTTCAACGATCTTTGAAAACTTTCGTGAAACAAGGCCAAATATCAGTTCATCACGTAACGTACAACAACGGTCGCTTTATCCTCAACGTCATGAAAATTGAATTCGCACTGTGCTTATTTTATCATGTTCTTATTCTGGCAAGTTCTTTTTACACTTTTAAAAGAAAAACCGTCTAAAAGATTTGCATCAAACCATGGTATAGAATGTATCCCACTATCTTACAATTGTTTTCGTTTAATTGTATTTATTTACTTATTTTCCATTCTTTTGCTTGCCTCCAAACGTGCTTGGAGTGGACATGTGGAAATTGATGTTTTATGTTACCGCGCTAGTAAATTCAATTTTGGAACTATTGACTTTGAACTATTTTCTCCCGCACCTGACACGTTCTACTGAGTTGTAGCACATATGTTACATTTGTGTTTCCTGATATTTGCAGTCTTCTATATTTCTTTAAGGGTTTTTATCTGCACATTGCTGGTGACTAGAAACTCTTCTTTTATACTAACTGTTGTTTCTACCCTGAAGTTCTGTGATTTTTAATCTCTGATTCGGCTTGAATAAGTTGGCAAGTTCGTGTCGATGGTGTCCATCATATTTCTTGAGAAGAAAGTTCACAATTGTAGGTCCTTTGTCTCGAACCGTTTTTGCTTGAATTACTGTTTCCAGAAACGACGGATCCATAGTACTCCGCAGGTATGGACACTCGGTCGATAAGTCGGCGTGGAGGACCAAAGGGTTAGTCTTGCATTCAGTGTAGAAGATTGCCAAACCACACGAAAAACACATAATTTCAGCCTCTATGCCTTTGTAGAAGAACCCACATTCTGCAAGTCTGCAAACGATATCCTCTTTGCTTTCTAGGTTTTCTGTGCCGTGACAGTATTTTGTTACATCGAAGTTGTCGAATGATTGCTTTCTATGCAAATAAGTTTTAAATTTTTCAACAGGTTCAAAGCACCGACGAACTCTTGGAAGAGGAATATCCTCTGTTGGTAGATTCTGTCGAAGAAAACTACAAGTTGGTACAAACTCTGCATGCACAAGCAAAGGATCGTCATCTTTGTTCCACGGCGAATAATGAAAACCGCAATAGAAGCATTGTGCTCTGTCGGGCCTATCAAGGAAGTAAAATCCAGCTTTTGCCATCTTTTCTGCAGGTGGACTTGTCTCCTGTTGCCAAACGTCTTGAAATGATTCAGTTCTTTTCTCAAGATCCACGTATTTAGGCGTCCACGGCTCAACAAGACGTCTTACAGATTCAAATGCTATAGCGTCGAAAACTTCCTCAAAAAGTTCTGTTGCAAATGTTTCCTGATTTGGCTGAAAGGGTCCACTAACTGTACACATAGGTGAAAAGTTCGTGCGTGCTGATGAAGCATCACAAACATACTGAAAGAGACGTCCAAAAGCTGCTACCAAGTTGTCCGCAGGCTCCTCTAATGGTACATCAGTATTTATAATGATGCTCACACAAGAATCTACATTGTATAGAATTCTACACTCTCCGCATGCCTCAATTGTTTGGTATTTCTGGTGAACCTTTAGATGTTTTGAGAATTCTTCCAAGTCCACTCGAAAATATTTGTCACCAACGACAATTGAAAGGCCAAAAATTTCACTCTGAAAATTCTGAAGACAAAGGCCTCGATGAAAGAGGAGATTCGTCACAGGGCCCGTGCTTAGAAGCTGACAAAACTCTGGGGTCTCTACTCGAATTTCCTTTATCAGCCTGTCTATCCATTCGTCAGAATCTTTCTGAATTCTTTTTGTACATCTGAGGGTCAACAGCCCATTCTTGGGCGACAACTCTCCGTCTGTAATTAAAGTAATTATCTTTTCTATTTCATGTTTATCCAATACCATTGCTGCCATCCATTGTCTTTGTCTATTCCTGCAAAATTCTTCTGATATCACAAATAAAACTTTCCTAGATCGTCCTAGAAGATTTACAAAATTTTCAACAAATGGTTTTCCAGGATGTGAGTCTTTTTCGAGACAGCGATATCTAATACTGTTCTCGTCTAGTAAACGTAGCAGTTCCTTTCTTGCCCAATCATCTTCATCATCGTAAACAGCAAAAACACAAGATGGATATTGTGTAGAATGAACTGGTAGTAGTTCCGACATTGTCATGTACGGAAATATATTTAAAGGTTTTCATCAGGCACAAATCAGAGCATTCCTGTAAAAGAGGTTAATATCACTTTTATAAATAATAAGTTGCCCTTAAAAAGATACAATGTAGTTTGAGATTTTAGGTTAAATAGAAAAATGAAAAATAGAAACCTTCAACGTGTCTGCTAAAATCATAAACTGTACATAATCGCGGTTCTTAGTTGTGGATTTCATTTAAAAATCGTCCGTGATTAATGTTCAATTAACTTATGAATATAATTCAATGTGTATGTGTGTGGAGAGAGAGAGAGAGAGAGAGAGAGAGAGAGAGAGAGAGAGAGAGAGAGAGAGAGGAGAGAGAGAGCATTAGTGATTGAGACAGAGAAATTATAAGGAGCATCATTCCATTTGGAGATTCTTCACTCAACAAGTAATTATACTTTGTGAAAATTATTCGATAATACTGCCATATGATTCATAAATGATCATACTACATATACACATGAGAACGAAGTTTGCCTGGAGTCTTTCTTCCTTTACTACATACACGTAATATTTCCTACTATCCTCAAAGTACCGAGAAGTTATTTCCATAACAATAGATTTAAGAAAAAAAGTCAAGACAGTTGTTTGCATGGAACGGTGCATATGATTTCGCCTTTCAATCCGTGCACCATACGGTGAAAGTAACTTTGATGGGGTACTAACATTTTTTTATTTTCAAAAAACCAAAACTGCATTAAGAACATAACTGGCCGCTCATCTTTATAAAAGATTAAAGCTTTCTCCCTTTTTTTCTTCTCGCAAGTTTTACCTTTAGGGACAAACGTTACATTTGCAATCCTCATCTATTAATTTCACATCATTTATAATTAGCCACCTAAATCTTGTAATTGCGCACAAAGTGCAAATACCAACTCCATCTAGTATGTGCTGGAAAACTGTGTTCCCCTTAAAAACAAAAGACAAGTTACGGTTGTTATAATACACATTTACCAATAACTTCATGCATAATTGATGCATAAGCATACATATCACAGAGATATAGAATTTACATTTGTTTTTGTTTACTTTAAAGTTTCTAAAAAGGTCTTTGAAACCGAAATTCTTATTTTGTTCTCTTTTTTTTTCTTCATTTCTAAGAATTTATCAATATGAAGTTGCATACTTCTTTTCATCCGACAAAGTCTCACGCTTGAAATCTACAAATAAATAAATAAACAAGAAACTAAAAAGAGAAGTAAATGATGGAAAAGAAAAACTTTTATTAAATATAGTCTTTGTTACCCAAATCCTCCGACTGCTTCACAATGACTATGATCATTACGATACGGGACAAAGATTTTCTGCATCTTAATAAAAAGTAAAATATTAAGGAGTTTCACAACTCACCTATATCTGTGTTGTAGAACAAACACACACTGCGTGTTTGTAACGACTGTCTTTTCTCAACTTATTATAGCAAGGCCAATAAGTAAGCGGGTATAAGAACTCATGTTTCTAAGAATGAGCATGTCTTCCATGAAATTCGAATAGGCTTTATACGTTCGTAGTAAAAACTCATACTATCCATAGATTGCTATAGACATTTTGGTGAGTATTGCGTGAGCTATTCTTTGCAATAGTAACAATGCTCCCATTCTGCATTTGTGTCCAAGATTCTCGAAAGAGCAGTTTATGTTCAGCTTGAAAACATTTTAACTAAAGAAAACTTACTGTATGAACTACAGTCGGGTTTTAGGGGAATGTACTTTACAGCTACATGTTTGATACATATTTTTGATCATATTAAGGTATAGACGTCCAAAGGTGTCTACACCGGAGCGACCATGCTTTTTGTTAGGATTTGGAGTTACGTCCGTTGAATAGTTTGAATTTATGTGAGAAATTGAGAACAAAGTGTCAGTGTTAACAATCCAGAATACAGACCTTTACCAATATCATGTTGTAAACCTCCCGGTAGCATATTCAGGCCTCTTCTTTATTGTGTTATGTGAATTATATGGTAAGTAGCATAGGCCCTGATTGTAAGCTTTTGTTATGTGCAGATGACACTGCTATCATGTTGCCATATCAGCATATCCCCATCATGATTACATTTCAAAAAAGCTTGGGAAAGAACTAGAATCCTGCAATATTTGGCTCACTGGCAACAAACTATCATCACGTTTGGGTAAGATATAATGCATCCAGCTTAGCTCGAAGCGAAAAGTAAACAAAGATAAAAGAAGAGAATATTCAAAATACACTGCAATGGTCACACAATGAATTCTCAAAAATGTAAAAATGCCTGTTTAAAGTTTCTCTTTAGATGTTTATCACTGAAAACTTGAAAAATAAACACCAAACATTATGTTCGGCTCTAATACGGCGTATTTGTGATTATTTCTGTTCGTCTTGGTATTCCGGAATTAGTAAAAATCTCAAAAACAAACTCCAAATAGCACATAATAAAACTGTAAGATTTATAAGTATGCTTGAACCCAGATTAAGCATTATAGGGTATGAACTTAAAGGTGTGGGAATGCTAAAAGTGGGGGATAGGGTGAAACAATTAAGACTAAATCATGATCATAACCGTTTTTCGTGAGAAACATCCATCTTACACGAGCCGAAGATTTGTGAAAATTAGTGATCGTCACCATTTTGTCAAAAGGAGTAGTAATTTAATTTTGTTACACCATGTGTTAGTAGCGTAGCTTCGACGACTTTTTTATATCTCCATTAAGGACTGAAACCTATTACACAGTTTATCAAGAACATTTCAAATCTAGATCATTTCAAACAGGCTTTTAAAACAAAGCAGATCAAGAGTACAGAATTCAATGATATTATAGTAGAATGAATTGGTTGTTAGTAATAATTTTAATTATGAAATCAGTTTTTAACTTTGCAAAACTTAGCAGCATTTTCTTAGCTTAATATACAGTTTTAATTTGCAAATATATCCTGCCCAGAATTTACATCCCTCGGGATCCCACTGAAAATATTTTTTTTTATAAACTTGTATGGGGTTCATCCATGGTGGATCTTATATTTTGTTTCTCTGTGTACGTACTGTGTCAACGTTATATATATATATATATATATATATATATATATATATATATATATATATATATATATATATATATATATATATATATATATATATATATATATATATATATATATCTTATATGTAGTACAACTTGTGTCATTTGATGGATCATACCTACCTAAAAATAGTATTATTATTATTATTATTATTATTATTATTAAGTCTGTACTTTATGGATTTATATTGTACGAATGTTGCCATGTAAAACCTAGATTGCACAAGAGGCCGAAGGCATCGATTCTAATAAAAGTTTTTCAACACAGGACGAGAACAATTAAATCCATAATGTAATCACTGTATTATAACCTTTTTATTATACACTTAACCTTATTTCTAATAATGCATTATTTATATTTCAAAACATCCTTTATTTTCCATAATCTGTCAAAGTGCAGGTTTATTTAATGTCTCATTGCTGTGCCGAATCAGGGAGTCATACATATGCGTATATAAGTCTCTAGTACTATAGTTAATCTATGTCACAAGTTATGCGAAAATTAAGATCAGATATAAGTCATGTTCTGAATATAACGGTACTTATTTAACCCTTTAATTTATCATCTCCCCTGAACTAAAAACGTATATCGATACTTTAATATTAAAACACATATATTTTGAACAACAAGTTCAAATTGTGAGATTATTTATCCGGAGTTATATTTAGTGCAAACAGTTTAAGGAAAAATTAGTCACATTTTCTAAATATTCTATGTTATTTTTTAATTGTATTCTAAACACTTGCAACATTTACAGATGCTTTTACATGACATAAACTCTCGTTGGCTTCAGTACAAACTAAATATGTTTAGGAAAGAATTTCGTTAATATTTTTAAGGGGTGGGTGGCACTTTTTTTAAATATGAAAATCGAATTATTATTGTGAAAAATATGTAGAGAACTTGGCCAGGCATGAATGTAGAAATATCAAAATGTTTAGTAAGGGAAAGTACTGTAGGAGTCAAGCTTCAAAATTTACCTCCTTTCTTCAGCGTATAGGTTTTTCCCATCCAGTATGAGTCTTTGGCATCTAGTATAGCGTATGCGCGTGAGTTAGTTTCAGAAACTGTACAACAATAATAGACAGTGACATTGCATGAATGTTAGAGAAGCAGGTGAGGTAAAAGCTGTTAAACATTTCATAAAGTATCCTGGCTTTGTCGTGATTAAGGAAATATCCTTAAAAAAATTTTTGACCGCCAACATATTTATATTTTTTCTTTCTTACTGTATATTTTTTCTATCGTAAAATCTTTGTTTTGCGGATAAACTTTTGATATTATATTTCATGTTCGTGTAAGTACTTTTGATTTTTGTAAAGTAAATTTCAAATTCACATGTGTGACTTGCGTTCTAGTAATAAGTTACACTATATTAAGACATCAGTGTTTATTGTGAAAAATGAATGTGTCTGATTTTTCTTTATTCTGCAAATTATTATTACATACGCAGCTAGACAATATCATTGTATACATTTCCAAAAATGTTATCATTGTAATGTTTGTTACGTATAATGTTACTTCAACTAATTCAAGGAATTTGAAATTTTCATTATGCTATTTGGATCTGTTCATGTTCAATCGACATTTCTCTACTGATTCAATTTAATCTGAGATTTTAAAAACAAGATGACTTTATTTATGTCATACATATTGACATTTTCATCTGCGAAGAGATTTTGATTATAAAACTTCTACTTCATAGAAAATGACTTCTTTCAGAGCAAATTCTAAAACTGGCTGAATTTGATGTGATTGCTTAAAAGAGCTGATCATTGGGGAAATTTGCACTAAACTTGGTATTAAGAAAAATATCTTCAAAAAATCTATACATGGTATGCACTACGATATACCTAAAGTTTAACTTAAAAGTTTATAAGTATGTTTGTAAATTAGAAAACTAAGTCTTTAAATATTTTTACCTAAGTGGAAAATAATCGGCACTTTTCAAGTCAGAAACACACAAGAAGACATGCAAAGCTATTGTGCGTGGCAACAAAGCTGACGACAGTATTGTTGACCATTTAATATGGGATTGGAACCCAATGGAAGTGATGCAGGGATCTGCAGGAATAATTAAAAATGAGCGTGGGAAATTGTGCAAAAAAGATTCAGGGTCAATTCTTCATTAAAAAGACTATGTTGAATTGTTTGGTTTATGCTGGGAATAATTGCATAAAGAACTCGAAATCAATTGTCAAGCACTTCTTTCTCCAATTTCTGCCACACTTTGTGATACATGTATACCTTCAAGTGTGTTAACTAAACCATATGGGCATACAGTGCTTACTGCTGTTATTGGACTCCATCGCAGAAGTCAGGATGTGTCAGATATACAGTATATGACTGGGGCGGGGGGGGGGGGGGGGGGGGTGTTGTTGTTGTTGTTTTTTTTATACCGAAACGTTTTGGCTACACCGAAGAGGTGTGATAAAAAATATTTCAAGTAGACGATGATATATTTCTAGAGATCGTCTAATGATATTTTAAATTTATAAAGTAGGAGGTTAAATGCAACCATTCATTTAAAATTGAAAACAGCTAACCAAAGTGCTGTATTGTTCACGCATAGAATATAAAACGAGGGCAACTGCAATGGTTCGCCATCGCAAATCCTTACGCTTTCCACTGCGTATTTCATCTCCAACCCCAACCCCGAGTGCTTACCTCCACCTCATCCCCTGAGAGTGACCCAGAGGTCATAATGCAAAATCCATCACATATGTAATGCATCTTCTTGCTATTATTGCATATGTAAATTTTGGTTTCAAAATATTTGAAAAGTATTACGGCGACTCAAATGGGAACAGAAATGTAACCACTACTGGTAGATTTTAATGGTTTCGCCACGTCTTTTTCACTTATTCTTCCTCATTCACAAAAGGATTATTTTTCTAATACAGAGCAAAAAATTCAACATCTTTATTTCTATATAATTCAGAAAAACAAGACAATATTCATATTGTTATTCTGCACTAAATACTTGCAAACCGCGCGTTTCTGGTTGCATGCAAATAAGCGGTCCGCTGCTTTTAGATAACGGTGAACCGCTGTTTTGTGTTTTACCGCAAAATAACGGTTAACTGATATATTTAAATATCGGCGATCCGCTCTTTTGACAGAGGCCTACCCAGGCCGCAAACTATATGTCATCATCCTCATTTACTTTGTGGTACAGATGGAAAGTTTGGGCGCCATTTACTGGTCGCTTCATCCCTTCTCCTAGTAGCCGGCGAGAAGAACAGCCAATATATATATTTAGGTGCCGCTCTACAGATATTACGTACTTCTGAGAGAGTGACAGGTGTAAGATGAAGTAGTTTGCATTTGTAACATGCATAATGGCGACAATGTTGGCATACCTCTATGCTACTGTCATGTACTGTTGCTGAAAATTCTTTACATATTGTACTTGTGGAAATTGTACGTGATCTAAGCACACAGATGACCAAAATGGCCTCTCCCACGTGGTCGAAAAATCAGCCTGAATTAGTCCAAAGTACACTAACTTTGTCAGTTATTAAAATAGAGAAAAAGAACTTTGCCAGAGTAGGCAATACCAGCAATGAATGAATTACAAAATATACAAAAAGAAAAAATGTTATCGGCTCGTTTTTTTACAATTTATCTTTGAAGTTCAGGAAGTGAAAATGACTAAGCGAAGGTAGCAGTTTTTTAATAGGTGCACATCTGAAGTAAGGCCAAACTGTATACTCTATAACCCAAATTACACCCATCAATCATGCACGAAAATGAAGGGACTTAAAAGTTCTTTTAACAATTCCTACGATATACAATGTCTTTTTAAATAGCCAGGATAACCAGTGAAGAAAGCCTGCTAATTTCTTTTTCTTTAAAAATCTAACCCTATGCAAAATACGAAACTATAGAGCGCCACCCTAGCTGCTATATCCTTGAACCTTTATTGATGCATGACGTGTAGGGGGTAAATTACTATTCTTTCACAATTATTTGAAGTATTATACAGTCCGATTCTGACCAATGGACCTTTCAGAAATTTGCTCTAAGACCCACCCACGCTCATGTCCACATTAAAATCTTTGCTAATGCACCAAAAACATTTAACAGCAAATTAAAGAAATCGCTCAAATTTACTATATATTACTTTATTTTAGCCCAGATTGTGGGAACATTTCCTACATGCTGACCCACATTATGTAACGTGATGCAAGTATTCACACCAGGTCTAAGCGGATAGTTCCCCCCCCCCCTCCTTATTGGCAATATGTAATTCGACAAGTAGGCGCTAACTAAGATTGATTGACATGTCGGAAAGGTCTAGTTCTACAAGAAAGCGTCCACTTGTATACTAGATTTTCTCTGTCTCTTTTGTTTAGGTTGATATTGTATAATATGTAAATTGACACAAAGTTTCTTTTTTTGCAAATTAAAGAACACCATAGCAGCATATTCGGCATTTAGAAACAATTTTGATATATTGAATGTAGCATATACATTTTCTACTTAGAAAAGGCTTATATTCGAAAAATATGCAGCTCCAAGAGAACAAAGCAATAAATTGACGTTCTGCCGCATTTAGCAAATTAACCGTAAATCAGTACTGAGTGTACAAAAAATAGGCTTCAAGTTGTGGAATATGTTCATAATACTGTGTTGTGCATTAGAATATTTTTAATTTTTTTTTACATAATAGTATGTTGTCTCTTTAACATATTTACTTGATTAGAGAACATTCTCCATTAGTCATATCGATGTCATTAATTATTATGACAGATCACTTTCACCGGTAAAGTCACGGCTTTAAAGAAAAAATATTAAAGTATATTAAATTACCTGAATATGGTGAAGACGCTAAACAGATATAAAATTGTATTCTTATAAGATCAACTTGCAGAAAAGGCAACTATTACACATTTAAAAAATAAATATCATGGCAATAGGCCTTTCGTGTTTTGAAATTATGAACAAGATTTTCATATAATGAAATAGATTATATTATTGAATATTTTTATTTTCGAGAAAAAGTATTTTCTTAAAGTTTCTAATGTTAAAAGGTTTCAAATTTACTTACAACTGAATAGTTTTCCTAGAATTCATTTAAAAACTGAATAGTGCTGGAAGATCTTTGTCCATTTTAGGAAAGGTACAACTATTTCGACGGCATGTCATTCTTTCTACCTATATTTAAGATGCTGGGCAAAACTTTGTCAACGTAAATGATGACATCTTCTCTTTTGAGAAAGAAAATAGGTGGTTTTTACAAAATAAAGTCCTATGTCACCCCACAGCCACTCCTCTCTACCATGAATAATGTGGAATTTTGACCCTTCTTTTGAAATCCCATGTGTGGAGCCCAAAATAAGTTTTCTTTAGTGCTAAACCACAACGTGAGAAAGTATATTACCAACTTTTGTGTGAATAAATCATGATGGATGGACGAAGCGGCAAAACATAGGTACAGACAGCGGACAGATGGTCGGACAGACAGATGCTTTGAAAGCACTATTACAGTCTCTTCAGGAAATAATCGATAATCATGATACTCAACGTAATAGATCGTCCTTACTTTCAGAAATATGTTAGATTCTTATAAAGTATCCGATTCTAAGAATCAAAGGCCACACATGCTTCAAGAACACTATGTATAACGGAAGCGAGAATCATGGACTTATCCTTCTCAGATGCCATTATTTGGCCATAGTAGATGACATCTGATATCTTTAATTAATGGTCATATGCGATGTTTGATAATTATTGAATATCAGGACAATAGTATAAACAAATTGTTACTAAAGATAGCAGAAAGTAGCTTTTTCGGTGACTACATCAGTAACGATTCTGATGATCGTGTCTCTCTGTATGCCTATTTGAAAAATTAAGCTGAATCACTCGAATTTTCTAGGAGCAGCAACTAACTGGTCCTCCACACATGGCCACCTTGGATTCGTGGACGAAATTGTCTGCTGGTGACTTACCTTGAAAAATGCCTCAGCATGCACTAGTTATATGGGACACAGTTATGGTTTATTTAGGAATATATACTAATAAATTCCTCTGCGTGTATAGTTCTGGATTCAGCATTTAAGGCATACATAATACATTATATTATTATGGGTGATTCTGCAGATGTTTCTATCAAGTGTCAAATAATACGCTGACATTATGTCTTGAAACTGTGTTGTGTGAAGTAGATGCATTCCCATTGAAACTGGTAAAGGTGATAATGTTACAAGTTTTGTACATGTCAATATATATATATATATATATATATATATATATATATATATATATATATATCATTTAGGAGCGAACGGTGCCTTACAAAATGCCAAAATTCCCATGAAAACAGGGCGTGACATAAACAACCTAAAGATAAATTATACAGGTACCTTGCTGGGCTATAGACGTAAATGTTTTTTAACCATTGTTTGAATTGCGATTGAATCTACTTTTCACGGGAATTGGCCTATCTGTCAAGACCGTATGTAGTATTCTAATTAGCTCATTGGTTGGAGCGATTTGGCGGCGTTTCAGAGATTTCGAAATCGAACAATCTTTTATTTACAACATGGTAACCACAGTCAATCAGCACATGTGGCAAACTTATGGTTTTGCATTAATCAATGTGTATGTCTTTTAGAATGTAGAATGCTAATTACTTAACATGCCTGGGTTATTGTTATGAGGTGTTTGTATAAGATGCATTTAGTTCACGTAGGAAGGCCAATCCAAGAAAACAATTGCTTAGCAACAATATGTCTGATTCCAAATTCTCTTTATGCCCCAGGTTTGGTTGGAAAATATGGGTTGATGAAAAACATAAGTTAATATATTGACGGTTCATAAATGTGGAATTTCAAAATAGATGTTACTGAAAGATTGATTGGCGCCTATCTCAAGTGCTGGAAAAAAATAGCAGGCTATTATTTACGAAATTGCTCTTTTTCCAAACATATGTTTGCTTCTAATAATAAGTTTAGCAGGAATATTTCACCATGTAACAAGAACACGTGTAGAAAATGTGTCGAGCAAATAATGCAAAATACGTGCAGTCTTATCACACACTATAATGTAGTCACTAACTGAAGGTAGAGTTATAAATAAACGACATACGTCATATTGGGTTCACTTATGCGATCAGTCTTGCACAAACCTTCAAAGACTCATACAATCTAACCTTGTCCGTACAAAGAAAAGTGTTCTTTGTAACCCCTAACTATTTTTAAATGATTGTTTTACTATTGAAGTCTACCCAAGTCATCAAGTTTGGTTTGTTTATTTGTTGTTGCAACCACATAACTAAGGGATGCTTTCCCCTGTTTTAATCATTCCTAATTCATTAACTATATGCTATTTTTTTTAAATATTTGTTTTAGGGGCGAAAGTTGTACAATGATTTTGTGATTTGCGCAACTTCAAATTTCCGATATGGGAAAGTATGGGCACAGGAATTTAATAGGAATTGATTTTATGTTAATCATTTGTATCTTTATCCATTATGAATTTAATTTTGTTAAATTGATTTTATTGTCCGATAGAGGCTGTATTTATGATGATTATCAATGGCTATTCCTTTCCTTAACGTAGTGAGTTTTCTTGAGGAAAATGTATCACGAAAAGCGTAACTTTTATCGGGAAAAAAGCGTCTTTTTAATAAAAAAAAGTTACATTTGTTCGAGACGAAGATTTGCCCAGTCTATACTGTCAAAATATTCATGAAAAAGTTACATTTCTTTTCATGTAAAAAGCGTGTACACAATTTTCAAAGTTAAGCGATTTTCATGAAGAAACTGGTTCTGTACTCTCTTCTCTTCACACAATAAAAATCAATAATCTTCATTAAGATTGATAATCTTTTACGTGAAAAGTTTAAATTTTTCATGAAGATTTGACTTTTCAGGGGCTTGTGAACCTTCTAAACGTGGTCAGCATGTTTTTAATCTAGTTATTGGTTTACTGAATAAAAGTTTCGAATATATAAACATATCTGTTGTTTTTATATTGGAAATCTTTATATTTTGTATCTGGGCGTTTGATGTTGAAATATATATTACCATCTGGATAATTTATATTTACTCTCTCTCTCTCTCTCTCTCTCTCTCTCTCTCTCTCTCTCTCTCTCTCTGAGGCGCCGATTTCTAGGTCCAAAGTAGATCAGTGAGTGGTGTTGGAACGTTCGGAGAAAAAGAAAGAATATTGTTGATCAGAATTCTAAGATGGGTTACTACACACATATACAAGGCTCTTCTGGATCTTTGGCTGGATTATTGTTAATTCAATTGTTAATTATTCTTTTTAATTATTGCTAAGTATCATTAATTAATTACTATTAATTATTGTACATGGATTTATTTTCATGAATATCAATTCTGGAGGCTTTGAAAGGAGTATATCTTTTAGGTACATATATTCTAGGTGTAGGCAAAAGTGCTATTGGCTTAAAATATAAATATTTGGCTTTTAAATTTGTGGTTTGTATAGATCACAAAATGCATGTAAGTTTCTGCCTCAAGAAAACTAGAGAAATGCACATGTTTCACCAAGAAGCCATTATTGCTGATATTGCATAAGAGCAATTGTATCTATCATTTTCACTAGTAGCTATTATTATATATGTAAATAACAGCACAAATGATACTTAAAATCATTACCAACTTGGAATTAAGCAAACTTTTTTGTACATGTTAATCCTGTTAAGTTTTTAACGTTTCTTCCAAAAGGTCAAATATGAGCCGTATATCATTAATGGCGGGCGAGGGACAAAACATGTTTCTGAATATTAATAAAATTACAAACTCTTCATTTCCTTATAAAACAGTACACAGATGTACCATATGAAAGTGAGTTTACTTGTAATAATGACACACACACACACACACACACACACACACACACACATATATATATATATATATATATATATATATATATATATATATATATATATATATATATATATATATCTATCTGTGGGCGAAATTAAATTTTAGGCAATACTGGAGTCCTCAAAATTGACAATATGTACAACAACGCGTGACGCATTAAAATTGTGAATCGGGGTTTCCTGTACAATTTCCAGTGTCTGTTTAAAGCCAGTCAGCGTAAAGGATTGCAAGTAGATATCCTTGACATACAAATTATATGCCATATATACTAAAGTACTAAAGTAATTTTGAATAGGTTAGCAACCACACGTGAACTTACCCTAAGCATAATCAATGGAAGTAATGAGGTCTTTTCTTTACAATACTGGAACATCTTACTTTGTTGAATATATAGTTTTATTGAAGATTATATGAAAACTTTGACTTACCTGGCCAAAAATATGAAAATGGCAACTTTGAATAAAGTTTGATATCTTTTCGACACCTTCTGATTATATATATATATATATATATATATATATATATATATATATATATATATATATATATATATATATATATATATATATATATATATATATAATACAATCATATGGCGAAATGGCGAATAACAATCCTTTCAAGTACGTTGAATCCAGCAAGGGAACACGTGTGTCAGGGACTGATTAAAATAAATGCAGAAAAATGACAACGGACAGTGCAAAAGTAGTTTTAACTAGCCTTAATGAGTCTTTGCTGAGGCAATTACAAGACAGAGACAAATAATAGGCAAAAACGAAAGCGTTGAATTTACAAAACTTTATATGATCATATGAAATGGAAGTATTTTAAGAAAATTTTCGATGTCGCGCCTAACTGGTTTGAATTTTATAGATATTTTGGCGAGTATTGCTTGAACGATTCTTTATAATAAGAAGAATGGTCTAATTCTACATTTGGACGAATCTACGGTTTGTAATTCATTCTACATGAGTGAACAGTCATTAATATTTTATTTGTAAGTGTGTATACAATACAATAAGAACTCTGAGGAGTGTCGATACCCGCCTTTTTAAAGGTAATACGAACTCTTATTTTCATATATGCTTTGATTTAAAATACTAGGTGAGTGAAAATATATACGAAATTTTTATTCAAATCAACTAAGCCTTTTTTAAAATGAGACCCATCAATTTCTGACAATTTCCTCGATCGTCTCGGATACGAAAATCGCCATGATCTGTACAGCTGTGACGTCACTAATCTTGTCCGGTGTATCGCCGATAGATTGGTCTACCAATTTACTGTTGCAAATCAAAAATATCACACAGAACATCGATGTTAAATTATGCAGTATATAACGAAGTATGAATTCCGATTATGGAAATACACGAACAACATGTTTTTAAGGTGGTACAATTTGTGAAGAATACTCTAGGAACCAGCTGTTTTTCACTACGGCAAGATAACTAATACTGATTTGCTACGTAGACTTAAAAAGTGTATCAGGATACTCCAAGATGCTACAAGCTTACACATATGGCGTCATTGTAATCTTTACAAAAATCGCCAATTGCAGAGAAGAAAACGAGAAAGTACTGTATACAATTCTGCAATATATATATATATATATATATATATATATATATATATATATATATATATATATATATATCCCAACGAGCAGTGCAAAACTAGTTTCAAAGTAGGCTAAGCGCCTTCGACTCTTAATGAGTCTTTGTCGAAGCCAAGCACAAAACACATTCAAGCAAGATAAACAATAAACAAACAAAATAAATCCTCAATCATTTGTATCGATAAAGTTCAAAGCAATAAGGCGGGACATCAAAAATTTTCAAACAACATTTTCATTAGACATACAATTATGTAAAGTTTTGTAAATTCAGTGCGTTCGTTGCGTTCATTGTTTGTCTTTTTTGTCGCTGCATTGTAAGTGCCTTCGACAAAGTGTCAATCAAATCGAAAGCACTGAGGCTAGTTAAAAACTTGTTTGTACCTTTGTTGTATCATTCAAATTCAAACCAATAAGGCGGGACATAAAAAAAATTAAAACAACACTTTCATTAGACATACAATCATATAAGGTTTTTTAAATTCAGTGCGTTCGTTGTGTTTATTGTTTGTCTTATTTGTCTCTGTTTTGTAATTGCCTTCGACAAAGTGTCAATGAAATTTGAAAGTACTGAGGCTAGTTAAAAACTTGTTTGTACCGTTGGTCGTCAGTTTTTTTTACATTTGTCTTAATCGATTCCTGACACACCAGATTCCTCTGCTGGATCCAGTGCACTTGCAAAGACTGTTATTTGTCACAGATATATATATATATATATATATATATATATATATATATATATATATATATATATATATATATATATATTCGTCGTGTAGAGAAAATGTACAATTTCCATAAAGATAAATAATTGGCTTTTCAAATTTGTGCTTTGTGTAAACCACGAAATACACGAAGGTTTGTACACGCGAGATAGAGTATCACGATATACTCTACCATGTAGGCATTAATACTGATATGTTCACGGTATGCACCACCAATTAGGCGTTAATGCTGATACATTAACGGTATACTTCACCAATTATGCATTAATGCTGATATATTCACGGGTTGCTTGACCCATTAGGCATTATTGCTGATATATTCAAGGTATGCTTCACCCATTGGACAATAATGCTGATATATTCACGACATATTCAGTCATTTATGTGTGTGTGTGCGTGCTTTTGTGTGTGTGTGTGTGTTATATTAAATTTTAGGCATGACTGAAATCCCCAGCATTGAGAATAATTACAACAACGCGTGACACGTTAAAGTGTGAAGCGGGTTTTCTTGTACAATTTCCAGTGTCTATTTCTTGCTTAATAATTTGTGTATTCTACATAACATATGGTACAAATGATAAAACTTAAATGAACTATATTTGAAAATTATGACGGTAACCTTGCAATCAGTGTAGATGATTCCTAGACTACACGAAAAAGACATAATTTCGGCATATATGCCTTTGTAGAAGAATCCACATTCTGCCAGTCTGCGTAAATATCATAATTTACATGCGCAAGCAAAAATCAACATCTTTTTTCCATGTCGAACAAACAATCGCAAAAGAATCAATACGCCCACTTGGACCCTTCATGGAATTAATATACAGCTTATGCGATCATTTTAGTCGGTGGACATATCATCTCTCCCCAAACACCTTGGAATGACTCGAATATTTTCTCATGATCCACGTATTTACGGGCCCACAGCTCGAGAATAAAAGTCTTGTAAATTCGAAGATGGTAGCGTCGAAACTTTTGTCATAAAGTTCTGTTACAAAAGTCTGCTGTCGTGGCTGAAAGGATCTACTAACTGTGAATTATATACGAAAAGGTCTTGTGAAGTTATGAAGCATCACAAACATGAAAGTGTAAAGATCTTAGGTACTTCACTAAAACTGTAGGCATTTGTTTTTACAATACTGGATAAAAATCAAGAATGTTACAATTAGTTCTCCTTCAAAAGTATTGTGTATTGTGAGGTTTCGAGATAACAGGAAAATATAAAATAAAAAACCTTCAACATTTCTGCTAAATACTAGGATTGTAAATAGATGTGTTTCTTACTGGTGGATTTCATTTGAAAAGGTTTTGTGATCAATCTCCTACTAAAGTATGACTCGCATGCATCATGTTGAGAAGTCTCCATATTTTCTGCAAGATAAATATTGCTTACATAATAAATATTACTTACATGATACATATTACTGATTTTACGAACAGAAGGTTTGATTTCACCAGGAAAAGAAATTCAAAGTTAGGGTATAAAACTCTGGAGATGACATAAAACTACATGGTAAATCCTTTATAGTTGGTGCAATTATAAGCAGTTTTGTCTGTGACTGGTAACCTGTTATGACTGTACGAGTTTACAATTTCAAAGCAACAAGTGTATTGTCTGAAAATGTGTGTATCGCTGATTTACAATACGCCATCAATCTATAGAAGTCGTAATTATTCTGTTGTCTAGTTTTTCGCACGGCGATATTTTTTTACTACTAAAAGATTGCAAATTGAAGGTACTTTAAAAATTATCATTAGTGTTTTTACCTTTAATTATTGCTACACCTCCAAAAATTAATGAAAAGTGAACAAACAATTACATATATTACAGTAAGATGGGCTTTTTTCTTTTCTTTTTTTCTGCTGAAGTCGAATGCCACCTGTGTTACATGCAATTCAAGAGAAACATCATACTGGTATTGAATATATATATATATATATATATATATATATATATATATATATATATATATATATATATATATATATATACAAATTGGAGTAAGAAAATTAAAGAAAGTTGAGCTACCCTCATGCTTTATTGGGCCAGTGCAACTGTTCTGAAACTTGTCTTGGTTGACCTTCATTCCATTATGGGCATACCAGTTGAGCAGGGCTTTTAACTATCACGTTGCAGCACATCATTTTTGTATGTATATTCATGTATGCGTAGTTGTACTGTGTTTCCTGTTGCCGTGATTACAAAATGCCAATCATATGGTATACATGTTGATTAATCTGCCGATGGGTACTTCCTGTGTCAAATCAAGAAACGCCCTAAATTTCAACATAGGAAGTCACTGGCTTCGATTTGTGGAACAAATAACGAGATCCCTGTTAAATAATAACAAGTGTGTGTGTGTGTGTGTGTGTGTGTGTGTGTGTGTGTGTGTGTGTGTAACTGTTGTCGGACTTAGACCTAAATAAGAATATTCAATACATGTCAGCTCTTTATAGGCGGTTTCAACGACTTAAATATATTACGCGAGACAATGATCTTTCTTTTTCATCGTCGGGTATAGAAAGGTTACAAAAATGGGCACATTATATTTTTTCAATTTGAACTGCACACAGTAGATCTTATTGTGTCATGAAAAATGGCGGACAGTATAATTTGAAGTTATGTAGCCATTTTATCTACAGATACACAGTCCTTAGATTCAAAATGGAGAGAGAGAGAGAGAGAGAGAGAGAGAGAGAGAGAGATCTTACTGTCATATGAGATATATCATAATCGATGTTATTGCATTTATGATACACAGCCCCCACTTTCCGTGTTTATCTTCTGAAACAGAAAGTCTGATGAGCTGGTTTTCCCAGTGTATGCATTAGAAATGAATGTAGGTCATTCAAGTTAGACCACACCCAATGAATGTTGAAAAAGGCCACAATACCTCGGTACCTTCAAAAATATATGGTGTGAATAAATGTTTGTTAAATTGCAGTGAAATCGGTTCTTTGTTCTGCGATTTTACTATAAGAGTCAAACTCTTTTTTCCGGTAGAGGAAAACATCCAGTTTAGTCGGATCTTGCCCACTCTCTTATTTTACAATTCTAAAATGTAAAGGAATTTCTGGCATAACGTAATAGTTGTATAGTAATAGGATACTGAAATCCTTGGTGTATTGATAATTACAATATTTTCTCTTGGTCCCGCCCATCCTTAATTTTACTCAAGTAACCTGTGATATGCAATTTTCTATTGGTAAGGAGGTGCAAAATAGTGCTATTGGTCATAGGTAAAGAGATAAGAAGGTGCAACAAGTGCACGAAAAATGGTCAAAATTAACCTGTTAACTGCTATTTAACAGCATTGAACCGGCATTTATTTAATCGCTTTTAGATAGGGCTTCACCGCTACAAATTAGCGGCTAATCGCTATCTAGAGGTTGTTGATCATGTATATTGCAAAGAGCCAATACACTAACCAGTCAGGTAGGTTCATATATGCATTGTACTAATGAGATTAACGGCAGAGATCCTGATTTGTTTGGAGTACACCTACTTATGGTACAAAAAAACCAGACCTGTATCATATTGTAGCTCCCTCCGTGTCTGCTGATTGCGAAAAGTGATGCTGGAGTTGCCATATCAACAACGCAATATAAAATATTTGCCGTTTCTACGATGACCATGAGAATGAACAAGAAGCAATTACTTTTACATACCGTTTGCACTCATCTATAGGTCGGGCCCAACTGCAAACAATATTGACTCTGATATACCGTCGCATAATGTGCCGGCAGATCAGGGTGTATGTTGTTTGTTCTTCTGATTGCTCCTAACAAACTGCATAGACCCAAATCTGCCGGAGCATTATGCGACGGCAGATCTGGGTCAACACAGTTTGCAGTTGGACTCGACTTATAATCGAGTTTAGACGGTAGCTCTAAATATTAGCTTATTCTTAACCATAGATGACTTTATTTTTGTGAAAAAAGGTATTTTGGTATATCTAAAAGGAAATGAGCCTATCAGAGTGAAATCCAAAAACATATTTTTCAAAATGTAGCATCAGAGACTCCCAATTTTATTCTAGTTTATATATATGTGTGTGCGTACATATGTTCGTGGTGAAGCAGAAATGTACCATTGTCCATAAAGATAAATAATTATCTGTTAAAATTAGTGGTTTTTACTTATTTTGCAGCAAAAATAAGAGAAGCCGAACATATACATAGACAGCTATAGCAACTATTTTCGCTCTAGTTCTTCGCCTGAAATCAGGTCAGTTATAATGTAGACGTATATTTCTTGCCCAATCATCTTCGTCATCGTCAACAACCATAACACTAAACGGATACAGTGTATAGTGCACAGCTAGTGGTTCCGACATTGTCACATACAGAAATATAGCTAAGTGTTTTCTTCAGGCACAAGTACAAGATCCTCTAAGTGTATCCATAAATGTCAATATATCGAAAACTGTTACATGACTATCCATGTAAAACTGACAGTGTAAGGATCGAAAGAACTTAATTAAAACTGTATGCATTTATGAAATTCTGGAGAAAAATCTTACTATACATCACGCTTTTATTGAAGACCACTTAAACGCATGATTGCATGACACTATCAAAGTATCTTGAGATAAATTCCTAACAGTTGCTGAGTGAGCATGGTTTAATTAGTTCTAACACAGTATCACACAGCTCCAGTTTTTAAACAGTAGACAATGCAAGTCAGATTCATTATTCTTTCGTGTCAAGTGCACTGAATGATATATAGACAAAACTACATAAGTATTTTGTTCCGAGGCGGCGGAAAGAAGGAGTTTGATACTGCGTAGGAATACGTCGAGGCCGTCAGGCCGAGACATACATTCCTACGCCGTATCAATTTTTTAAAACGTATCCTTGAAAATAAATTAAGGCATTTAAAGGCTTATGAAAGATAATGTACATGCCACTGAAAAACGTTCATGACACGTACATAACTGGGGCTGATGAATGAATTTAAACTGCAGTCACGGGCAAGTGGAATTTTCTTTGTTTCGCAAATGGAACATGGGTTTTGGACCTGTAAGTGTACACATTTCTTACACTACTTACTGAACCCTTTTCTTACGCTACTTACTGAACACACATGCAAAACTGCACTTCAAAGCAAATTTCAAGGAATTATCATAGACTAACAGTTATTAAATACATTTAGTTATACAGAAAACTCATTAATTTACAGTACTGTCAAACACTGTATTTTGTATGTCTTCATTTACCAGAAATTATTTATGCATTAAGCTTTAAGATGACTATGTAAAAAATATTATCTTTCTAAAATGAGGACTAGATTTGTTATTAATTATTTGTGTATCTTTTAAAGAAGAAAATTCTAAACGATATTGTTTTGTTTTCTTGTCTTTTTCTATTTGAAAAGTTGCAAGAATTTAAAATTTAAACAAAAATACAACTCGCTGCTTGGGCCCCAGTGATAGTTCAAAGTCTCAACAACAGTGTAACAAGAAGCAATTGTTCTAAATTTCAGTCAGAATGATTGGAGCTGCTGCTCTCTATGATACCTCTACGTTTATGTTGCAAATGTTTATAAATTTTATCCTCAGATTTAGTCAACGAATTTGAATCCCCAGCAATATTAAATGACAAATTAAAAGTTCCTCCACTTACGCTTGCTCCATTAAAAATTCAGGAGGCCATATTTTGAAACTCTGAAGTTTGAAATTGTTGTCTGATTGGTGTACGAATATAGATGAGTTACATTGTGGAATGTCTATTCTCTGTGTGTCATCAGCGCTGCTAATGGAAATGGGATCAACAGGTACACGGTTCAGAAGTTTGCACATGCGTTTTTGTTGTTCAGTCAAAGCGATTGCACAGCTATTCACAATATTCACATTTTTTATGTCCAGAAAATTGAACAATTGTGGTAGGATTAACACCTTCATAGAGGAGTGTCGTGCATACAGTTTTTTTTAACGCTGTGGTTTGTTTTTCTTCCGTTTATTCCAGAGTTTCCACACATGGTTTTCATTATCGATTTCAATTTATTCACACCGGCAGGTTGGCACTTGAACCTTAGACCATCAGCGGTTCTGTTGTGACGAATTCCTAGGTATAAAAGCTGATTCAGGGTTGTTCATGGTTGAAGGCCTTTGACTAGCATAAATTTTATAAGCAAGAACTGGGCATCTTTCTGGACATTATTTATTTCGGAACTGCTTTGGATTAAAATGTCGTAGATGACCGCTATTACCGTCCCTTGTTTTTGTTGATCTTTCGTTGAATTCTAAACACTCCTCCCCATTTTCGTCAATTTTTAGTATAATGCCTCCCCACCTCAATTGTCTGTTTTCATCAATGGCTCTGAAACCAAATAATTTGGTGTTGTGGTACCAGACTGTATTAAGTAAGGCTTCGGGGTTGTGGATGCCAAGTTGACCAAAATTCCATACAAATTTTCTCTTCGTTTCAAGTTATTGGTTCAGCTTTATTTGGGCGATTTCCTAAACCTTTTCGTTTAAGATCTTTGCTGCGAGAATTCAGTACTTTGCGACTGGTAGCAAACTCATTTGAAGATAAAATGAGGTGGCCATAGTTCTTGTCCCTTAAATATCTGTCTATAGCTCTGTGGTAACTAGTAAGAGTATCTGGTTCATAGTATGAACCGTCCGGTTTCATTAGAGTGACCAGGTAGGCACCGATATAAATATCTCATTCGACAGGGGTAATATTGAAAATTTCCCTTTTCGCTAAACGATGGGTCATTTCTAACCATGCGCTGAATTTAGACATGACTCCCAGAGTCTTTCTTACTGTGTTTGGATTTTTTTACTTTCAATATATGATTTCAAATCCCTGGCCGTAGCGGCAAAGCACTTTGTCTCGCTATGTTTGATGTCACTTTGCACACAAGCTTTATCTGAGAAATCATCGTCAAACATTCCGTCCAAAATATTGTTGTCAACCTCAACTAACTCTAATTTTTCGGCTGTAGGTACTGTGAAATTCCCATAAAACTCCTCTTCTCTACTTTCAGTACTTCCCCTTGAGGCCCCAGCGGCGAATTCAGCCATTTTTCATTAACGACGATGGCAGACGACAGACAAAGATACAGTGTACCAAAGAAAACATTACTGCATTTTCATTAAAAAGTCTGCAGACATTTGTTTTAAAATTACACAAAATAGTTAAAAATTTATTGCAATAAATAATTCACGATATTTTATAAGTGGACTATTATTGAATATTTCAAGTTCTAAAAGTAGTTCAAGGCTGGGTGTACGATACAGAAATTTTAAGTGTGTGGTATGGAATTTTAGGTGTGCGGCCCCAGGGGCGAATTCTGCCTTTATTCATTAGCGATGATGGCAGACGACAGACAAAGATACAGTGTACCAAAGAAAAGACATTACTGCATTTTCATTACAAATTCTGCAGACATTTGTGTTTAAATTACACAAAATCACGATATTTTATAAGTGGACTATTATTATTGAATATTTCAAGTTGTAAAAGTAGTTCCAGGCTGGGTGTACGATACGGAAGTTTTAGGTGTGCGATACGGACATTTTAGGTGTGCGATACGGCAACACAGATTGAACATCTGTATCGAACGCCAGATCAGTCATGTAAGATTAAATGGGTATGTAAACAAACGACAGTCAAAATATCTCAACAAGATCCATCATCACACTCACGTAAGCCTGCTGATAACAGGAATGAATATTCAACCGACTACCACAAATTATGTACAACCTACACATCCTACGACTATACAATTAGTGCTAAGATATGAACAGTTATCTCATACGCTTGCAAACCTTTAGATGCTGTGTAACATGAATCCTCACTCATGTAGATCTACATCAATGAAATTATTAGTTTATTATGACTTCCTTGCAGGATATGTATCCTATACCTCGACATGTTGGATGCCAAAATGGTGCAGACGACATGGCACTTCTCGCACACAATCTAATTTAGGCCTGAAACAAGTTGCATGTAATCCAGTCATACACCCAGCAGGAACCTTATATAATAATTTATCCAACCGCCCCTACCCACCCACCAACTCACCCAACAATTCCTACAAATGTACAGTAGACTGCAAATCAAAAATTAGAAGTTAACTGTTAACCTGAATGGAAAGGCATTTCCAACAAGTACAGAAGCTATACATAGGTTTGTTCGTAGACAAATATCCGACCGATTCGACAGTCAAAACAATATCTGCAAAAAAGACGATACACTTATTAATGGATGCAGACATGCATAAAGTAAATTGGTTATGACCTCTGTCATCACATCATCTATGGAGGGTATGCTCGATACTAAGATACGGAGTTGAAGTATACAAGCTCTGCCAAAAGGACAACAATTTTTGTCAAGAAAACCTATGGCAAATTACATCAGACCCAGACTATGTAGCATCACATAGCTGAAGAAGGAGTCATGTTGCAGCAAGACCATTTCCAGGAAACATTTTGCTGTAAAATTATAATAGGGGCACTAATTATTACTCATACACAATGACAGACAGTCATATTAAATATGTTAGTATCTTTATTATGTACGGATTAAATATCCTTGACCTCTTTAAGCAAATAATCGTTCAACGCGTGGTTTTTACTACAGAATCTGCAGAGAATAGCTTGTCAAGGTCAAATAACTTTTAACGTTGAATAAGCTTCAAAACGGAATGAAAGCTTACAAATGAAACATAAACGAACATAGTGTAAAGAAGAGACGTTTGACCAGATTTTTTCTAAAAAAGCAACAAAAAAAAATTTTTTTATAATAAATTGATCTGTTTAGGTGTAATGATATTGTTCATAGATATGTCTGAGTGTGGTTTTCTTTAATAAAATAAAGATGCCCACAAAATACCCCTTATCTCTATCTATCTGTTTATCCATCTGCCATATAACGATTAATTTTATTTCTGCCGTGAATCTTTGCAAAAAATGGAAAATTATTTAAGTTTTATATGTTTAGTTTTATGTGTACAATGATCCAGTAGCAACGGATTATGCAGCTTGTATACATTTACGAGTCTATTTTTCTACTGACAGACTGACGCAGTGACGCGAAAAGAATAATAACACGATAGCATTGATTAAGACATACGGCATAAACAATTTTATTTAACGTCGGATATTACAACAAATATCATTAGCTTTTAAAAGTTATTACTCCGACAACTAATCAATAAAAAGCAGTTACAGATAGATAGTGCATAGAGATGTATACAAATAATAATAATAATAATAATAATAATAATAATAATGAGGACTTTGTATAGCGCCAAATCTTTAGAAGCTCTAACCGCTTTACAACATTAGATAACACTTAAAAACATATATAAACACCATGAAATTAGAAAACAAAAACATGCTGAAAATAGTTAAGGTAAGGAAACATTATTAAGTCTTTAGGTCTATTCTTGCAGTCGAAATAGGTGAGTTTTAAGAGCACTCTTGAATGAGATCACTGTGTCTTTGTGTCTAAGTTCAGTGGGCAATTCGTTCCACGTTGCTGGGCCCTGGTATGCAAAAGAACGTTGTCCGTATGACTTCATTTTGATAGTGGGAATAATGAGAATACGAGTGTCGGAAGAGGAGCGTAAGTATCTTGCTGGTGTGTACACATGGGTGAGGTGAGATAAGTATGTTGGACTGGAGCCAGTCAATAAAACGTAGCACAGAGAACAAATTTTGTGTTTGATTCTGGGTCGAATGAGTAGCCAGCGTAGGGTACAGAGCAGGGGGAGTTGTGCTCTGTTCATGGTACTCTACGAATGATCCGAGCAGCTGTGTTTTGAACTTTTTGAAGTTTCTGGTGTAGATACTGAGACGAACCAGATATAATTGAGTTACAATAGTCCAGTCTTGAAAGTACTAAGGAACACACAAGTGTTTTAGTGGCATCAACTGAAAGATAATTGCGAATGGAGCTGATGCGTCTCAGCTCAAGATATGCAGCCTTGCATATGTTCATGACATGTTGGTGCAATGAGAGAGTACTGTCTAGAGTAACACCTAGGTTTCGTACTGAATGTGTGAATTTAATGTTGGTGTTGCTGATATTTATTGTTTGAGGTAAAGGATGTGAATGAGAAAGTCTTTGTGTTGTAATCAGAATGGCTTCAGTTTTATCATCATTCATCTGCAGCTTGTTACATGGCATCCATGATTTCACATCGGAAATGCACATCTCTACACCTTGAATGGTAGCATCAACTTCAGTAGGGTGGCTAGATTTGTATATTTGGGTGTCATCAGCGTACAATTGGTGAAACACTGGATGACGATCTATGACACTTGAGAGCGGCTGAGTGTATGGAATGAAGAGAACAGGTCCAAGAACAGAACCCTGTGGAACACCAAAACATAGATCAAGTGGGCTGGAGTGTTTTTCATTTGCGGACACAATTTGTGTCCTGTTGACCAAGTAGGACTGTATCGTGAATGCCAAATACATGGTTGAGACGGCGAAGAATGTATACACATCCCATATAAATCATATAGATATTACCGTACACTGAAACATAACATACATATTTAACACAACGATTTAAACATCCTATAAAACGTTATTTTAAGACCCGTATAATGAAAACGTACACATAGAATACATAAATCCAATACATCGATAATTACAGACTCGTAAATTTTGTTTGGTTTGGCTGTGTGGGTTTAACGCCATTTTGCGACAAATGATAGGCTATACAGGTATATTTGGTGAAGGAAGAATCCAGGAAAAGCCTGGGAAGAACCATCGACCCACAGGAAGATATTGGCAAGCTTTCTCATATACCCACGTTGTCCAAGCTGAGACTCGAACCCACGCGGAAAGAGGTGAGTTGTCAGTGATCTGTAAAGGCGAGTACCTTAGATCACTCGGGGCCCCGCATACTCGTACGAACACCAGAAAGCATCTTTTTTTTTAAACTGACAAATCCAGAATTGAATGTATGCAAATTGGAGTATGAAAATTAAAGAAAGATGAGCAACCCTTGTGCATTTTTGGGCCAATGAAACTGTCCTAGAACTTGTCTGGATTGGCCTTCAATCCATTCTGAATAAACCAGTTGACCAGGGGTTAATTCTACCGTTGCAGCACACTCTTGTCGTAAGTATATTCATATATGCACAGTTGTACTGTGTTGCCTGCTGCCGCGATTACAAAATGCCAGTCATATGGTATATAGTAGATTAATCTGGCAACGGAGACTTTCTGTTTCAAATCAAGAAGTGCACTAAATTTTAACATAGGAGGTCAATGGTTTCGATTTTTAAAACAATTAGCAAGATCCCTGTTAAATAATAACAAGTGTGTGTGTGTGTGTGTGTGTGTGTGTGTTTTGTTTGTAACTGTTGTCTCACTTGGACCTATTGTCTCACTTGAACCTAAATTAGCGCTTCATTAAATAAGAATATTCAACACAATTCAGCTCTTTATAGGCTGTTTCAACGAAATAAATATATCACGCAAGAAAATGATTGTTCTTTTTCTTCGTCGGTTATAGAAAAAAATGGGCACATTGTATTGTTTATTTCGAACTGCACACAGTAGATCCTATTGTGTCATGAAAAATGGCGGACAGTATAATTGAATGTTATGTAGCCATTTTGTCTAGAGACACACATACTTTAAATTAAAAATGCAGAGAGAGAGAGAGAGAGAGAGAGAGAGAGAGAGAGAGAGAGAGAGAGAGAGAGAGAGAGAGAGAGAGAGATATTACCGTCATATAAGGTATCCCATAATCCATGTCATTGCATTTATGACACACAGTCCCCACTTTCTATGTTTATCTTCTGAAACACTAAGTCTGATGGGCTGGTTTTACCAATGTACGCGTTGGAAATGAACGTAGGCTACTAAATTTAGACCACACTCCAGGGATATCAAAATTGCACAGTAATGTGGTATCTTCATAAATATGTGGTGTGCAGAAATGTTTGTTTAGTTACAGTGAAGTCGGCTCTGTGTTCTGCTATTTTACTGTAAGAGTCAAACCCTTGTTTCCGGAAGAGGAAAACATTCAGTTTACTCGGATATTGCCCACTCTCTTATTTTACAATTCTAAACTTGTTATGTTCCGAATAATTTGAAAGAAAATGTTTATTTAAAAAAATCGGGGAAAACATGTTTTTTGTTTTTCGTGATACAAAAGTTCGCCAAATTACCTTTGAAATCACCTGTTGAAATGATATTAATATTGACTTCTGGTTGATTGTGTCACATAAATCCTTTCCGGTAGATGAAAACATGCGGATTCCTCATATCATGCCCACTGTCTTGTTTTACAAATAATTTTTAATAAAATGTTTAGAAAATAAATCGGGGAAATATATGTATTTTCTGTTTTTCATGGCACGGAAGTTTGCCAAATTACCTTTGCAATCACCTCTGCAAATGAGATTATTACCGACTTCTGGTTGATTGTTTCGCAGGAATGCTGTCTGCAATACATACAATTCGATATAATACAAGTGAATTTAATGAGGAGTCTCATATTTTTTTGATTTCTGTTGAAAAGGTAGAGGACTACTGATTGCTCCTAAGAAATTGCGTAGACCCAGATCTGCTGGCGCATTATGCGACGGCAGATCTGGGTCTATGCAGTTTGCAGCTGGACAAGACTTATAAACCAGTTTCGATGGTAGCTCTAAATATTAGCTTATTCTAAACCCAAAATGACTTTATTTTTTTTCCGGAAAAAGGTATATCTTGTATGACCTTTTTGTATCTCTGAAAGGAAATTAGTCTATCAGAGTGAAATCCAAAAACATATTTTTCAGTTCTCACAATTCGATAATGATATAGCAATAGGATATTATCAACTAAAACTTGTAAAACTTGCAAACCATCTTAGATATATGTTCAAAGTGCAGACATTGTAAATCCAGACTGGAAAGAGACCAAACGTATATCTCCATATATGTAACATAGTAAGGCCAGACTGGAAAGAGTAGAAACATATGTCTCCAAGATAATGGAACTCATCTCTAAACAGTTTGGAAGCATATTCCAAGCGGACGCAGTTCAGAATCATCTCATCAGTATATCGCCCGGTCTTGAACAAGAAGTCTCTTGTTAAAATTGTGTCAAGGCAGTGGAAAAAAGCCCAACGATTTTTCACCTAAAGTACTTTTAAAACCTGTCACAAGAGTCAATACTTATAACATCACATATGTTGTAATATTCACCGCAAAGTAGAAGACCTTACTGAATATCTGATGATATTATTTGCTATCTCCTGGCAATATTAAAGCAAACATTTTGTTGACCTAGCTCACGTGCTCACGTTTCTATTTCGTGATAATAATTCTTCCTTGTTTTGTGACGATAGAACAATTCAAAATAGCAAACGGTCTGATTTCTTCAAGAAGTTTGAATTGTTTTCTGTTAATGAACAAGATCTTTCAGAAAATTAAGTTTAATTGAAGAGACATAATTGCTGAAAAGTTATCAGTGCCATGCCAAAAAACTTTTAATAACCTTTTGTTCAAGACCTATGACAGCCTTGTGTGAATCATGATCTCGATATGTTGAGTGGCTGCCTTGAGAGGAATTCTGAGACTATTATTTGTAATTGATATAGCAGTCTCGACAATATTATATCACCATATCCTTTCCTTATATATTGATAATGCACCAAAATATATAACCGTCATACTTCGAGTGGATGTTCAGTACAGAAGGCTACTCAGCGATTAAGAAAATAATATGGCTTTGGATAACTTCCTCGTCGAATTTCTGGCAAACGAAGCATAAAAAAACAATTATCACAAAGTCAGGTTGAACCCCCGAAATATGACTTATTTCATACAATTTTTCAAACAAAAAAATGGTGGATGATTTTTTACCAGCTGCCAAAGACTTGGTAATTCCACTGTGTTGAAAGCAAAACTATATCAGTGGAAAAATCACATTAAACCTTTTACATGTGACATATCTTTGGTCAGAAAAGATGGAAAAGAAGACATTTCCGTCAACCTAGAATTGGTTCAAACAGTGTGATATGTGATGCTATTGCAAAGACAAATTTTGTGCAACAGTGACACCGGTAACCAAATTTGTTTGAAACGGTAGACTTGTACTTGCCCAATCTTTGATTTTGTTTCGTCTGTTTGTTTTTCTTTGTTTTATTTTTTTAAGGATCCGGCTTGTTTTGAATTGATTGAACCTATCTGCATAGTGCGCATACATACAACTGTCTTAAAAGATGTTAGTAGATGATTGTTTTTATAAAACTGGACTATGAAATGATGCTGTTTTTATGTAATACTGAATGTAGCAACGTCACTGCCAGCACCTCTGGATAAAATGACACTGAAGAAAAAGAAACCCTGTAAGTGCTTTACATCAGGTGCAGTTCATGAACTATGACAAATCATCGCTTTTGATGTTATTTATGTTTTACATTTCCTATAATAATCAGATTTGCACCAGTTAAGGTTTTAAAATTGAGATCCTGTATTTATCTTTCTGTAATTAGTTCAGTCATACAACACACAGTAGATTTGTTTGTTTTGATTTTATCTTATTTTCTCTAGTGACGATTCATTTAGATGCCAAACGATTGCAATATGAATGGAAATGGTTTCCGCATCCAATGGACGTTATTAATGCATTGCTTTCTACTTACCAGGTATAGTACCCTTTTTGGTTGGTACCCATTCAGATATATATATATATATATATATGAGCTTCCTCGGAACGGTTGATATCAATCGATGCAAGATTAAATATTAGATCCTGTCAAACATCCATCCTGTCCAAATTTGGTGTGGAAAATATCAAATAAACGTTCAATGACAATATCCATTTCACCTCTGTTTAATATGTTAACAAGCTGGTTCTGCAGTAAACATTTATACACTCAACGTTGTTTGCATTTTTGAATGGGTCTCTTTATAAGTTTGATCGTTAAATTGAGGTTTTACAGAACCAAATTGTCGCATTTGGTAAACTATTGTCTTCTTTAAATATGGTTCAGTGTCATTGTTAAATTCATACAATCTTTATTGTTACCTCAAAAATATCTAAACTCGTTTACATTTTTTAAAATTAAGTAGTTTCGTTATGATTCTATTTAAATTCTCTAGATTCATCCTCTTTATTTTTTTTTTTGGTTTGAAGATGTATTAAAGGGGGATGTAACTGTTTCTAGCTTTGTTTTACTATTGGCATATCAAGTACCGAAGTCTTCATTGAACTGTTTAGCTTCTGAATTTGTTTAAGCAGCCGAGTGTTATCTTACACCTCATTTAACTCGTCTCTTTAATCCAGTGTTTCTAACCTCCTTCTATCCCAAGGACTGGTGCACATCAATGATTATACATTTACACAAAAAGGTGACAAAGATAGCCTAACTAATTGCAGAGGGATCAGTCTGCTACAAGTACTAAGTAAGGTCTTCGCATCGGTCTTGATTAAGAGGATTAGAGAATGTTCTGAATAATTGTATTGGTGATGAATAAGCCGGTGTTAAACGCTCATATGGGAATATCTTCGAAAATGCAATTGCAGATTCTATTGTACATTCGTAGACTTTGAAAAGTCATTTAGTAAAATAAAGAGAAAAGCTTTGTGGCATAAGTTTTAAAAACTACAAACTTGTGTTTGGCCACAAATGAATTGACTGATACCTTTGATTGTTCATGGGATGTACGTCAAGGTTGCATTCTGACACCATTATTTTTTCATTGACAGTTATGGTGTAGATATTGTTGGTATGTTAAAACTGTTTGTTTTGATACATGCCGATGACGATATTTGCAATCGGGATGAAGCGCTGATTTAATGGACTTAAATCTTATAGTGATGAATGGGAATTAATTATTAATTTGGACAAAACAAGTGATGTTGTTTTCCGCAAAAGAAGATTAGCTATGGAAGCGCGAGTAATATTTTTTTTTTTTTTTTTTTTTGTGAATCACAATTTAAAAGGACTTCATACTTACCCTGGTATGAATGCGAAAGTCTAATCTGAACAAGCGTCTAACGTATTGTTCTCAGTAAAAGGGAAGTTGCTTTGGTTTGGAAAACTATCGATAGACATAATATTTAAGATTTCTGTTATACCAAGATACTGCCTATCCTATCATATGGAGCTGAAATTGTGGCTTTTGTAATGCGTCTGATATTGAAAGAGTACACACATATTACTGTAAATATATATTGAAACTTAAAAAATCTACTGCAAACAGTTTTTATATGGGTAAATTAGGGAGAGACAGTCTTAAATCGACTTGTTTAATCATTATTTATTTATTCACACTAACCCGATTTATCTCTGATACGTATTTGGTTACTGCATATATACCATCTAAGCTGAAGTTAAAAGCCCTTACCTAGGCCCCCCACCCCCTTCCCCTCCATCAACATCAAGATTTTAAGATTTTGTATTTTGAGATATATTAATATGTTTCTGCTATAAATGCTTACCAGATTCTGCTTGATAGCATTACAATACTGTATGTACATTTTTTTTAACAAATATCTCTTTAGCTTTATTCAATATTTGCACTCCTCTGCCTTCAGTTCTCACGTCAGCAACATCGTCTCAGTAAAGATTATTATATAATGAGGAGACAATTCGAATATATACTTCAGCTTGTTGCTCAATTCTCTATATCTCTTGTTTGATTTTTATGTATTTTCTATGATGACTTCTGCAAATACTTTTTAAATCAATCGACATACAATACGAAGCCAATAAAATATAAGCTGAAAACAATTAAAACTGTTTCAATATGCAACTGCAATGTTAGTACTCGTCCAATGATAATTATGGGTTCATGCAATCAAACATCTATCATTTGTTATGGTTTTGGAGAAACTTGATACAACCAAGGCGTAGAGTGTGAACGAATATTTCTGAAATTGTTAAAGCAAAGATGTATTGATATTGTCATACAAACCTGGGATGCAACATTTGATGAATTGGATACATTAAGAGTTTATAAATTAACTAAGCTAGACTTTAGGCAAGAATTATATATTGATATCATAGAAACCCATTGTACCTTAAACTGATTTTGCAAACTTAAAGGCAGTTATCTGAATGTTAGTGTCAATAATGATAGATACGATCATACTCAATACTATGAAAGAATATGTGTATTTTGTGAAATTGATATTGAAACAGAATACCATTATGTATGTGAATGTAGAGCTTTTGAATCTTGTCGCACATTGTATTAACCTAAATATGTGGTACGTACACCCTTTAGAGAAGAAACTTTTTTTCTGCCCTACAAAGTTACTTTAGAAGTAATTTCACTGAACTGAATATGTATATTTGTATTATATTCACTCAAATATAGAAATGATTTCAAAGAAACTTGTAATGTACACTATTATGAATACTAATCATATAGTTCAGTTATAAGTATTTGTTTAGTACTTTGACTTACATGGATTCAACTAAATCAACAGTTTCTCTGCTGCCATGCTATTGGTTATTTTGTTGCTGTTATTGATGATGTTGTTGCCACTGCAAACTTATGACCATCTAGTCATACCATGCGGAGATAGATCATCATACCTGAAATGGCGAGTTTGGCTTGCATGGATTCAAGTAAATCAACATTTTATCTGCGGTCATGCCATTAGTTGTTGCTGTGGCCGTTGCTGTTGTTGTTGTTGATGATGGTGATGATGTGAGCCCATGACCACTGATTCAGAGATGTTCTTTCTTTCAAAAACAACCAATCATCCTATTTGGCAATAGGCAGTTATAGACCACAAGGCAAGGGTGAAGCAATATTAAGGCGCTGACCATTTACTGACCATTTAATTAGGGATGGGGGCGACTGGGACCTTTTTAACAGCCCCCCCCCCCCACCCCCCACCCCCCGCTTTAAAAAAATATTCTTGCTCTGTTTTTTAGAAAAATAACTAATTATGTCCGTTATATTAGCTGAAAAAATATCATTGAATGGTAAAGGTAAAAATTATCCCGTCTGGAAAGAAACTCCCAACTCCCCCCCCCCCAAAAAAAAAAGAAAGAAAATTAAATGGTTGGTTTCTGACGCAGCCACAGGTACTATACATAATCTGTTCATGCTATACTTGTTGAAAAAATTATGAATCTAACTTTTCCAAAGAACGCTGAGCCGATGTCTCGAACTAGCAAAGCCAATTAGGATGAGGTCCAGACGCTGAGTCGATGTCTTGAACTAGCCAGCCAATGGAGATGAGATTCGGACGCTGAGCCGATGTCTTGAATTAGCCCAGCCAGTGGGCATGAGGTCCGGACGCTGAGCCGATGTCTTGAACTAGCCCAGCCAATGGGGATGAGATCCGGACGAATCCAAATTCATGCTGTATCTGTATGCGGATATAGTATTTTCTTATTTTATTTACATGATTTAAAATGAATAAATACATTGCTATAATAAAATATTCACGTGTATATATTAAAAGTCCGGTATTGCTTGTATATGTCCAGTTAAAGTGATACAGTTATATATATATATATATATATATATATATATATATATATATATATATATATATATATATATATATATATATATATATGAGTATCGATTCATGTCTTTTGACATAAAAAAATAATAAATTTCAAAGAACTGGTTTGTAGTTAAAGTTATATCTTAATACAGTTTTTAAATATGATTTGATACAAGATAATTAATTTGTAATATAAAAGGTTAAACATAAATATTTAACATTTTTGTGAAATAATCATATTTTTAATGTTATAAATATATACATTTTGATGTGGACAGTTAATTCAAGAGACATTGCAACAAAAATATATTTCGCAATATTCATTATTCCATATGTATATCAAAACTTGATGCTAGATTTTAATGAAAAACTTTATTTTTTTGCTGCTGCAAGAACTTTAATAGTTGAAACATCTCAACAACAACAAACAAACAAAAAAAAAACAAAAAAAACAAAAAAAAAAAAAAAAAAAAACATGCGATAGAAACTTACTAATATTTAACGCAGTGTGGCCAAATAAGTGAAACAAGAGAAACGGGGAACGTTGAATGATCCTGGATTTTTTTAAGAGATAACATTACCAAAGCAACACTGAAATGCATGGAGAAAGTCGGAAAAATAAACGCTGTAGAATGTGCATGCGTATATGACTGCAAGATGTTCGCAAAATTGCATAACGGTAGAAAATTGCGAGTAATCACTACAGATGATTTAACCACTCAATGGAAAAGAAGTCACTCAAAGCATTTCGAAAAAGTTACTAAAATTACAGGTACAATTATTGTTAATATCTAAAGTTAATATTACGTTTGTGAAGCACTGTATGTGCATTGCATATTGTGCTTCACGATAGAGGAAGGGATATAACTTCATATTTAATTTAGGAATGACGTACTAGTGATCAGATGGACTAGTAATACATGAAGTGAGAGTGCAAATGGTTACAGCTGCTGCCTATGAACTTTAAGGGGGGGGGGGGGTCTGGAAGAGACTTTCTAGCAATTGATCCCAAAAGTTTTTTGGGCATATCAGAATCACGTGTTTTGGCTGTTTAAACGCAGCGGCAGCAATGCAATCGACATGTTTATTCTTTCATTAATTAGAGGATATAAGGTACATAACTGTTTTATCTGTTTCTCAGGACAATTTGTTTTTTCATGGATATCTGACGGAATAGTTTGCAAATATGTATGTCCGCATACCGAAATGATAGGTTTATACTAAATGTGGGCAGTCGGATATCTTTATTTTGCTAGTTTGTTTTGTTGTTCCTTCATTTGGTTTAGATATTTTGTTTATAAGGCCCACATGTGTCTCTTCATTGATCCAGGAAATGGCTGCGTCCCTTTGTTAACAAACATTACCAGTCCGCCCAGGTCCCATATGTTGGATAGGATCAGATATGGTTCCCAACTGATTACTCATACCCGCTTAACCACCCGTTTCTTCCAAATCACTCCTTCCCTCCTAATGCACACTAAGTAGGGATTTTGCAGGTATGAGCCAGCTGAGTTCCATGATCCAGACTTGTCTCCCACAATGCCTCAAAAAAGTATGTGTTCTTGTCTGTCTCAGTCTCAGAAATGACCTGCTAATGATGATCATTCCAACCTTCATACACCAAAGAAACAGAAAGTTAGTAACAATTTACTTCTTTGAGCCATTGTGATTTAACAGTTCACAAATACACCTAATATAACAAAATTATTACATCGCGTTATTCAATTTCGAGTAATTTCAACAGCTTTTAAAAAATTAATCGTACTTCACTTTCCAAAATGAAGAGTACTTTGACCTTGACTATGATTTTTGGTTTGTTTTCTTTTTCATTTATATTCGTATTATTCAAATGTTCTCCTATTCTTTTGTTTACACATTTTAAGATCTTTTCTTGCCTGTGCATTCAGTGGATCCTTCACTCTATGTAATTCTGTACCGCCATATTTATAATTTATGTTGTATGGGTATATCTGTAAGAATTATACTTTTTTATATGCTATTTGAAAATGTATATATTTTGGCTTTCAATATAAGGGGACCAAGATATTAGGAAAAAACAAAAAAGCTGTGTTTCAATTTGTAATTAAGTTCTGTACAAGCAGATCTCGTGGCGTGGGAATAGTCTTCCCAAATAACATAGATTTTAAAGTTTCAAACCGCTCTAAGGATAGCAAAGAAAATATAAATGATCTTGATATGGAAGTTGAGAATCAACAAATGACGCTTATTAACATGCATTGCCAAATGAAGATTCTCCAATATTTTTTTAATGCAATTGAATCAATTAGTGTGCTAATTAACAGCATACATAGAACGTACAAGCATTATATCACTAACTAAACTGAAGTAATAACACAAAAGCAAATAGTGGGATAAACTGGACACAGTTCAAGAAAAATTCACAAGTTGAATAGATCCAGGGATACGAACGTGTAACCTACACTTAGTGTAACCGGGCATGGCAGCGTCCATTTGTTAACAACGGTGACCAGTCCGCCAAGGTCATATAGGTCGGACAGGATCAGATATGGTTCCCAACCGATTACTCATACCCACTTAACCACATGCCTCCTTGGTTACTCATACATGATACTTACACATATAGGCAAACTCCCATCTGGTACCAGATGTACAGCGGGACTCTCTGGTGACACGAGTAGACCCGTTTTTCCAAATCACTCCTTTCCTCCTAATACACACTAGGTAGGGAAAATCCTACCATTGTCATCTGTGCGGACTGGAACTTTATTTCAAGATTGTGATATAGGTGTATAAAACTATATTAAATAACCCGAAAACGAAGGACAGGGTAATGGAACTGAGAAAAAAATTGAATCTCTGCGATCCGCGGAGAATTTATAATCTTGAGATTAAAGAGTATACTTGGATTCAGAAATAACCTTTTAAAATAGCACGCTTAGGTTTTTTCTTGTTAAATGAAGAAAGTTAGAGTTTTATTGATAGTAAGAACACTCCCAGCTATATGTTTGACTATTTCCGACAATAGTAACCTTTCCATTTAAAAAATTTAAAAAGGGACCAGATTTCTAGAAATTCAATAATTCGCTGCTAAAAGACAAAGTATGTAGAAAAGATTAAGAAACAATTAGAAGAAAATAATTTGCTGTATACTACTACTACTATGGATGATCAATTATTCTTAGAAATATTTTTGTTAGAAATCCGCGCCCTCACAATAGAACATTCATCTTAAAGAAGAAAAGGAATTGTTATAGGAAATTGAATATTTGGAAAATGTATTAAAAACAAATTACAATATATTGAGTTTGGGTGTACTTAACAATTTGAACATAGATTCGGATTGAAGAAATAAGAAAAGATAAAGTAAAAGTAATGTTTATAGAATAAAAAAGTAAGCGGATAGAAGAAGGAGGAAAAAAGACAAAATGTTTGTGTAGCTTGGGAAATGGACATTATGTATATATATATATATATATATATATATATATATATATATATATATATATATATATATATATATATATATATATATATATATATATATACATATATATAAACAATAATAAAAGTGAAAGATGTGTCTGGGTAAATAATTGCTGATCAATTCAAACTTTTGAATGCGGTGCAAAGTTTTTGATACATTATTTAGTAGACATGATAATATTGTAACTCAAATAAACCTAGATGATACACATGGAAGATTTGAGGTTTCTAAATTGACTTAAGATAAATAAGAAACATAGATGGTGAATAACAACTCATGCGGAAGCGTCAGAATGCCTAAAAAAGTATGAGTAACGGTAAAATTCCATGAACCGATGGATTCAATATTGAATTTGATAAATTCTTTTGGAAGGACTTCGGACTGTTTTTGATAAATTCAGTAAATCAAGGATTCCAAAAATGAATATTAATGGATATTATCTGCAACGCAGAGGTGTGGTGGTGGGGGTGGGGAGGGGGGAAGAGAGGGGATCATTGCATTATTGCCAAAGGAAAATAAATCAAGGGAGTTTTTGACAAATTGGAGACCTAATACTTTCTTAAGTATTTCCAATAAAATATTTTCATCAGTTATAGCTGATAAAATAAAACAAATATTGCCGACTTTAGTACATGAACGTCAAAAGGGCTTTATAAAATGTATTCAAAATGGATTTGCGTCGTAATTCTTTTTATATTGGACGTGGTAGCCGCCAAGGTGACCTTATCTCTTTTTTGTTTTTATTAGTAGCAGAAATTGTAGGAAATATTAGTGTCAGCCTTTTTGACGTATTATTTCAAAATTTAATAATCATCATTGACTATCAAAGAGATGTTTGATACATGTTATTCCATTTAACCGCCATTTTGAATAGGAACGAAAGTCATTAATATCAACAAAATTTAAAATATCCTGTGACAAGTATTCTTGCAGTAATGAGGGCTCCCTTTTCCATGTTCGTAACGCATGGATAACATCTTGCCAAAATTTATTACTAAAATATTTACTAATCTCTGTTAATTTTGTCTGCCCTAATTTTAATATCTGGATGCCTGCAAATTTTCCTAAAATTATTTTTTTAACCAGAATCTGCCAAAGTCCTTCTTCGTTTTCAATAAGGAGTTTAATCCAAGTGATCTTCATGTATTTAATAATAGAATGAACATGAACTATGTCTATGCCGCCATCTGTAGATGGGGCTATAAGTGTATTTCTTTTTACACTTCCGGAAAAATATGTAAAAATAGAAATATAATGATTAATTACAAACCAGTTTTGTATAAGTCGTGGTTGTCGAAGGAGGTAATATTTGTACACCATCACGGTTTATATTTATCATATGAAAGGTTTTGTGAGATATATGATTTTCCAACATAGATTACACACTTTTACGATATTATAAGCGCAATCAGGCTATACTTGAAAAGATTAAATTTGCAACATGAGGGAAAAAAAAGATGCGCCCTTTTTTCCCAAAGTATATTGAAATTCTACTCGGGAATCAACAAATCTTTTGTTTATTAAATTCAACATTCCGAAAGATAAAGATTGGTGGAATAATGGATGTCTAATTCTGTATACAATTACTTTGGATACAAAATTATGATGCATCCAGTTTGAATTAACCACAGCATATTGACTACAAATACTTTCTTATTCAGAATAGATTTTGTTAGCTGAAAAGGTGTGTTCCTTCTGTATTAGAAAGGAAAAAACAACGAAGCATTTTGTCTGCAACTGTGATATTGTGAAACAATTTGGGTTTCAAGTTTTCTCATTTTTGTAGGTCTGAGATCGGAGTAGCCTTTTATGTTTCCGAAAGTCTAATTTTATCTGGAGATTTAAATTAATATTACAAGTAAAGTTGTGTAAATCTAGTTTTGCTACTAGCAAAATCTATCATGTTTAGATCAGAACTTCGAAACAAAAAACCCAGTCTACAGGAGCTCTACTTTGATATGACATTTCATTTTAAATTTGAAGCTAATAACTCTTATTTGAGAGATCTAAAAGTACTAAAATTATGTATCAAATAGAATCGTGTGAAAACATACTGTATGGAGAAATTTATCAGTAATTATTAAAGCAAAGTAGTTCATATTTGTGAATAATGTAAAATGTTTTTGTATAATATGCATGTATATATATATGTATGTATGTATGTATGTATGTATGTATGTATGTATGTATGTATGTATGATCATTTAATGAAGTGTTGACTTTTAGAAAATATCTCTTTCTCCGTCTCTTTCTTGACCGCGAAAGGTAATATCATTAAATGAAGTCTAAACTTTTAGAAAATTTCTTTTTCTCCATCTCTCTCTTGACTGCGAGAGGTAATATCATTGAATGAAGTGTTGACTTTTAGAAAATATCTTTATCTCCATCTCTCTCTTACATAGTATATTTGTATATTTTGTAACTGTTTGGATATGTAGGACAAGATTGACTGCTTGAAAAAAATGCATCATTTAAAATAAGTAAACATGCTTAAAAACATGTCTGAAATATACTATTTGGCACGAATTTGCGCAAAAAGTAATGTATAACAATTGTCTCAGGGTTAGATGTTTGCCAATTTTTAACAAATATATAGATACACGGACAGATACATAAAATTTTATGGACATTTAACATTTAATGACCTGATCACGATAACAGTAATTAAGATTGTATTTTATATTTTTCATTAATTTACGAGATTAACAATATAGAAATGTAAATATCATACCATTATATACTCTCTCTCTCTCTCTCTCTCTCTCTCTCTCTCTCTCACATACGGAGTTGAAATAGATATATATCCAATGCACACTTACTTGCTAATTCTAAGGCTTTTACACTGTAAAAATATCATACGGAGTTGAAATAGATATATATCCAATGCACACTTACTTGCTAATTCTAAGGCTTTTATACTGTATAAATGACATACGGAGTTGAAATAGATATATATCCAATGCACACTTACTTGCTAATTCTAAGGCTTTTATACTGTATAAATGACATACGGAGTTGAAATAGATATATATCCAATGCATACACTGTATAAATATCATACGGAGTTGAAATAGATATATATCCAATGCACACTTACTTGCTAATTCTAAGGCTTTTATACTGTATTGTATAAATATCATACGGAGTTGAAATAGATATATATCCAATGCACACTTACTTGCTAATTCTAAGGCTTTTATACTGTATAAATGACATACGGAGTTGAAATAGATATATATCCAATGCACACTTACTTGCTAATTCTAAGGCTTTTATACTGTATAAATGACATACGGAGTTGAAATAGATATATATCCAATGCATACACTGTATAAATATCATACGGAGTTGAAATAGATATATATCCAATGCACACTTACTTGCTAATTCTAAGGCTTTTATACTGTATTGTATAAATATCATACGGAGTTGAAATAGATATATATCCAATGCACACTTACTTGCTAATTCTAAGGCTTTTATACTGTATTGTATAAATGACATACGGAGCTGAAATAGATATATATCCAATGCACACTTACTTGCTAATTCTAAGGCTTTTATACTGTATAAATGACATACGGAGTTGAAATAGATATATATCCAATGCACACTTACTTGTTAATTCTAAGGCTTTTATACTGTATAAATGACATACGGAGTTGAAATAGATATATATCCAATGCACACTTACTTGCTAATTCTAAGGCTTTTATACTGTATAAATGACATACGGAGCTGAAATAGATATATATCCAATGCACACTTACTTGCTAATTCTAAGGCTTTTATACTGTATAAATGACATACGGAGTTGAGATAGATATATATCCAATGCACACTTACTTGCTAATTCTAAGGCTTTTATACTGTATAAATATCATACGGAGTTGAAATAGATATATATCCAATGCACACTTACTTGCTAATTCTAAGGCTTTTATACTGTATAAATGACATACGGAGTTGAAATAGATATATATCCAATGCATACACTGTATAAATATCATACGGAGTTGAAATAGATATATATCCAATGCACACTTACTTGCTAATTCTAAGGCTTTTATACTGTATAAATGACATACGGAGTTGAAATAGATATATATCCAATGCACACTTACTTGCTAATTCTAAGGCTTTTATACTGTATAAATATCATACGGAGTTGAAATAGATATATATCCAATGCACACTTACTTGCTAATTCTAAGGCTTTTATACTGTATAAATGACATACGGAGCTGAAATAGATATATATCCAATGCACACTTACTTGCTAATTCTAAGGCTTTTATACTGTATAAATGACATACGGAGCTGAAATAGATATATATCCAATGCACACTTACTTGCTAATTCTAAGGCTTTTATACTGTATAAATGACATACGGAGTTGAAATAGATATATATCCAATGCACACTTACTTGCTAATTCTAAGGCTTTTATACTGTATAAATGACATACGGAGCTGAAATAGATATATATCCAATGCACACTTACTTGCTAATTCTAAGGCTTTTATACTGTATAAATGACATACGGAGTTGAGATAGATATATATCCAATGCACACTTACTTGCTAATTCTAAGGCTTTTATACTGTATAAATATCATACGGAGTTGAAATAGATATATATCCAATGCACACTTACTTGCTAATTCTAAGGCTTTTATACTGTATAAATGACATACGGAGCTGAAATAGATATATATCCAATGAACACTTGCTAATTCTAAGGCTTTTATACTGTATAAATGACATACAGAGCTGAAATAGATATATATCCAATGCACACTTACTTGCTAATTCTAAGGCTTTTATACTGTATAAATGACATACGGAGTTGAAATAGATATATATCCAATGCACACTTACTTGCTAATTCTAAGGCTTTTATACTGTATAAATGACATACGGAGCTGAAATAGATATATATCCAATGCACACTTACTTGCTAATTCTAAGGCTTTTATACTGTATAAATGACATACGGAGTTGAGATAGATATATATCCAATGCACACTTACTTGCTAATTCTAAGGCTTTTATACTGTATAAATATCATACGGAGTTGAAATAGATATATATCCAATGCACACTTACTTGCTAATTCTAAGGCTTTTATACTGTATAAATGACATACGAAGCTGAAATAGATATATATCCAATGAACACTTGCTAATTCTAAGGCTTTTATACTGTATAAATGACATACAGAGCTGAAATAGATATATATCCAATGCACACTTACTTGCTAATTCTAAGGCTTTTATACTGTATAAATATCATACGGAGTTGAAATAGATATATATCCAATGCACACTTACTTGCTAATTCTAAGGCTTTTATACTGTATAAATGACATACGGAGCTGAAATAGATATATATCCAATGAACACTTGCTAATTCTAAGGCTTTTATACTGTATAAATGACATAAAGAGTTGAAATAGGTATATATTCAATGAACACTTGCTAATTCTAAGGCTTTTATACTGTATAAATGACATACGGAGCTGTTATACTTAGATGCTGAGCAGTTCGTTTTTGTAAACGGTGAATACACGGCATCACTACATTGACTCCGTAATATGTCTAGTGCAATATATATGGATTAATCGGTTAGATACTTTGTATCCCAATGGCCTTAATACTAAGGCATTATATAAAATTGTATACATTTTTAGTGGAGGAATTGATATGTTGCATACATGTGTATATGTATATGTGTATATATATATATATATATATATATATATATATATATATATATATGTGTGTGTGTGTATATATATATATATATTAATATATGTGTGTGTATGTATATGTGTATGTATGTGTGTGTATATATTAGTTATAGAAATATGTAGTTGTATGTATGACTGTTTGTCTCTACATTATAATTTCACTACATATATATATTTAGCGCAGTCTTATTTGACGAATCGTCAGACCCCGAGATATTATATGCATATAAGTTGGTAAAGCAGTTTCTGAAAGAAAAAAAAAAAAAAAATCTGATTTTCCTTTAAAAATTTGCAAATTAATTTAAATGTCATTCTCTGTAAATAGTAAAAATTTAATGGAAATTGGAAATAATGCGTATTAGAATTCAGTTTATACATAATATAGGGTGGAAATTGTTATGGTTTCTAGCCATTATTGTCACTTGCGTCATCTAGACAAGGCCCCGTGTCCACGAAACTCCTCAGTGCTCACTCAAACTCAAAATGACTTTTTGTATAGGTCTTATATTTGTTAAATTGTTACAAAATGCTATACATGATTAACAGACATGTGTATTTAAATGTATTGCTATTTTGTGTATCAATTTCTTTGGTTATTGTAAGCTATCAAAATTTGAGTTTGAGTGTGTACTGAAGGAGAGGCGTTTCATCAAAACGGGGCCCGGTTGTCACAAATTTTTAATTACGTAATGACTCATAAGCAGTGGCGGAGCGAGGGGGGTTGGAGATGGGGCAATTGCCCCCGGGCGCCAGGCGAAGAGGGGGGTGGTGCTTTTTTTTTTTTTTTTTAGCTGAAATTTTCATAGTATTTCACCTCCCCTTAGTGTAACGGGGACAGTTCTTGACAAAACTTATATTTAGGCTGGGGTGCGGGATGAGGATGGAGGTTGGCAACTTAAATAAAAATGTTCTCTGTGGCAAAGTAGGGGCGTCACTAAAGAACATTGCCCCCAGACGCTTCGGTAGGGGCGCCACAAAAGAACATTGCCCCCGGGCACCTCGAACCGTCCTGCCGCCACTGCTCATAAGTGCTTGATGATACAAGTGTACAGTGAAGTAAGTGTGCAGTCGAATAATATTATTTGATGTAAAGGCTAACGTCAGAGAGAACAACAACAAGAATGGAACAAAGAAAGAAAAAAAAAAAAAAAAAAAAAAAAAAAAAAAAAAAGAAGAAGAAGAAGAAGGAAAAACAAAGACAAAGTAAAAAGTAAGGAGCATCAGGCAATATTCAATCAACCCCTATCGCCACCCTCCACCACCGCCCCAAAATAAATAAATAAATACTGTAGTTTGCAACGTTTTTAAGCTTTTCAAACTTTCACTGTCAGGGGACGAGAAGAGATACTGTTATTTTTTTAAAAGATGAAAAATGTCCACCATGGTCTAAGGATCATTCTTAGAATTTAATTACAACTTAGGAAATTATTTCCTGCCGGAATGCGCTTCGTCCATCAGTTTTTTTTTTCTTCCCAGTATTGCATTCATGAACATGCATTTTAATTGGTCTGACATCATCAGTAATTATGTAACGTTTACACAGAAAGAACTAATTTTTTAACAAGATTTTAAAGCATGTTTTAATAATTTAACTATAATGCAAGTATTAAAGTTTTGGTATAGAAATTACTTTAATGATGTCCAAATTATACTACACAGCACAATATGTCGTGTGACGATGATGAATCAACTCTGGACATATTTTTTGCTTTTGAAATAAAGTTAATGTTTTACTTCAGTTTTTAGATTATTCTATAACTTCTTATTGAACTAAGTTTGTAGATATTTAAGGCTGTATTTCACCAGAAATTACGATTAGGACAAGTATGAATCATACAAACTTAGTGGTGACATTTTTCATTAGTTTTCTTTTTGTTGTAACAAACCCCCCCCCCCCACCCCCACCCCAAAAAAAACAAAACAAAAACAAACCTAAAAAACAAACAATTTTAAATAAAGCCCCATTAAGGCAATTATATTGTCTGGATAACGTCTTAAAATGTTCCAGTTTTCCCTGTTGTCTGTTAACAAAACGTCGGAACTAGGATCTAATCTGCTTAGATTGGATTAAATTCTGCTCCGTGAAGAACGCCGGTTACTTCCCTTGTTCCCAGCAATCGAAGCATTTCCGGAGAGTTTGACAAGGTGCTGCGTTCTATATTTTTTCAGGTAATTCTCAGTTTTTAACATTTTCTTTAGTGTTAAGGGGTCCATATTTGGGTATTTAGTATATTTATAACACCTTTCGTAGTCGTGCATTCTGTTGAAGCATTTATGAAAAGATCATTTGAAGGTGCATACTAAATGATGCAGCTGGCTGTCGAACGATGACGCTGTCACTGGCTGAGATCATCAGTATGTAAAAACATTAGCCGCCTGGCCTTTTTATTTTCATTTTGAAGGAAAAAATAAATTATATTGGTTTAATTTTGATTGGTTAGTCAGTGTATTTTAACTAGTATTGTAAAATCTTCACAGTTAACAGCTGATGAGCTGAAATACTTCATATAGTCCAGGCTTGACTGGGGTGGGGTGGGTGAATCAGCTTGAGGTCTTTTGATTTGAAGTTGATACCCTGTGCTGGATTCAGAAAAATGAGTTCTTTTTCAGAATAATCTTAAAAACCTTAGACCGGATGTCAGAACATTCATCATAGCAATGATAGCATCCATCTAGAAGAAATAAAATTTGGCACATTTGCTTGTTGACATTTTTTATTTGTATGACGGCCGTTTATTAACTTCTACAAAGACTGTTTGCACAGAAGCCATGTACCTACTGCAGCAAAGACTATTGGTACAGTGAACAATAAATGAATTAGAATGAGTCAGAAATATTCCAATGCTGAACTATTGAGATTCTTATTGCGTGCCACTTGCCGAAATGATGGATTTAAATGAGGGAGATATGTATTTTGATATTTGTGTATTTACTTGAAGATAGTATCAGGGTTCTCAATAGATGCGTACCCTCAGGTTTTGACACTTGGAATTTAAATGTGACCCATTTCAGACACGTGGACATTCCAGCCTGTGTGTTTTTATGATGCACGTAGAATTGGGCTGGAGCATCACACTGAATTACCCTTGATTTGCCTCAGACTAATTTCCTACTGAGTGCATGTTGTCGGTAACAAATTTACTGTAGGTGACAGTGATTGACATTTGCTTGACTACTGTTTACATCATGTCAGCCATGAATATTCCACCTTTGTAAAATCAGTATAATCTGTGCAGAGCTAACAGGTCACTGATATCATGCTTAGGTTTGTGTAATTGAATCATGGTTAGATTTTTTCTATATTATCTTCAATGATTATGATAGAGGAAGAGGGAAACAATTGTAACTTGAATGGATTAATTTATGATCTAATATTGGCATTTGTTTGATTGTCCATCAAATTATAATCAATTAGCCAAAACTGTGGAACCTAAGGTGGCTCGCAAAGCTAGTTGTCAAAGTTAAATGGACAAAATTTAATTGTGTTGTATTGGCGATTAACTTGCTTCATTCGGCGAAACATTTTAAAATTTCATAATCAGTTTTGACTTAATTGGATTAACTTCTGATCAAATATCAGCGTTTGTTTGATTGCTCATCAAATTATACTGAATTAAACAAAACTGAAAAATATGGCGGCTCGTAAAGCCAGTAAAAATTTAACAGACATTATGCTCACTGAATACATCTGAACTTTTAAATCACAATGGCTCAAATAAGTATATTTTCTTGTCTGTCTCAGTCTTAGAAATGACCTGCCATTGATGAATTTTCTGACCCTCAGTCTCCAAAGAAACAGAAAGTTTGTGTCATCTCTGAGAAGGAGAGTAATATGGTTGTTACAAAATTTAAGGAAGAGTGGAAAAGTGAATTTCCGTGGGTGAAAAATATTTTGAAAGAAGGAAATGGAGTGATGATATGTGAGTGGTGTAAGGATGCTGAACAATCAAACTTGTTTGCCACTGAGGGCAGTTTCAGTCTTTATAAAAGTGCCTTAAACTTAATGCAGAAAGGGTTGTTGCCAAGTTTGTAAAGAGTAAAAATAGGAGGAAATAATTAATTGACATGTTCTGTTGACAGATGACTTCAGAGTATACAAGGTCACCAGTTGTGATGTTCATCCTTGATATTTGATTAATATATAACTTTCATAGTTGTATGGGTATATTTTTGCATTTAAAATGATTTGAGGAGTTAAGAATAGGATATGTTGAATGTTAAAAATATAATAAAGTATAAAGTAGTCAAATAGTCCTTTTTCTGTTTTAATATACCAAATATATACACAGTCATACATAATTAGAAAGAGAAACACTTGTACAAAAATCAGTAATGACCCTGTCAGTCTCACTGTCAGCTTGTCTGTCTCTTACAAATTACTGTACAAGTGTTTCTCTATTCAACATGAGACAAGAAATCGTAAATATCAGTTTGCTTCACGAATAACAAACAATCCCAGATATGAGCTCATGACTGTCAAAAACAAATAACTTGTGAGATATCAGTTTCGACTCTTGCGATTTTCATTTTGACTCTTGAGACTTTGGGTTCAAGGGTCAAATGACTCTTCAGTTTTTGAATCAGTTGAGAACCCTGAGTACACAGACAGAAACTCAAAATATTAGATGATGTTTGTGCCAAATTCATTTAGAATGATGACATGCATCTATTTATATGAAGTCAGATATGTGGCGAATAGTCTTTCATAGTTGAGGTACACTGCAGCTGTGTGAATAATTTCTGCTTTTTTATTTAGAATTTGAACCTTAAAATTTAGTGGCAATACATGTTGTCTGCCTTAATTGACTTTCAGAGAGTTATGCTTTGGTTCAGGTGGGTCTTTTTGTGGCTCAACCCACTCAGTAATTGAGATTTGGGTATTGGTCAATTTTTACACGTGGGCAGATGCCCCATGGACTTGCTGGAGATGCAGCTCTAAATTTCAGAATCACAAAAGCTGCAGCTGGATCAGCCAATAGTAAAGTCACCAGTATATGGCCTCTAGAAAGACCAGCATTTCGTCAAGTGTTGTGGGTAGCCAGAGAGAATCTGGTTTCATTTTCATACATTTTGATGTGTACTTGTTAGTTTCAACCACAGTTCTTTCATTTAATGCCAGGGGAAAATATTTAAAGAAAAAATACTTTTTCCCTCTGATCAGAAATTAAGGTTGGACCATTACTTTCAGTGAACTCGGTGATGTGGTGCACAGGGTTCTCTTTGTCTACAGTGTGCTGTCTGATTCTGTCTCAGTTTTTGTCAGCCTGGACAAAGATGACATTTCCTAATTCAATATTGTTCATATTGTCCGTTGAAAAACTTGAAAACCCAACTCCAAATCACTAGCAGAAGACATTCTCTCCACTATCAGCAAGAACCACATCAGGGTTCTCAATAGACGCGTACCCTCTGGTTTTGATCATTGGAATTTAAATTTGATCCATTTCTGGCACATGAAAATTCCAACCTGTGCGTTTTTATGATGCACATGAATTTGGGCCAGAGCATCAGTCTTAATTACACTTGATTTGTCTCTGGCATAATTTCCTACAGAGTGCACACTGTCAATAACAAATGTACTGTATGCACCAGTAATCGCCATTTACATAGACTATTGTTTACATCTTATTGGGCAGAGCTAACAGGTCACTGATGTCACGCTTAGGTGTGCATAATTGAATTAAGGTCAGATTGTTTTGAGATTATCTTTGACGTTTATGATAGAGGAAGAGGTAATCAATTATGACTTGATGGATTAACTGATAAAATATTGGCGTTTCTTTGATTATGCATCAAATTATAATAAATTAGACAAAACTGTGGAAAACACGGCAGCTTGTGAAGCCAGTTGTCAAAGGTAAAGGCAAGGGGATAAACTTTAATTGTATTTTATGGGTGATTAATTTGCTTTAATCGGCAAAACGTTAAAAAATTCAAGTGTTTTAATTAATGTATGATTCAGTAACAGTTTGCGGGACATTACGCTCAGTGATTTATTTCATGCTTTGGAATTACTTGAGATTGAATAATGAGATGGAATTATTTTGATATGTTACATGCATTTGTGAACTGTTAATCACAATGGCTCAAAGAAGCTCATGGATAGCAGGACTTGGGAGATTATCTGTGAATGGCTTGGGCCAAAGGGAGACAATGATGGACTTACTGACACTGACAGAATGAAACAGGACTTTTTAAGTTTAAGGTAGTACTTAAGAACTTCTGTGGAGAATCATAGAAATGTATGTCAGAAACTAATTGACCAATACAGTGACATGTTTCCAGATTACTGTGTACTAACCAAGTATCTTCTGACATCACCTCTTACAAGTGTGGCATATAAGTGTGGCTTTTCTAGCCAGAATCGTTTGGAGACAAAGGTAAGGTCTAGACTTGATCATGGGAAGTTAACAAAATTTGTATGGATATGCGAAGAAAGTCCATCAGTCAAAAACTTTGATGCCGAGATTGTTGTTGCTATGTTTGTAAAGGTTAAAAATAGGAGAAAATAATTAACTGACATGTTGTTGACAGATGACTCAGAGTATACAAAGCCACCAATTGTGATGTTCATTCTTGATAAAAAACTGGATATGCCTTGTTCATGTTGTTTGGTTTCATGCATGATGATCAGATTGAATTGGTTATGATATAGAAATTAGATATTTAAGTCATATAGAACTTTCATAGTTGTATGGGTATATTTTTACATTTAAAATGATTTGAGGAGTTAAAAATAGAATATGATGAGAAGTTAAAAATATAATACAGTATAAAATAATCCTTTTTCTGTTTAATATACCAAATATACACAGTCATACATAATTAGAAAGAGAAACACTTATACAAAAATCAGTAATGACCATGTCAGTCTCACTGTCTGCTTGTCTGTTTCTTACAAAATACTGCACAAGTGTTTCTCTTTATTCAGCATGAGACAAGAAATCTTAAACATCAGATTTTCAATTTTGACTCTTGAGATTATGGGGTCAAGGGTCAAATGATTCTTCAGTTTTTAAATCTGTTGAGAATCCTGCACATGTATTAACTATCATATGGAACAAATTCCAGAAAATCACCTATTAGTAACCCTATTTAGTACATGACATCATTCACAGCAAGAACCATCATTTCTTAACTCTATTACGATTGGTTAAATGTCCTTCAATGGATCATCCAGCTTTGTAAGTCCTATCTGATGCAGTTTGTGCCCATATCTACATTTCTCTGTTTTAGGCAGGTTATTGAAATATTCACTCATGATTTGCTGACACTGTTTCTGTAAATGGTGTACAGATGTCGAACCTTTATGTCTTTGTCAGAAACTTTCTACATGACCTCTTAAACGTTGCCCTACGTTGATTGCGCATACATGAAATATTGGTGTGAAAACCCCAGATTCGACTTCACGAAAAAGGTCTATAGATTATATTGAAGAATGAGATCATTGGTAACAGTAATAGAGTAGATCTATCCATCACTAAGGTCTGGTGTGCATAACCTGCGAGTGGATAAATCCACTATGGTGGATAGTAGCACCTGATCACAAGTGGCTTTATCTGTCACTGCAATGGCAAGGCAAATGTTTGCAGTGGATATATCTGTCACTGGTAGGAAAGACTTAACAAGGCAATATAAAATGACAATGATTATCATGAACCATAAAATAGAGTCTTAATGTGCATATTTGGGCAATTGTATTTTTAGAATTTTTTATTCAAAGTAACAATCTCTGATAGTAAAATGCTTGAACGGGGAGGTAAAAATGATGGTTAAAAAGAAATGAGAATATTTGAAAGAGAAATGTGGAATTTCTCTGAAAGATGATATTAAAAAGTTGAATTTGGGTTTTCTGAGCAAACTTTTGGTGATACCTGAGCTGGTTACTGCATGGTGTTACAATTGCAAAGATTTGTTTGTGGCAGGTCTAAAATGTATAAATTTGGACATTGCCAGAGTGTAACAGATGTCATTAAAAATAATCTGGTCATAAAACAGGTATTTCAAAATCAGTATTTATAAAGATCCTTAAATAATCTAAACCCAGACTGTATCAATTGCTTGAAGTGCACATGAACAAATCATTGTGCACTTTGCAAATTATGGCCTTCTGAAAGAGGGAATCTAGCCGATTCCAGCCACACCTATTGAGGGCGGAGGAAACTTCCCTCCCCCTTATCTTCAGAATTTTCAGGATTTTCTCTCGCAGACCCCCCCCCCCCCCCGAGTTCTGCAAGAGGCTTAGCTCTTCAGGTAAGAAGAGCATTCCCGGATTGCAGGAGTTTATAGCACCAAACTTACCTGGCGGTTTGTGAGGCCCCTCCAGAACAAGGGACTGAACATTCGAGGAGTCTATCACCTCCCCTCGAAAGGGAGAAGTCGGACACTCCTTATGTTCAGGACAGCGTGTTGCTCCCTCCCAAAAGGGAGGTGATGCACCACACACCTCATGCCCATGGCAGCGTGTTTCTCCCTCCTGTGTGGGAGGTGGTGCACCATACACCTCATGCTTACAGCAGCATGATTGCTCCTTCCCGCTAGAGAGGTGGTGCATCACATATCTCATGTCTAGGGAAGCATGTTGCTCCCTCCCACACGCGTGCTGTAAGCTGTGGCCAAGATGTCCTGGAATGCACTTTCTGTTGCAGTGGCGTTATCGGCAGAATTTCTGCACATCCGCCATGACATTGTGTTGGACTCTGTGAATGTCTTACTTAACCATAGTATGGACCTTCTAGGGGCTGCACCATTGGAAGTCGAGACCCTCTTCATGGGACTTATCCCTCCCATGGCTTCTCAAGACTTGCAGGATTATCAACATCGAACCTTTACAACTGCTCCTGGCCCATCGCAATTGGCCAGGAAGTGTGTTAATGCGATTTGCTCTCAGGGTCATCTGACAAGTTCTTCAAACAGACACAGCCCCAGTCCAATCTGCAACCTCAAACTAGACCTCCTCCTTGTCAGTCGGGTTCACAGCGCACAAGTCGCCGCAGAGTCCCAAAGAGGAAGTTCTCTAACCCTTCTTCCTTTCCTACCAAAAGAATGGGGGGGTGGGGTGGGCAGCCCTAGGGACTCAAGCGCTATTCTGCCTTGCATTCTTCTCCCAAACATCACCATAGGTGCTCTCCTAGGCCTTTTTTCAGAGGCTTGGTCAACCATCATGGACGAGGGTGGGTCCTTTCCATCAAAATCATAGGTTACCGATTCCAGCTTCAGGAACAAGGCCCTCTATCAAGGACCTCCATATGTTTTCACCAGTTCAATCTGGTGAAATTGAAGGAGGAGGTGCATACCCTTTTGCAGAAAGGGGCAGTCGGGAGGGTCCTGAACAATCAGCTTCCTGCATTCTATTCCCAAATCTTTCTGGTTACCGAGAAAGACAGAAAGTTTCGCATCATAATCGATCTCTCCCCTTTAAAATGGTTTCTTCTGAACCTTTCATCCATCAGATTGGGCGGTCTCCATCAACCTTCAGGATGCCTATTTGCACATCCTGATATTTCCTCCACACCTCAAAAACCTCTGGTTTTGCTTGGACCAGGAAGTTTTTCAATAGTGGGTCCTGCCGTTCTGAATCTTTTCTGCACCCAGAGTCTTCACCTGAGTCATGGGAGTGATAGTAGCCTACCTTTGATTACTGGGAACACAGATTCTCCAGTATTTCGATGACTGGCTGATCCACAATGTTCAGGTTCAGTCCCTTCATCAGGATTTGATCCGTTGTTTGGACTGAATCGTTCCTCCACAGCAGCAGCCTAGAAATGAAAGCAGTATTTCTATCATTGCAAGGGTCCATCGACAGAGTAAAGAGTCGATGTGTCATAGTCTCCTCAGACAACACATCTGTTGTAGCATTTCTCTGACATCAGGGAGGGCACACATGACCCTTCTCTTTGTATGGAGGTCTGGAATCTTATCAGCTGGACTACCTCAGAGAACATCACCCTCCGAGTTTGTCATATTCCGGGAAAGAAGAACATATTAGTGGACACCCAGTCCAGGACAGGCAGAGCCTTCCTCATGGAATGGTCTCTTCACCGCTCCATAACAGAGTCCCTTTTCACACTGTGGGGGAGAACCCTGGTGTACCTGTTTGTGACCAGGCTAAACAACAGACTTTCCTTTTATGTTTCTCCCTTCCTGGACCAGTGAGCACGGGCAGTGGAGACCTCCAGTGGGATCGGCTATTCACATATGCCGTCCCACCATTCTGACATGTTCTTCAGAAAGTCAGAACTTCAACTGCTCAGATCATTCTCATCACCAACTCTAGACCTGTTAATTGATCGACCCAGGTCTTTACCTCACAGGAGTGATCTTCTGTCATAACACCTGGAGTTCCCTCCTCAACAACAGCACACACATTCTCCACCTTCACGCTTGGCTTATCTCAAGCAATCTCTCTACCAGAACAAGTTTTCGTGACAAGTTGCCACTTGCATCATTCAGGCCAGGAGAGCATCTACATCCAAAGTCTATGATGCCAGGTGGAGAATCATCTGTGATTGGTGCAGTAGGAAACACATTGATCCTAGCTGTCCCTCTGTAACTTCACTTGCTGATTTCATTTTGTTCCTGGTTGAGAACAAAAGATGTTCAGTATCAACTATCAAGGGCTATAGAGCTGCCATTTCCAACATACTTAAATTCTCTCAGGGCACGGCAATCAGTTTGGATTAGCACCTTGCCAATCTTATTAAGTATTTTGAGCTACAGAGACCTGTTTCCTGTTCTCTTACACCGAGATGGAATCTTTCTTGTGTTTTATGGTCTTTAACCAAAACCTTCTATGAACCATTGAGTGAGGCCTCCTTTTAGGACCTCACACTCAAGACTGTGCTTTTACTCGATTTAGAGTCTGCGAGAAGACAAAGCAAGATTCATGCCTTGTCTATCGACACTGGCTGTCTCTGATTTAATGGGAATTATGATTCCGTTTCTCTCCTTTGTCATCTGTGATCGCCCCCCCCCCCAAATTACCTTAGATACCTCCACTACCTATAGAGATCCCCAGTCTCAATCGAATCCATGCTGGTGATGATCAAGAAAGACTGTTATGCCCAGTGAGATCCTCCGTTTGTATCTTAATGCCTCCAAAGGAAAAAGAAAGGGTAGGAAATGTCTTTTCCTTCCTCGTAAGGACTCAGTAGACATTTTGGCTGCCACCATCTCACGTTGGATTGTCACGACAATTAAAAGAGCTCATCAGTCCCTTACCAATCAAGACTTTCCTTTATGAAACTAAAAGCCCATGAGGTTCGAGCTGTTGCTGCCTCATGGGGCTACTTTAATCACTCCTCCTTCAAGGACGTCATGAAGGCAGAATTTTGGTGTTCCCATACTACCTTCTCCTCCTTAATATTGCCATGGGGTTTTAAGACTTTTGATGATGTCTGCTTGGTTCTAAATGAAATGGGTGCCACTTGCACATCCAATATGGCCACCACATAGGCCATCTTGGAAATCTTATTGCTATTCCTGAACGGATGGTTGTATCAACATGGGGTTTTAATGAATGACTTTTTCTGCTGTCTAGTTGGTCCTACATGAAAATGGTGCTGCCTTAGGCATCCAGTATGGCGGCAACAGTGTCCATCTTGAAAATCATGTTATCACTACTCCTAAACGAATGGCTGGTCATATTGATATTGTGGTTTCACCAAAAGACATCTTATGATGTCTAGTTGGTCCTAAATTGAAATGGTGCCAATTTGATATTCAGTATAGCCACAATGTTAGCCATCTTGAAAATCTTTTTATTGCTTTTCCTTCTGAACGGGAAGTCATATTGACATGGGGTTGTCACAAGAAGTACTTTTTGCCTTGTCTTTCTTTGTTTATTGCCTTTATCGACAACTTTGTATAAATGAACAGAGATGTATCTTTACTATTCATGTTAGAAATTGGAGGATTCGTTTTTAAGTGAGATAGGAACAAATGTGGGTTTTTTTTTCTGATGCTGTTGTAAGGATGACTGTACAGAATTATGGATTAATACATGTATCTTACTGTATAGATTCATAAGTCAGGTGCAACTGCAAACAACATAGACTGTAATCTGTCATGACATAATGTGCTGGCAGATCAGGGTCTCTATTGTTTAAATTACTTGTGTTTTGTAATTCTTTTGACTTTCATGTAGATTTTGGTAAGGATAATAAGTTTGTTTTGTTTAGTTTATTTTTAATCCCTAAACCCAGCCAGGTGAAGCTGTATGGGATGTACACTTGTAAAAGCCTGGCAAGTGGCAAGTACATTTTGTAAAAAAAGTTTTCAATAAAACTATGTGTTTGGAAGTATATATATATCTCTGAAACTTGAATGTCAGTTACGAGCCCTTTTCTATAAAAGTAATGTCCATTGTTGTGTTTTAAGAACTTAATTTTGATGAAAAAATAATATCTGTGGCTTGATTGTCTAAGTTGAGCTATTATTTAAGGATGAATGCTGCTATATACATATATTGCTTCCACAAAGCAGGTGAGGTAAAATAAAGAGAAAAGGCAATTAGTAGTATAGAGAAAAGTACTTAAGTGCACAAAGCCTACCTCTTCAGAAGTTTTTGTTTTAATTTTATTACGTGCTGATTATTATGATTAAAAAGTTTTCCTTTCGGTGACAGGAAAACTCTATAAAAAAAAAATCGGCAAAGGGGTGAGGGTGGGTGGAGATTACCTAAATTTTAACGAAAAAGTCCAGTGCAAATTCAGACCAAGATATTCACTGATTCTTCATATGTCGTCAAAAACGGTACAAAATAAATTGGTAAACTTAGTTCTCCTTCAGAAGTTTCTGTCATAATGTAAGTCTTGGTACCTTTTGTGAAACTTCAGATAATGTGAGAAATGTGAGAAAAGTATTTTCACAGATGTAAAAAAAATAGTAGTGTTAATTGATTGTAAGACTATAATTAACATTTGATAGAAAAGCCACTTAATGGATTTTCGTGATTAGATGTTGATGTTATTATGTGTTAATCAAAGAGCTATAGAACAGTGATTTTGTATTGATCATGTCACCACACAGTTCAACAACCCTTCATTCTAAAGCATTTGGTTCCATAGGGATTGTTCGTGATGGGAAGTTTTTCATTTTATTTTTTGGAGTGCTGGTGGATCAAATTCTAAAACCAGTTGACTGTACATGCACAGTCAAATATGTCTTAAAGGCTACTGGTATTAGATAATCACCTGTCTTAAACAGCCATATTTTTCAAGGTCCTGTATTCCATTTTACTGTAAAATTAAACCTCATTAAGCAGCCACCTGTCTTAGAGGATACTTTTCTCATTTCCAAGAGGTGGCTGTTTAATACAAGTTTGTATATCTTCATACATGCCCTAAATGGGTGTTGTAGGTGTGGTACGACAAACTAATGCATCCATGCACAGTCAGATGGAAGGAATAAAAACCCCATTAAAATCTACCTTGTGATCAGATGAATTCTCTGTTTGATTTTGTAACTAAGCCTTAGAGGTTTAATGATTCAATATTTACTGCGAGGATACACTGCATCTATATCTACTACTGCAGAAATGTCTCAATACATATTGCATTGTGAGACTCACTGTAAAGCACTTGAATGTGACATATCAAGGTATAAAATTGAAGAGCTTTACGTCTCTTCAATAAAAATATCAAAGATTTTGGCACCTTTCTTTTGAGTATTATTATCCATCAGTTAGACATTAGTTATCAGCAAGACAAATACCAGTGTCAGTGATGTAACAGAATAACTTTTTAGTCAAATACAGCTACCATATATACTCGCGTATAGGCCCATACCATCTGCAAACTGCATAGACCCAGATCTGCCATCGCATAATGCACCAGCAGATCTGGGTCTATGCAGTTTGTAAGGACTAATCAGTAGAACAAACAACATAGACCCTGATCTGTTGGCGCATTATGCGACGGCAGATCAGGGTCTGTGTTGTTTGTATTTGGACCCGGGTTATACATGAGTAAATACGGTATGTAAAATGATAATTGGATCATATTTTAATACAAATTCAGGTATGAAATATAGTTTGTAGATTTAATGTCACTATGAAAAAAACTTCTGATCCTATAATGCTTTTCTATGACAAAACTGGTGGAAGAAATCTTAAACTCCTGAGCTGTTATTAAGGCTGCTGTCAGGAAATATTTCAGGTTTAATTCAGAGGTAAAATAATTTCAAAGGCATTGTATAGTTAGTAAGAAAACCATATGCTGAATCAACACAGTGACATATGCATTACATGGAAAGACAAATAGACAAGTTAGGAGTTGGTATCATTTTGTGTATTGTATCAATATGTATTGTATTGCCTGCTAACTGTATGATATGTACTGTATCATATCGTGACCAAGCAGGCAATGCAAAGCTCTTGTGAACCCAGGGTTGCAAGTCTGGAAGTCCATTCCCTCCCATGGTCTAGTTGGTCCTAAACGAAAATGGTGGTGATCTGATGTCTTGAAAATTTTGCTATCACTACTCATAGATGGCTGGTCATATATACATAGATGACTTGTATGTTTTGGTTTTATGAATTTTGGATTTTACAGCTGTTTTTAAGCTGGATTTTCTGGTTAGGAAAATAAGGAAGTGATTGCCAAGTCCTATCCTAGGAGTATGTATTTTTGTCACATTATTCTTCCATATTTGTAGATTATCATCAATTACAGTTTTTGAGTGGTCAGTTTATCATGTTGGTTGGTCCACTAATTGGGCTAGACCAAAAGTTTCTATGAAATTCAAACCAATTTCTGTTAATCTGATTATTCATAAGATCCCTGTTGAAGTCACCTAAATCAAATTTGTATTTGGTCATCAATCACTTTATCTAGTTGCTTTTCAAAATGCTCATTCCATCAGACCTTTGCAGAAGTGGGCCTATAGACAAAACCCATTATGAATGGCTTTTTATTTGATTGATTTACCTGGATCCATATTGCTTCAATTTCATCTGATTCTAGATCATTTCTCCTTTTAATTGATAAACCATTTCTTATATACAACAACACCTCCACCTTCTGAACCTCAGTTGCATCTGACTGGTATGCTATATCCATCAATAAACCATTTACATGATTGTCATTTACCGGTAACTTTGTTTCTGTTAACCCATAATATGTACATTATTGAACTTAGATGATAATAATAAATTCAGTTGGTGTTACTTGCTGTATGCATAGACGTTTTCCTTTTATTCCTAGATCTAATATGACATCAAAGTAAACAATTTACTAGGAAGGTCGCACAATGAGGTTGAAATTTCTGCTGTGACATTTTTTACGGTTTCTTGAAGTATGCATATAGTCACTTTTAGAACATTCACAGATGCTTAATGAACTTCCACATTCAAAACATCAATCATAGTTGTCAGTTTGAGTGATATAATGTTTAACTGAAGTCACAAAGGAAATAACATGGATATCATTACCCAGTAGAGTTCCTAAGGCTTGTCTTGAAAGATCAGAGAAAGCATGTCTCATAAACAGGGCACTATCTTCATGGCCATTAGCCTAGCACCAGCTTCTAGGGTGAAATATTTCAGTGTTTTGCTTTCTGTCAATATTCCAAACAGTCATGGCATTGAATTTTCCTAGTATGTCTGCATGAATCTAATCCAGGCCCAGGTTCAAAGCAATTATAACACCTACCTTGCTTGTCTAGATTCCTGAAAGGGTTATCTTGGTCCCTGTCATTATCGTTGGCTAATGTATTTGCCATTGAGTATTGGAACATGTACATTTATTGCATGCAGAAAGTGTGAAAGTCCCTTTTTGTTTAAATGGGTTCTATCCTTAGCCATGAGGTGTTCAGCACCAAGCCAGACTTTGTAAGAATGGATTTTCAATGTCATCCATTTTGTGGTCCCATTCATTGCATTATTAAGTTGCTCTTTATGACTGTACATCCTTAAAAAAAAAGAAACTAAAACTATATCTCCTTAGAGGATGTATAATTATTTATAATCTTTTATTTCCAGATTATTTACACCTACAACACCATTCACAATTTTTATTTATTAAACACATTTATGATTTAATTTTTAACAAAATCAGTTCATATGTGGGTGTAGGTATAAGACAAGTGACCTGTTTAACTTCAGCACTTACAATTAAATGACATAATACTTGTCAGTTCTTAGCTTCACTTGATAAGCAAGTGTATAAGACCCATGCTGTATGGAGAAGGGTTCAAATCTGAGATACAGTTAGAATGTAATCTGATGGATTTAAAATATAATTTTCAATGCAGGTTTAGAAATGCTTCTTGTTTTACCATTATTTCTTTATTTACCTAACTGGAGAACCCCATGTGGGGAGAGCCATGTAGTTCTTACAGGCAATGACTGTACAACTTATTAAAGAGAACAGCCAGGGTGATTTTTAATGTTAAAGGTATTTTAGCATCAACATCGTTTCTTTTCAACACCTTTAGATGGATGCCAATTAAGGAGTATAGTGGTTGCAGAAAACTGTCTTACTTTCAAGGTCTTAAGTAAAACATCAACATAATTTCTTTTCAACACCCTTAGATGGATACCAATTAAGGATTATTGTGGTTGCAGAAAACTATCTTACTTTCAAGGTCTTAAATAATTTAGCACCAGAGATCTCTGTGTTTTTAAATTAGTTAGGAACTTTAGCACAAAGAGCACACCATGGAGTGAAAACAACAATTTAGTCATACCCTAAGTTTAGACAAAGTATTTTAAGAAACCCTTTGCTTAGTCTCCATTATATTATGTCTTACGAAACAGTTTATGATATGATACAAAATAAGCATGTGAAAACAATGTTTTATTCATACCAAAAGTTCAGGTGGACTATTTTAAGAAATCCTTTGCTTACTCTAGTATAGTCTTATGAAACAGTTTACAGTATGATATCAAACAAGCACCTGATGTTTCTGCCTTTATGAAATCATATATCAGCAAGTATTTTAATGAGCAATCCTGATTTTATGACAGCATAAGATTTTGTATGTGGTACTTGTGATATATCAGTAAGAAAACAGTATGTTGGGCATTTTGATTTTTGGCGAGGTGGTGATCTTATACAATAGTTGCAGTGTGTTGCTCAATTCAGCTGATCTGTATGTTAGCATGATGACTTGTGTCTTTGAGGGTGGTAAGTTTAATTGCGGTTAATTGGAAACCTTGTTGCATACTGGGTGGCACTCATTTGCACACTTAAAGCATTAAGTTTTTCTTCAAGTTTACCAGTTGCTGCCACTATTGAATCTTGTTGCTGGGTGGTATCAGTTGTTGTGGTTTCAGCTAGTTTTGCACTTTGGATCATGCTTTCTAAAGTTTCGGGATTCTGCTGTAGCAGAAACTAGCGGAGTCCATTGATGATAAATGACTGGACCTGTGCATCTGGTAAACCCAGATCAGATTTTTGCATGGTAACTGAGGCAATGTAATCTTCAATATTTGATGAACCTTGTGACGTTTGGAAGTGGGCTGTTGTTCTCTGCCATTTGGTTCTCTCATCAGGCCCATATACTACACGTATGAATGCTGCTTTTAATAGGTCATAATCATTTTTAGTGTCTTTGGGTAGAAATATATACCAGCGTAAGGCATTGTCTGTCAGAAGTAAAGGCAGTGTTGTTTTAGCTTTATTACAGTATCATTGAAGCCTTTGGTTTGCACCAAAAGTTGAAAACGAATGAGCCACAGCTTAGCATCGTCTTTACCATTGCCTTTAAAAATTGGAATGAGGCTGAAGTCAACTACATTGTAGTGTGCCATGTTGTATTCTTTCTTTTTCACAGATCAAAGCTTAATGAGTTGAATATCCCTGAAGAAGTAATCCAATGTATGTGAAATTCTGGCCCTTACATTTCTTCTGTTATAGGTTGAAATGATAAATCTTACTTGTAAAATTAGGGAGCTGTTATGTCTATCAGGTGACTTTCATCAGTGGTTATAATTCTATGAATTATGCGCTGTACAGTCCAAAATAAATCCAATCATAATGCAACTAAATCCAGATTTCATAACGAATCTAGAGGACCAGGACCATTGGTTCTTAATCAAACTATTGTAGCTGTTGTGGTGGTGTGTAGGCTAACATGGGGAAATTTGCAGGTAGCCAAACAAACAAATTTTTATGCTACATATTTAATGGTTACCTTTCACTACACCAAATTCTAATCAGTGTGACTTCACCTTACACCCATCACTCTCTCAGAAATTCATTATATCTGTAGAGCACCCCCTTAGTTTGAAATACGAATAAGTTGACAGTGTTAATGACCTCTTAGCAACAATCAGATTTGAAATTATAAATTGATAAATTAATTGAATAAGTTTTGTGCATTTTTTATATCCTTGATGCTTTTTGTTTTTAAAATTGGTGGTGGGTGGTACAAACAACGGGATAGTATGCGAAAATTTTAGTTCACCATTTAGTTAGTTTTACTTGAACTTACCTGCATGTTTTATCTTCTCTCTGAAGTGTACTCTATCCCCAATGGTACTGATTCTGAGTCTTGTAAGCTCTACGTCAGTCAAATTCTTACAAGATTCTAAAGGACTTACCTTAGTGAAAGATCATCCAGAATTTGTCTCAAAATTTCAGCCATTGTCTTGCTTCAGCGCGTGATGTACCGGTGTAGTGAGACAATATATCCCCCTTTGGCCCCTTCACGTGCCTGCGAAAGTTCTGTCTTTGCTCATCATCATAAGAAAGTTTCAATCGAATATAATATATTCCGTTTTACTACATGATATAAGGATAATAGCACCACATATAAAGAAATTTGTACATAATATAAGGACAAAAGTACATCATATAAAGAAGTTTGCACATCATATAAAGACAAAAGTACATCATATAAAGAAGTTTGCACATCATATAAAGACAAAAGTACATCATATAAAGAAGTTTGCACATCATATAAGGATGAAAGCACCAAATATAAAGACGTTTGCACATCATGTAAGGACGAAAGCACCGCATATAAAGAAGTTTGCACATCATATAAGGACAAAAGCACCACTAAAAAGATGTTTGTACATGATATAAGGATAATAGCACCACATATAAAGAAATTTGTACATAATATAAGAACAAAAGTCCATCATATAAAGAAGTTTGCACATAATATACGGACAAAAGTACATCATATAACGAAGTTTGCACATCATATAAGGCCGAACACACTGCATATAAAGAAGTTTGCACATCATATGAGGACAAAAGCACCGCATATAAAGAAGTTTGCACATCATATGAGGACAAAAGCACCGCATATAAAGAAGTTTGCACATCATATGAGGACAAAAGCACCGCATATAAAGAAGTTTGCACATCATATGAGGACAAAAGCACCTCATATAAAGAAGTTTGCACATCATATAAGGACAAAAGCACCGCATATATAGAAGTTTGCACATCATATGAGGACAAAAGCACGTCATATAAAGAAGTTTGCACATCATATAAGGACAAAAGCACTGCATATAAAGAAGTTTGCACATCATATGAGGACAAAAGCACCACATATAAAAATGTTTGTACATAATATAAGCACAAAAGTACATCATATAAAGAAGTTTGTACATCATATAATCAAAATGTTCATCTTAAGACAGCTCTGGCGTTCCATACTTTCTAACCTTACTTTTCTTATCTTAGCCTGGTTGTCTCTGCGCTAGGAACTACATTTTTAAGGGAAAAAAACACCTGTTGTCTTCTGAAATGCCTGACAGAGTTGTTTTGAAATAAAAAAAAGCACTGACACAGATGTATCAAAATATTTTGGAAGAGAGAAACGAACAACTTAAAAATCCCCCCAAAAAACAGAAGCAATAAAATGAAAAGAAGATGGGCTGTTTAGAGTTTAACAAAAAGCAGAAGAAGACAAGGACAGGGGAGGACGTAAGAAACACAAGAAATGAATAAACCAAGTATGGACACTAACCCATCTTTCCAGTCAGATGTCTAGTAACTATCTACAGATGTTATAAGAACGAATGTCCAAGTGATTTTTGTGATCCTGACCATCCATTCTACCTTGCCCTTGTGACTCATCTGGATTCACCTGGATCAAATGAGCAATGGTTTTAACAGGCACAAGTTGGGGCAGCAAAGCTTAGTACCCTAATGAAACAAAATGGCTGTGAACGCAAACTTGCCCAAATTGGCTTCTAAACATGTTACAGACTCGAGTGTGAGAAAATATGTCAGAAACTAATAGAAAACAATGTTCCAGACACACAGGCTATACACATCACTGGCGACAAAAATCATAACTCTCTCAGTAACTACCACAAACTTAGTAACAACAAGAAATGTGTTTGCTTTATTCAAACTTTGCCAAAAAAAAAAACAACTTCTGCCCCAGTTGAATCAAACATGAACATGCAATCTGAAATGAAAAATCCTCCACTTATTACTAATCAGAGTGGATCATTTATCTGTCCATATTTTATTTGACAAGCAGATTTCCCTGTAGCATATCCTTGCACTAGTAATAGCAACACTGGCCTTATTTCCAGGACAAAAAAATGTCAACTTCACATGAAACCATCAAGTAGGTCCTAGAGTAAAAGCATCTCACATTGGTTATCAGCTGGGGACTGTGTTTGGAGGGTCTTTCATACACAGGGGTACAATCAAAATCAATTGCAGCACCATTATGACACAGACAGTTTCACCTCTTCCAAAGAAAAGGAGAGCTTTATATGATAGTGACACAGATCTCTAATTATCCATGAATAATCCGACACATGGTTGGTCAATCATTCTACATTATACTTTTTGTTAGAGCTTTGTACCCAGTGTCCTGTCATTGGCTACAATATAACTTTTCCAAATTAGAACTAATGAAAATTAAAAGTTGTCTTGTAAGTAAAATAAATATTTATTGTTATTGTCATATGACAGCCATCAATTAAATGTGATGATACTATCAAATATGTTTATGTTGTTATTTTCTCATGTGTAGAACTTGTGTACTTCAGATGGACAGGTCACACCACAGCCCGCATCACCATATTCGTATTAATGCGTTGTGTTTTTTAAAAAAATGGCACATTTGCCAAGACCTCCTGGTGCAATACTTACAACACGTAGCAGTTATACAAGTAAAATTGTTGCTGTCAAGATCACTGACTGAAAGAATAAAAATGGACTTCGCACAAGAACATTGATAGTGTGTGACATATCTCGACCAATGTTTGTGGAAAGTTTCCACTTGGTGTAAGGAAGAACCCTTTAAATTTTCAGGTCAAAAGGCCATAGTCATTATGACTGAAAGAAGAAAAACGGTTTCTGCACAATAACATTAGTTGTACATCACAGACCTGGACCAAACTTGGAAGTAAAATTATATATGGAGAAAGAATGCTATCATACAGATTAGAGAATTTATTAATTCACCATTGACTGAAATTTTAACCCAGGTCCATGGGTTATGGCACCCATTACCTTGCTTGTATGTAGCAACTCATCACCTTGCTTGTATGTAGCAATCCCATCACCTTGCTTGTATGTAGCAACCCATCACCTTGCTTGTATGTAGCAACCCAACACCTTGCTTGTATGTAGCAACCCATCACCTTGCTTGTACGTAGCAACCCATCACCTTGCTTGTATGTAGCAACCCATCACCTTGCTTGTATGTAGCAACCCATCACCTTGCTTGTATGTAGCAATCCCATACCCATCTTGACTAAGTGCACATCCCCAGAAAAATCTGCTGGGCAACCATCTTTCAAAATCTGGTTGCACAGGAACAACCATGAATTTTGAAATTTTGTTTACCATCGCTGTTTTGCATAATGTCTAACAGTGATAGTCTGTTTTGCTTTTTATTAGCTTTAGGTGAGAAAAGGATTATCACCAGTGAGCAAATTCATTCCTAAGGTCCAGATGTATTTATTGGTCCTTATAGAAAAAAATTTCATCATCAACTAATTGACAACATGTTATTGAAAGAGGAAGTTTTGCCACGTATCTAAACCCTTTGTAATGGGAAATACATATATATTATTATCACATTAATGCTGTCTTGATTGCTAGATCATGTCGAGTTGTCAGCATCAGAAAATCCTGATCAGTATGAGATGCGAAGGGTCAAATCATGATCTGGATTTTCTGATGCTGACAACAAGACATGATCTAGCAATCAAGATTAATTACTGTGATAATATTTTTGTTATATACCTATAAATTTTCAGATAAATTAATAAAATCCCAAAACATAACTGAAAAAAATAAAGAAATTGCTTAACATTTCAATCTTTCTGATACGAACTTCATAAACCGAATTTTTTTTTTTTTTAACAGCTGATATGGGCATGATTGTTAGTTTTATTACAGAACCGTGTGTAACAACAGTCACTTATTTTCACTACTATCACTGTTAAGAACATGAGTTCTTCGATGCATGGGGTAAGCAGACCCATATATGTGACTTCCAGCTATTGTACAGTTGTCAAATTTTGCATCATGGAAGATTTCACTTGCTGAATAACTAGGAAAGGTTCTATCTGAATCCTGGCTCATAGCGTTTGAACTGTTTCTGGCAGAACATTGTGAGAGGCTCCGATGGGGACTCGGCATGGGAAAGACAGCATTATTTTGACAGTTGTTTACAGCGGGATTGGACAAATTGTTGGAACTTGATGATACAGATTTGTTAAAGAGAATGGTACTCGTTTCCATTTGTATGTCAAGTGAAGCTATGGCATAGTTATTCATGCTTGTTCAGTTGTAACCAAGAAACCTAGAGGAAAAAGTAATTCCAGCCTTGTTTGAGAGTATGGTAATACAGGATAAAAAAATTACAGTATTGTTTTCCTACTTTTGGGATTTGACGGTAAAATTCTGGCTCATTCTTGTTTACAAAATTGATAGGTATATAATAAAATAAACTAACATAAAATTTCACAAAATTACACCGAGCATAAAAACAGGAGACTTTGGTCTCCTGGCCAGGAGATCAGGAGTTTTCACAGATTTTTTAGAAGACATTTGGAAGATATGGAATATATCACATGCATGCCAAGCTTTGTAAATTTCAACCCAGCTCTTTAGAGTGTTTGATGAAATGTAGTAATGGATGAACAGACAGATGAACAGATGGTGGATATCACTATCTTTGATGCTTCTTAAAAACTCATGGCGATGGTTGAAATATATGTCATAAAATGATATATTCTACCAAGATTGAGACTCCTTACCCAACAGCCAGGTGGACTACATCTTTTAATAACAATAATTAACAAATTGAGTATTGTTATACTCTGTTTCATATGTATCAGCACAATTCTGGTTCTGGGGCTGACAGAATCCATTGCCATCATCATCCACATTACGCCTTAACATATACTCACACATATCTGTCCAGGTCTCTTTTATCAAGCACTTAAGTATTTTATTTGGAACCAGAGCATTAAAATCATTTAAAATTGTGGAAATGCACACATGTATCTAATTTTCTCAGATGGAGGTAATAGCTTTTATTTTGCACAATTGGAATATCCTGCGCCTTTTCCATCACATGCAAGAGGCCTTGAATGTAAATAGTAGCCATTTTTAACTGCTGTCAAGATAATTGTTGTTATTATGTCATAATGACTTGATTATTGTTACAATAACTTGATGATGTGTCATCACTTATATCAATGTAAGCAATAATTTGAATCTATTGAAACTAGTTTTTTTAAAATTTTGCTAAGTGCTAGATTTAGCAGTGTGAAGACTTATGCAAAGCACCTTTATGATCTAGACATTATGGTGCAGACTAAATTGTACACAGTTTGAGAGTTTAAAAAAAATCAGGTAAACCAGGGCACATTAAAAAATTTGTTGGGTTGAAGGGTGTTAGGTGGGTTGATTGGTAAATTGCAAGCAACCATATATTTAATTTAGGCCTCATTGTAACCCAATTTGTTTTTCTGTACAAATTGTATTTGTTTTATTTTCATTTGTTTTAACAGAACTTGTAACACAATATTGACTATATCATGCCAAGGAAATGGGAGCTAAGTGTCTTTCCCCAAGATACACAGAGGCAGCCGAACTAGGCTGGCCTGGATGGGTTTCGAGTCTGACGCCCTTCCAACTGAGCCACTGTGGCTTCCTGCAAATTGTAATATAAAAAAAAAATTAATCTCGGCACATTTTATGTGCAAGAATGCAGGCGATTTAAAAATTCACCGCCAGGATCAATAGAATAAATCTGATCATATTAATAACAAGTCAGGGGTGTATTACTACATTTTTTTTTAACATGCAAGACTGATCAAATCTGATTTCCTGTGGCAATGCCATAAAGCTAGGTAAGGTGAATTGCAGTGTTCTCTTTGATACATTTTAATGATCTATTCAGTAGATAAGAGAAACCCTGGATCTAGGTACAGTATATCAGTCTAGACTCCCTGCATATATCACTGTCAGTAGTTGGCATTGATCATTGTTCATATGTGTACAAAAATAATATATATCTTTCTTATATCATTCTTTGAAGGGACACTTAGTACCTGAATTAATAATAATATACAAGATTTTCATTTGCTTGTTATTCAAATCTGTCACCTCGACATATTGTATACACCTCATATTGTACATATCTCAATGGATCACATACTGTACAGTATATGGAATCTTTCGTGGGTCACATATTGTACACAGGTCCTATCTGCGAATTACATATTGTACACACCTGTATGGGAAACATATTGAACACAGCCCCTCTACGGGTCACATACAGTCAAACCTGTCCTAATGGTCACCTGTGTTCAGTGGTCACCTGGTCATAACGGCATTCCAATTTCCCCCCCAGCAGATTTCCTATATAAATGCCCTGTATTTAACTGGCACCTGACTTCTGTGATCAGCGGCCAGGTGTTTCCTAACCAAACAATGGTTTCACCCTGCCTTAAGCAGTCAGTGGAGCATATCAGCAGTGAGGGCTCTAAGAATGCAAGTTGATAGCACTCTGACATTGATTTTAAGGTCAAAGGATATGTACTGGCTTGTGAACATGTTAACTTAGACATGTGAGAAAATATTTTTGTTACCAAATTTTGGTATTTTAATAGCAGCAATACATTAACCTATCACTATTAGATAGCTTATTACTTTTTTGTATTGAAAAATCTTGTCCGTTTGATGTGAATACATTATCCCTCAGAGTGGAAAATTTTTGTCAATAAGACACGGCACACTCATGCACCTCTCTGTGCCTGTGCAAACATTCATCTTTTTTATCAAGGATGCCATGTTAAATGGTTGTGTCGTTCATAACGTGACCAGAGGAAAATTGCTTGTTGCGAGTTTAAACCACGTTTGGTTCTCCTTTCAGCTTTATTTCATCTAGTGTTACATTCATCCATCTCGTCTTGTGTTTTTAAGGCCGGAAGTCCCTGCCCTTTTTCAGTATTGTGTTCTGGAAAGGTCTTCTTGGGTTACCACGTTGTATCCAGTCTTTAGGGGTTAGGGTACACCATCTCTTTGTTCTCAATTACAATTGGTTCACAGGTAAGTCTTGTGTGTTAGTTATAACACATCATAGGCCCGACCGCAATTAAGAAGACAGGAATTCATAATTTCCTTTATAAAATAATTGATAAAACATCAATTTCGTGTTTTTTCTAATTTACCATTGTATTTAAATACCACGCGTGACGCGTCACATTGTTGTTGTGTGCGTCTGAATTGCCGCTAGAGCGCAATAAAAGTTTTAAATAACTGAACATCTAATCCTTATTAAACACCTTGTGCAAATACACTGGGGTGTATATAGCACCCAGTACATACAGACAGGTGATTTTTATGTATGAAGAAAATAATACAATATTATTATTATTATTATTGTTCTCTTTCAGATAACATTTATTTCAGAGAACAATGTCGGGACAGTCTGTAGGAAGTATGGCCACAAGACGGGCCCTTGGGACACTCACCCAGACTGCCTCACATGTTCAAGTGTACACGTAAGAATCGTTGTACCATTTGCACAAAATGGACTAATGAAATCTGGAATCTAGCCAATTCCAGACATATGTATAGAGGGCGGAAGAAACATAAACGATTGAGGAAATGTCACAGAAGTTCTCCACAGGCCAGCCTGTGCTAGACAGCATATAGGGTGGTCTGTCCCTCCCTCTACTTTGAGACCTTGGTCTCTGCCTCTAGTTATCGGGTACATTCCCAAAGTGACCCATTAGGAACCTCCCCAGTTGGATGCAGATGTGTCTCAAGTGGGTATTATAATCGGAGCCTGGGCATGCCTTCCTATTAAATTAAACAAAGCCATTAGCAGTAAGGCTGGCTTCTGGTCACCATAGCTTCCCATGCAGACCTCTTCTCGGCTACTTCGTTTAGTATGCTGAAGGAGGCCGTTCTGAACCCAGCCACATTACAATACATACTGTAAGCTGTGACCAAGACATCTCGGAATTCACTTTCTGTCGCAATGGTTTTATCAGTGGAACTTCTAACATTCACCATGACATTGTGCTGGACTCCTCAAAGGTTTTACTTAACCATAGTAAAGGCCTTGTAAGGGTTGCTCCATTTGAAGCCGAGAGCCTCTTCTGAGGACTCATCCCCACTGTGGCTTCACAAGATTTGAAGGATCATCAACATAGATCTGTCACAACTGCACCTGGCCCATTGCAATTGGTCAGGAAGCACACTAACCTAGGGGCCACCCACTAAATTCTTCAGACAGATGCAGCCCCAGTCCAATGCACAAGCTCAAATGAGACCTCCTCCTCATCAGTAAGGTCCTCAGAAGGAACTTCTCCAACCCACCTTCCTTTCCAAAGGAAGGCGGGGCGGATCTAGGGACTCACACCCTCTCTTGCCGTGCATTCCTCTCCTAATGTCCCTGTAGGTGCTTGTCTACGCCTCTTTTCAGAGGCTTGGTCAAGTACCACGGATGATGGGTGGGTCCTTTCTATTGTAAGTGAGGGTTACCGACTTCAGTTTTGGGAACAACCTCCTCTATCAAGGACCCCGATGTCTTTCACCAGTCCAATTTGGTGAAATTAAAGGAAGAGGTGCACACCCTTTTACAGAAAGGGGCAGTCAAGAGGTTCCTGAACGATCAGTCTCCTGCATTCTACTCCCAAATCTTCCTGGTCATCAAGAAAAGTGGGAAATTTTGTATCATTATCGATCTCCCCCTGTTAAACCGGTGGAAATACCTCCGGGCTTGCTTGTACCAGGAAGTCTTTCAATTCTGGGTTCTGCCATTCGGAATCGCTTCCGCACCCAGAGTCTTCACCCAAGTTATGGGAGTTGTAGTGTCCTATCTCTGATTACTGGGAACCCCGATTCTAGAGTATTTTAATGACTAGTTGATCCATAATGTTCAGGTTCAGTCCCTCCATCAGGATCTGTTCCGTTGTTGGTCCACAGTAACTCGGTTGTTTATTTTTACCCAACCTTGAGAAGTCAGAACTCGTTCCATCTAAGTTTACGTAGGGATGAACTTTCTCGTGAACCAGAACTTAGTCCGGGTTCCACCGGATCACATAGATCGAATCATGGCACTAATAGAGGCGCTACGAGCAAAAACATTGTTGTCTGCTTGCCTTTACCTATCCCTATTGGGAACCTTGAATGCCACTACGGATCTGGTTCCCTTAGGACGTCTCTATATGCGCCCTCTACAGTTTCTCCTTCTTGCAAGGTGGGAACCACACAGGGATTCTCTATCAGCTTTGATTCCTCTAGGACCAGACTTTCATCACCATTGCGCTGGTGGATCAATTGGAACAGATTCCTGACCAGGGTCCCCATGCATGTGCCTCAGCCCCACTCCTATCTGTTTGCTGTCACATCAGATTCCAGTTGGAGCGCTCACCTAGAGCCAGAGGACGTAATTCTGCAGGGTCATTGGACTCGGGACTCCCCCCACGTAACAACCTAGAAATGAAAGCCATATTTCTAGCATTGCAACGGTTCATCGCAGAGTAACGGTTCGATGTGTCATGGCCTCCTCCTACAACTCGTCCGTTGTAGCATATCTCCAACGTTAAGGAGGCACACACTTTCTATCTCTCAGTATGGAGGTCTGGAACCTCCTCTGCTGGGCCACCTCGGAGAACATTACCTTCTGAATTCGCCAGATTCCAGGGAAGAAGAACGTTTTAGCGGACAGTCTGTCCAGGTCACACAAAACAGTCCTCATGGAATGGACTCTTACTGCTACATAACAGAATCCTTTTTCTCACTATGGGAAAGTCCCTTGTGGGGTTGTTTGCGACCAGGCTCAACAACAGACTTCCCTTTTATTTCTCGCCAGTCCCGGATCAGAGAGCTTAGGCAGTGGATGCATTCAGCTTCCAGTGGGATCGTCTGTTTGCGTATGCCTTCCCACCATTCTGACTGCTACCTCAAGTTCTGCAAGTCAGAACTTCCACTGCTCATATCATTCTCATAGCCCCATTATGGCCCCAACGATCGTGGTTCAGTGATCTTCTGTTGCAACACAGGAGCTCCCTCCTACACAACAACCCACACTCTCTCCACCTTCACGCTTGGCTCATCTCAGGCGATCTATCTGCCAGAACAAGTGTTCGGGCTGGGTTGCCAGTTGCATCATTCAGGCCAGGAGAGCTTCACCATCCAAGGTCTATGATGCCAGGTGGAGAATCTTCTGTGATTTGTGCAGTAGGAAACATGTTGATCCTAGCTGTCCCTCTGTAACTTCAGTTACTGATTTCCTTTTTATTCCATTCATTCGAGAAAAGAAAAGATGTTCAGTATCAACTATAAAGGGCTATAGAGCTGCCATTTACAACACACCTAAATTCCATCAGGGCTCAGCAATTGGTTCAGATTCGCACCTTGCTGATCTCATTAAGTATTTTGAGCTGCAGAGCCCTGTCTCCCGCTTTCTTATGCCCAGATGGAATCTATCTTGTGTTTTATGGTCCTTAACCAAAACCCCCTATGAAACTTTGAGCAAGGCTTCCTTCAGGACCTCACACTCATGACAGTGTTTTACTTGCTAAATGGCATCTGCAAGAAGACACAGCGAGATTCATGCATTGTCTGTTGACACTGGCTGCCTCCGGTTTAATGGCAAGTACGAATCCGTTTCCCTCCTTTGTCAGCCGGGATTTTAGCAAAAAAAAACAAACAGTTACCTGTGGAAACCCAACCCCTTTAAGATTCTCAGTCTCAGTAATCTGTACTGGAGATGATCAAGATAGGCTTTTATGCCCAGTTAAGGCACTACATTTCTATCTAAATGCTTCAAAAGGGAAAAGAAATGGTAGGAAATGTCTTTTCCTTCCTCTTAATGGCTCTGTTGATATTTCCTCCTCTACTATCATGTTGGATTGTCACCTCAATCAAAAGAGCTTATTAGTCCCTTTCCGATAGAGACCTCTCTTTTATGAAACAAAAAGCCCATGAGGTTCGAGCCTCCGCTGCCTTATGGGCCTTCCTTGGAGGACATCATGAAGGCAGCATTTTGGCGATCCCATACTACCTTCTCTACATCCGCTCATTGCGCAGGTATTTTCTCTTAGGTCCCATAGTTGTGACACAAAATGTGGCCCAGAGGGACTCCAGCAATTTGTAAAGTGGATCTCTCCCTCAAATGGTAAGCACTTTCCATTTTTTTCTGTTTTTGATCAGTTTAACACATCAGCCTACCTGCCTAACTGACAAATTCAGCTGTGTAATAGTGATAGGACAATGTATTGCTGCTATTAGAATGTAGTTTTTTTTGGGGGGGGTAAAACTAATTTTAATTATGCAATACTTACCCATCACTATTACCGAATGCCCTGCTCCCACCCTGCTCTGATGTCTGTGAAAAAGATGAATGTTCGTGCAGGAGCGGAGAGGTGCACGAGTGCGACGTGTCTTATTGACAAAAATTCTCCACTCTGTGGGAGGATGTATTCACATCGAACAGACGAGATTTTTCGACACGAAAAAGTAATAAGCTATGTAATAGTGATGGGTAAGTATTGCATAATTAAAGTAAGTTTTACCCCCCCCCCCCCCCCTTAAACTACATGTTAGAGTTACTCATGCATATCAGAGATTGTTTTAATACTCTGCAGTTATAAGGAAAAAGGTGTCTTATCTTGGATTCCTGGAAAATTTTTTGTCAAGTAGTGTCAGTCCCTTCAAGGGACTCGTGTTTAGATTTACTGCTCAAAGACCAGAAGAGCTTATGTGATAGCATGTTGTCTGATGTTGGTCCGTTAGTGCAAGTTTACTATTGCTACTCACCAAGTGGGAGGATTGCTACAAAACCTACACATACATTCATTCCAGAGTTGAGTTGGTCCTAAATAAAACCAGTGTTCCTCAGACATCCATGATGGCTGCCACAGTAGCCATCTTGAAAATCTTATTACCATTACGAAACCTAAACTAATGGTCTTTTGGACACGAAGCTTTCACTGAAAGACATTTTATAATATCTGGTTTGTTCTTAATGAAAAAGGTGCCGATATATCATCCAACATGAATGCCACCTTGAAACTCTTGTTGTCACTACTTATCCTGAACAACATAGGGTTTTCACTACATGACTTCTTATAATATATAGGTGTTATAAATGAAAATGGTGCTGATAAGACTTTCAACATGGCCACCATGGTGGCCATCTTGAAAATCTTGTTATAGAGACTTCTCAGTGGTTGGTCACATCAGCATAGGATTTTCAATGAAAGACTTCCTGTGATCTTCTTATCGTTACCCTTTTTGAAGGAATGCTCATATTTTTTTCTGTCTAACTCATATTAGTGAAAAGCGAGACATATAGTTGCAGTAACTTATCTGATGGTGTTGTCATCATCATCATCATCTTCAGCAGTTTGTTAAGGATTTGATTAAAGTTTTTCAGTAATGCTTTGCCATCATGCGCATGTTTTTGCTGGATGAAATGGCACCCTGGACAAGTGTTGCCTTTGGTGCCCCCCCACTTGGGGAAAAAATAATGCAAACTCCATGGCATATTGCACCCCCTCCCCCAGGCTTGGCGCCCTGGGCGGTCATCCATATCACCCACCCATTATGATGGCCCTGCGTGCCGGTACTTAATCTTGACACAAATGGTTGTGAAGCTAAATTTGACTGGTACACTTGACCCAGGAACAAATATTCTGTCACAGTTTTGCCATGCATTTAGCAAAGAAGTTTTACAAATGCGTGTTAAAACATGTGCTACCTGGACCATTTCTCACAGAGTATCTCCCTGATATTATTATCACATGTTTTTTGTCTTCTTTCAGAGTTAGGTGACATTATTCATACATGTATGGCTCCCACACTTCCAGTGTTAAAAATGATGATGATCCAACCTCCAAAATAATGCCTTGATGGCCATCTTGAAAATTGTTTTACTGCAACTTTTCTTGAACTGATTATTGTATTAACATTGGGTTTTCACTAAAACACTTTAGCAATATGTAGCTGGTTTGGAATGAAAATTGTGCTCATCTGACTTTCAACTTTGTACCATAGTGGCTATCTAACAAATCCTGTTATTACAACTACCCTCAAATGAATGGTGGCATTGACATGGGGTTTACACTGAGAAAATAATTCTTGCAATATGTAATTGGTTCTGAATAATAATGGTGAAGATCTGATCAACAACATATGCACACTTTTACGAAGGACTTTGGACCTAATTTTTGTATGAGAATCATATCTTTGAACATACTGCTAATGCTTCCACAAATGTGTGTTTAATGGTGAGTGAAGCTTGAGTGGTGCTGATGTCACCAAGCGAGCAATTTAAATAACAAGTATGAAAAACAAAGTATGTAAAATCTATACCCCAAGTAGTTCGAAAACTGCCACTGGAAGTGCCCATATTCTTTGTCATTATGCATGCAACATTATGGAAAAGAAAAAAAAATATGTTTAAGTGTTCATGACGTTCATCATATATTAATATCTTGATCATAGAACTTAGTCACTGTTAAAAATCTCTTAAATCTTTGACCTTTCTATGTATTTTTTTATTCAGTGACAATATCAATAAATATTTCCTCCAAATCAGGAACATTGCACAGGCAGAGAATATGCATGTGACACAATATGTCATGTTTCCATGACTTTACACAATGTCAGACACAACACACACGCCCAAGCTTGCTTCTTGGTTTTTCCAGTTTCATAGTAACTTTAAATGTATTAAAGATATAACTTAACATATGTTTATCTCCATTATCAAAGTGGTGAGCTATTATGTGTTATGTAGCAGTATGTGTCATATGAAATAGATCTGCATATAATAGAAGAGACATTACCACCAATTACTGAAAACAGGATTTTCAACCACTTTACAATCTCATAAATTGATCTCATAAATAGATGTGGGTTGAATGCTTTTAATTTTGATAACTAGATAAGTGTTGGTTTGATGATGTGCTCAAATGGGATACCAGATATATTGTATGATTAGGCAATGAAAAGGGTATTAGTAGAGAAATTAGGGCATTTCAGTACACAAGCTTTCTCTGTCAATACCCTTCGAGTCTTCCATCCTACAATGGTATCACAAGAGAAAATATTGTCAAATTGATTTATTGCATGACTGCTGCTTTTTTTTCTGATGTTTTTTGTATCAGTTTGCTTTTTTATCCCCTGTATAACAAGTTTTCCTTTTGCACCTCTTTCCCACTTCTGGAATTCAATGTTGCACAATCTGTCAAGATAGCATGAATACAACAAGTCATTTTCAACTGCTCACAAGATCTCACTCAAGTCTCCAGACTTACAAACATTGTCATTTGTATACATGCACATATGTATGTAAGATACACATATAGAAAAAGGTAGAGAAACAGGATTTGATACAGACATTGCATGTATTTGTGTATATTTGTTTTAGATAACTTCTGAATATGTTTTTGCAAATAATATAATTTTGCAAATACAGGTATTTTAGATAGCAGTTTGGTACCACCAACCGTTTTCTTTTTTCTTACTTTTCTTTCCCTCTTTGTTGTATTCTTTTGAGTTTCAGACAATGGTACAAACAAAATGTGAAGATCTTACAATTTAGAGTTTGGAAGTCATTTTCAACATGTACTTTTTGTAAGCAGCAAGTCCGTGGCTACCAACCTTGGCACTGTTATATGTCTGGGGCAAAGAAGAGGAAAAAATATTCCAAACTATGCCTACTTTATCAATAGGCCTTCTTAGGAGCCATTGTGGCTCAGTAATGTGTGGGTTCATATTCTACCATCCAATCATCCTGAGTGAACTACCTTCTTGTGTCCTAGGGCAAGACACTTTACTCCAATTACCACAGCACTAGATGACCTACTCATGCTGTGCCATAAAATACCACATCAAACCAAACCAATCCCTTAAACAAAGCCTAACAACAGTTAGTAATGAGTAATTTAAACTGTGGCTGGTTTATGAGTTGTATATGGTATTTATGCACTGTAGAACCCATTCTACAATGTAGATATCAAGTTGCATAGATTTTATGCAGTTATGTAATTTGTTCTTATTAAGAGAGCTTGTCATTGTAAATATTACAAAAAAGTGATCTTGCAGTTTCATATGTGTAAATAGACGATCGGTTGAAAATGTTGTTGAAAACATATTTGATTTATTTTTTAGAAGTTTTAATTCTCAACCCACAGGCATATGGTACCACCATTGTTGTTTTCAATAATGATAAAGTTAGTATGTTTGGTCAGATCAATTTAGTGTATCAAAATGATCAAAGAACTGTAAAGTAATCAAAGAACATAATTTTCTCACCGAAAAAAACAAACAAAACAACACTTGAAGCTCTGTTTACAATCAAAAAATATTCAGGTGAGAGTTATTCATACAAAGTTTATAAAAGTAGGCCATTGCAGTGTTATATTTGGTTCTTATACTCGTCATAGACCAGAAACGTTTATGGGATGGTCTTTCATCCATCAGCTGTCGTCTGTCCGTCCATTACCACAAGTTTGTTATCGCTACTCTTTCTCGTCTACTTGGAGGATTGCCACAAACTTTACACACACGTTCATCCCATGGTATAGTTGGTCCTAAATGAAAATGGTGCTGCTCTGACAACCACTATGGCCGCTACAGCAACCATCTTGAAAATATTTTATCGTTACTCCTTCTGAATGGATGATCATATCAGCATGGGATTTTCACTGAAAGACTTATGATGTCTACTTTTTTCTAAATGAAAATGGTGCTGATCTGATGTCCAAAATGGCCGTCATGGCATCCATCTTAAATATCTTGTTATAGCTACTTCTCCTGAACGTAAAGTCATATTGACATGTGGTTGTCACCAGAAGACTCCTTATAATGGCTAGTTGGTCCTAAATGAAAAGGGTTCTGATCTGATGTCTAATATGGCCGCCACAGTGACCATCTTGAACTCTTGTTATGGTTATACTTCTCCTAAATGGATGGTCATATCAGTATGGAGTTTTCACTAAAAGACTTCTTATGGTGTCTAGTTAGTCCTAAATAAAAATGATGATGATCTGACATCCAGTATGGCCACCACAGCAGCCATCTTGGAAATCTTGTTATTGCTACTCCTCCTGAGTGGTAAGTCATATTGACATGGGATTTTCACTAGAAGATTTTGTATGATGTCTAGTTGGTCCTAAATGAAAATCGTGTCCATCTGATATCTAATATGGCCGCAACAGTGACCATCTTGAAAAATTGTTTATCAGTACTCCTCCTGAACAGATGGTCTTATTAACTTGGGATTTATAATAAAAGACTTCTTATGGTGTTTGGTTGGTGCTAAATGAAAATGGTGCCGATCTGATGTCCAGTATAGCTGTTATGGCAGCCATCTTGAACATCTTATCAAAAGACTTCTTATGATGCCTAGTTTGTTTTAAATGAAAATGGTGCTGATCTGATGTGTAATATGGCCACCACACTGGGCATCTTGAAAATCTTGTTATCATTATTCGTCCTGATTATGGATGGTCATATCAACATGGGATTTTCAGTGAAAAACTTCTTATGACGTATAGTTGGTTTTAAATGAAAATGGTGCCACTCGCCCATCCAGTATGGCTGCTATGGCTGCCATCTTGAGAATCTTGTTATCGCTACTCCTCCTGAATGGACGTTTATATCAACATGGGCTTTTTACTAAAAGACTTCATATGATGTCTAAATGAAAAAACTGCCACTTGGACATCCAATATGGCCACCACAGTGGCCGTCTTGAAAATCTTGTTATCAGTACTTCTCTCGAATGAATGATCATATCAGCATGGGGTTGTCACTGAAAGACTTCTTATGATGTCTAGTTGGTTGTAAATGAAAATTGTGCCAGTCTGACTGCCAGTATGGTCGCCACAATGGTCATCTAGAGAATCTTATTATTGTTATTTCTTCTAGATGGCTGGTCATATTGATGTTGTGCTTTCACCGGAAGACTTCTTATGAGTCTAGTTAGTCCAAAACGGAAATAGTGCGCATCTGATATCGAATATGGCCCCCATGGCAGCCATTTTGAAAATCTTGTTATTGTTACTCCTCCAAAATGGACAGTCATATGAACATGGGCTTTTCACCAGACGACTTCTTATAATGTCTTGTTGGTCTTAAATTAAACTGTTGCTGATGTGATGTCCAATATGGCCACCATGGTGGCCATCTTGAAAATCTTGTTATTGCTACTCTTAAATGCAAAGTCATTTTGACATGGGGTTTTCATCAGAAGTGTTCTTATGGTGTCTATTTGCTCCTAAATGAAAATGCAAATTGACCCTCAATATGGCCACCACAGTAGTCATCTTAAAAATATTGCTATATCTACTCCTCTCGAATGGATAGTAAATAAGCATAGAGTTTTCACCAATAGACTTCTTATGACTCCTAGCTGGTCCTAAATGAAAATGGTGCCTATTGTGCATCCAGTATAGCTGCCATGACAGCTGTCTTGAAAATCTTGCTGTTGCTAGTCCCTCTGAATGGATAGTCATATTGACATGCAGTTTTCACCAAAAGACTTCTAATGATGTCTATCTGGTCCTAAATGAAATTGGCGCCAATCTGACATCGAATATATCCACCACAGCAGCTAATTTGAAAATCTTCACATAGCTGAAAAATATCAGAGATGGATGATCAACACAAAGCAGTTAGAAGGAGTAAATGGTCTTATCTTGAATTCCTGGAAATTCTTTCGCCCAGTAGAGTGTCAGTCCCTGCGAGGGATTCTTGTTTTCTTTTCTATCAGAATTGACCTTACGGCAGAAGACTTTTATCTCTTCCTGCTTTATTAGCATACTGGTATTCATGTTTTTAGGTCTGCAATTTTGCCAAAGCATTATGCTTTTACCATGTCTGTCTATTTCCTGTTCCTATAATGCATGAAAACTTAAATTATACAGTATGTACATCCACTAAACTTTGTGGATAGTTTGCATTTGGGGTAAGGAACAAACATAGTTAAAGAAAGATCAAAGGTCATAGGCAGTGTGACAGAATAAAGAAAAATGGTTTCTGAACAATAACATTAGTTCTACATCACAGAAATGGACCAGACTTTGTGGATGGCTTGCACTTAGGGTAATAAAGATCAAGAACTCTATCGATTTTGCTCTCTAATAGTCAAAGGTCAAGGTCAGTGTGACTGAAAGAAGACATAAGTTCGTTTTATCAAGACTTTTGGACTTTTGTAGATAAGGCAGGATGATAAGACAAATCAGTAGTAATGGTTCTTGTTAGAGACAATTTATTCGGACATTATGGAAATGTATGCCATATATAAGGAAGATTTTGGACAGTTTGACAAATAAGTTTGCTTGCTTCTTGATAACTTTACACAGATGAAGAAAACTGCCTCTATTTCATCTGCTGAAGTAAGTACTGCCTCAAAAATGCTAGCCTTTCTGACTCTCTGACCTGAAATTACATGGAAATAGTGGAAATATTAAATTGCTTTATTTTCTGGGACATATTCATGATTTGTCAGAATGTGTTAGTTTTCAAAAATATGTCAAACTGAATATGGAGGTATATACTTGTAATTTCTGGATTTCATCCATGGAGCAATGGTTAGGAAGGTTTGTGGGTTTTTATCCCTTATGTTGATTCAGTTTTGTCTTTATGCAGTTTGATATTTTTTTTTCATTGTTCATATACAGGATGGCATGATAAATAGAAGCATTTTTTAATGTCTATCATTTCATTTTATTTAAATAATCGATTTAGAAACTGTTCACTTTCTCATTGTCCTTGCATTGATTCATTTCATGTCCTTTTGCAGTAATGCCTTTCTTTTATTATTCATATACAGCTGGGTCTACTCTGGAGCTGAAAATTTAGGAGGGAAGTTCTCTTTCTTTTAATAGCAATAACTTGCTATTGTGTAGCTTTTACTTTATTCATGTCGAGAAACCTCCTCCATTTGATGTAAATACATCCTCCCATAGAGTGTAGAATTGTCAATAAGACACAGTCTATTCGTGCAACTCGCATGCCCATGTGCAGAACAGTCATCTTTTTCAAGGACACCATGTTAATAGACATGTGTTGAATCTGTGACCAGAGAAAAATTTCTACTCTTGCTATTGCTTCACTGCATTGCAGTCTTCCTTCAGCAAATATTATCTGGTGTTACATGTATCCTCTCTGTATACTATTTACATGCTGGTAACCCCCGCTCCCTTTCAGAATTTGGTTGTTTAAGGGACCTCTTAGGTTATTCCAACCCTTAGGGGTTAGGGTGTACTTAAATTCATTTTCAGGTACACTGGTTATGGGTAAGTCTTTTGTGTTAAGAAAATAACACAGCAGAGGCCCTTCCCCACCATATAGGAATTACATATTCCTTGTTTTTAATTGTCTAAACACCAAATTCTGTGTTTTTTCACCTTTGTATATTGATAATTGTTCTAGTGACTTGTGTCACATTGTTATTGTATATTTGTGTTTGCACACCTCAATAAAGATTTAACAATGGAATGTCTTACTTTAATATAAAAAAGGACAGGTAAGTTTTCATTGTTTACCTTGTGCACAGGTGAGTTCATGCACTGGGGTGTATATAACACAAAATATAAACAACAGGTGAGTTCACATGTGACATGTATAACATATTGTCATTATTCATTGTTTTCTTTCAGGACTGGTCATTGACCGGTGACCATTCCAGTCACTGGTCAATGTCAGGTGACAGTCCTTGACTGGTGACTGGTCACTGGTCTGTTAATCCTGGTGACCTATCTATTCTGGGGCCCCGGGGTGGGCGAGTGATCAAAGATGTTTGCCTTTACAGATCACTGACAACTCACCACTGTCCGCGTGGGTTTGAGTTTTGGGCTCGGTTAACATGGGTATGTGAGAACACTTGCCAGTAGCTTCCTGTGGGTCGGTGGTTCTTTCTGAGGTTTTTCTTGGGTTCTTCATCCACCTGATATGCTGGCTGCCATGTATAGCCTATGAAGTGCTGAAAAATGACTTAAAACCCACAAACCCACAAACCACTACCTATCTATCCTCATCGACTCCAATGAGTTCTAGGTAGAAACAGGTCATTTGACGCTTCCTGTCAGTACCACAAACTCCTCTTAATTGGATGAGGAGGAGATCAGGTCTTTTGATAAGGTGGTAAATGAAGTTTTAATAGCAGCAATACATTTACCCATCACTATTATATAGCTTTATTCCTTTTTCGTGTCGAAAAACTCGTCCGTTCGATGTGAAAACATTCTCCCACTTAAAGTGGAGAATTTGTCAACAAGCCACGTCACGCCCGTGCATCTCTCTGCGCCTGCGCAAACATTCATCTTTTTCATGGACGCCATACCTGGTGGTTGTGTCGCAAAAACGTAACCTGAGGAAATTGTCTGCTGCGGTTTTTCAACTACATTTCGGACTTCCCTCCTTCTAAATTCATCTGTGTTACAGTTGTCCGTCTCGGCTATATGTGTTTTATGCCACTATTCGTCAGTGTTTAGTTCTAGGAAGAGTTTTTCTAGTTCTCCACGTGTACTCTACCCTTAGAGGGGTTAGGGTAAACAATATGTCTTGTTTCTTTTCAGGTACACGGTAAGTCGTCTATGTCATTACAACACGACATAGAACAACTGTGATAGCGCCGCAATTAACAGGCGCATAATTTTACAGAATTAATATTTCATTTATATATTATTCTCCTACTATTTCAATTGTTTCTTTATTATCTACGCGTGTCGCGTCGCATGCTTTTCTTGTACTTTCCTGAGACCAATAAAGCTTGTCAAGTGAACTAGCTTCTAATATCTCTTGGGAAGAACATATATATATATATTGTTTACCTGTAGAACTAACCACTGTGGTGCAGATAGCCCGCAAAGTATATGGTGAACGGGTATGTATAGAGTACGCGACTTACCAAAAAAAGGTGAGTTTTCTACGTGTAGATTTTAAAGGTGAGTTTATACGTTGTTATTATTATTGATTGATACTTCAATAATAACTATTTCAGATAATATTTATTTCAGATAAAAGAAACAATGTCAGCAAATCAGTCTGTAGGTAAGTGTGGCCATAAGAAGGCCGCATGGGATACACACTCAGACTGTCTTACCTGTTCCAAGTGTAAGCGGAACAGTCGCTGCAATATTTGTACAAATTGGACCAATGAAACCTGGAATCTTGCTGATTCCAGGCGTACTTATAGAGGGCGGAAAAAAATAGTTAAATCCCCCTCATCGTCTGATTTCTCAGGATTTTCTTTTACAGGTACTCAGACTAAGGCAACATACAGCAAGAAAACCACTCTAGTTCACAAGAACATTCCGGGGCCCCAAGAGCCTGCACCAGCCTCCCCGGACATAGTTGAGGTCCCTCCTGTAGGGGCTTGTGAACGCTCCAAGAGTAAATCGCATCTCCCGGGAAGGGAGAAGAAGAAAAAGAGCAGTAGTGTGTTACTTCCTTCCACCAGGAAGGAAGTGTACCACTCCAAACATTCCCAAAGTAGCGTGTCGCACCCTCTCGAGGAGGGGCTACACCGCACCTTAGGTAGTAATGAAGACAGACGGACATCTGAGATGTCGTCTGACCGGTCACTGACCGGTGACCGGTCCGGTCACCGGTCAGTGTCGGGTGACCGGTCTTCCGGTCACCGGTCAATGTCTTCTGACCGGTCACTGACCGGTGACCGGTCCGGTCACCGGTCAGTGTTGGGTGACCGGTCCACCGGTCACCGGTCAATGTCTTGTGGCCGGTCACTGACCGGTGACTGGTCCGGTCACCGGTCAATGTCGGGTGACCGGTTGCCGGTCACCGGTCACCGGTCACCGGGTGCCCGGTACCGGTCACCGGGTACCCGGTACCGGTCACCGGTCACCGGGTACCCGGTACCGGTCACCGGTCACCGGTCACCGGTCTTTGGTTGATCACCGGTCGCCGGTCACCGGTCACCGGTCACATCGTTCCGGTGACCGGTCATCCAATACCGGTCGCCGGTCACCGGTCATAGGCCACCGGTCTTCTCGTACCGGTCACCGACGTCACACTGATCAACAATCAGAGGCCTCGTCGTACGGAAGGTCGCAGACCAGGGAAGGGGATCGGATCGGTGTCCCCCCCTTCCCTATTATACCAATGAATCCATACGGGATGTGGGGACCAACATCTCATAATAATTGGCCCCTTATGCCCCCTTGGGCTACTGGACCCTGGACTCTGAGTAGAAACGATGTTGCGGCTCGTGCTCCGCCATCGCCTCCTCGCCAGGTAGCATCCACTAGTACATCCCGACGCCTAGCATCATCCGCGAAAGGCAAGCGATCTCGTCTTTCTCCTGAAAGATCTAGAACACCTAGAGCCCCTACTCAGCAAGTACGGGAAATGGCGCATAGTGCGCCTCTGTTACCTTCTCCAAAGGACATTGTGTCGCCCGGCCACCCTCCTGCTCGGAGTGTTCTAGATGATGATGCTGTATCTATCATCGTCGATTCCAACGAGTACGAACTGGAACCGACTGATAGACCCAGCTTCCCTCAACCAGAGGAAGCGGAAGAGATATGGTCTTTTGATAAGGCGGTAAATGAAGTTTACCGCCTACTACCTATGGATTTGTGCCCGAAACCGTCTGGTTCACAGTCCAAGAAGATCCTCTCCAGTTTGGAAAAGATCTCCGGGGCTCAACCACAATCAGATCTTCTGCTCCTTCCGCATTCCTCTACAATTGAGGAAATATCACAGGTTCTCCTCAGGCCAGGACATCGCTAGACGGCGCAAAGGGTGGGCTGTCCCAGCCTCTACTTTAAGACCTATGGTCTCTGCCTCTAGTTACCGGGTACATTCCCCGAAGTGGCCCGTTAAACCTCCTCAATTGGATGCAGATGCATCTCAAGTCGGCTTGACAACGGGAACCTGGGCACGCCTTCCTATTAAGACGATCGAAGCCATTGAGCAGAAGGTCCGTCTTCTGACCACCATAGCTTCTCGTGCGGACCTCTTCTCAGCTACGTCGTTTAGTATGCTGAGGGAGGCCTCTCTGAATCCAGCCGCATTACAGCGTGTGCTGGAAGCTGTTGCCAAGACATCTCGGCATTCACTCGCTATTGCAATGGCCCTTTCAGCGGAACTCCTACACATCCGTCGTGATGTTGCACTGGAGTCCTCGAGGGTCTTACTTAGCCACAGTAAAGACCTTCTAAGGGCTGCTCCCTTGGAAGCTGAGAGTCTCTTCGGAGGTCTCATTCCCACTGTGGCCTCACAAGATTTGAAGGACCATCAACATAGGTCCTTCACAACTGCACCTGGCCCATCGCAATCGGCCAGGAAGCGTTCTAATGTGCATCGACCTCAGGGGCCACCTGCTAAATTCTTTAAGCAGGTACAGCCCCAATATAGTGCACAACCTCAATATAGTGCACAACCTCAAGTGAGACTTCCTCGTCAGTCAGGTCCTAGGCGTGGACCTAGACGTCGAGGAGCCCCTAGTAAGAAGTTCTACAACCCACCTTCCTTTCCCAAGGAAGGAGGGGGGGGGGACGGCCCTAGGGACTCGCACCCTCTCCTGCCATCCATTCCTCTCCCAAACATCCCCGTAGGGGCTCGCCTAGGCCTCTTTTCAGAGGCTTGGGCAAGTATCACGGACGATGGGTGGATCCTTTCTCTTGTAAGCGAGGGTTACCGTATTCAGTTTCAGGAACAACCTCCACTATCAAGGACCCCCGTATTCTTTCATCAGTCCAATCTGGTGAAACTAAGGGAAGAGGTAAATACCCTTTTACAAAAAGGGGCAGTCGAGAGGGTCCTGAACGATCAGTCCCCTGCATTCTACTCCCGAATCTTCCTGGTCACCAAGAAAAGTGGGAAATTTCGCCTTATTATCGATCTCTCCCCCTTAAACCGTTTTCTTTTGGAGGAACATTTCAAGATGGAGACCACCTCCTCAATCCGGAATGCGATGCGGCCATCGGATTGGGCGGTCTCCATCGACCTTCAAGATGCATATCTTCACATTCCGATTTTTCCACCTCATCGGAAATATCTCCGGTTTTGCTTGGACCAGGAAGTTTTTCAATTCCGGGTTCTACCGTTCGGAATAGCTTCCGCACCCAGAGTTTTCACCCGAGTTATGGGAGTAATAGCGTCTTATCTACGAGTACGGGGAACTCCGATCCTCCAATACTTCGACGACTGGTTAATCCACAACGTTCAGGTTCAGTCCCTCCATCAGGATCTGTTTCGTTGTTGGTCCACAGTAACTCGATTGGGTCTTTTACCCAACCTCGAGAAGTCAGAACTGATTCCATCCCAAGACTTCGTTTATGTAGGAATCAACTTCCTCACAAACCAGAACTTAGTCCGGGTTCCCCGAGAGCGTATAGATCGAATCCTGGCACTCTTAGAGACACTACGAGTAAAAACCGTGTTGTCTGCTCGCCTTTACCTATCCCTACTGGGAACCTTGAACGCCGCTGCAGATCTGCTTCCCTTAGGACGGCTCCATATGCGCCCTCTACAGTTTCTCCTACTCGCAAGGTGGAAACCACACAAGGATTCTCTATCAGCTCCGATTCCTCTAGGACCAGATTTCCATCATCATCTGCGATGGTGGATGAATCGAGACAGATTCCTAGCTGGGGTCCCCATGCACGCTCCGGATCCCCACTCCTACCTGTTCGCCGACGCGTCAGATTCCGGTTGGGGTGCTCATCTAGAGCCAGAGGGGATAACTCTTCAGGGCCTTTGGACCCTACACGAGTCGTCCCTCCACATAAACAACCTAGAAATGAAGGCTGTCTTTCTAGCATTACAAGGGTGCGTCGACAGGGTAAGGGGTCGTTGTGTCATGATCTCCTCCGACAACACGTCCGTCGTAGCGTATCTCCGACGTCAAGGAGGCACACATGCCCCTTCTCTTTGCATGGAGGTCTGGAACCTCCTCCGCTGGGCTACCTCGGAGAACATCTCCCTCCGAGTTCGCCACATCCCAGGGAAAAAGAACATCTTAGCGGACAGTCTGTCCAGGCCAGGCAAATCAGTTCTCACAGAATGGACTCTTCACCGCGAAGTGACAGAGTCCCTTTTCTCACTATGGGGAAGGCCCCTCGTGGACTTGTTTGCGACCAGGCTCAACAACAGACTCCCCTTTTACGTCTCCCCAGTCCCGGACCAGAGAGCGTGGGCAGTGGACGCGTTCAGCTTCCAGTGGGATCGTCTGTTCGCATACGCCTTCCCACCGTTCCAATTGCTTCCCCAAGTTCTGCAAAAAGTAAGAACTTCCACTGCCCGGATCATTCTCATAGCTCCGTTATGGCCCCAACGATCGTGGTTCAACGATCTTCTAGATCTATTGATAGATCAACCCAGATCTCTCGCTCAACGGAGGGATCTTCTGTCACAACACAGAGGCTCCCTCCTACACAACAGCCCACACATTCTCCACCTTCACGCTTGGTTCATCTCAAGCGATCTATCCGCCAGAACAAGTTTTCGGGCCGGGTTGCCAGTTGCATCATTCAGGCCAGGAGAGCTTCTACATCCAAGGTCTATGATGCCAGGTGGAGAATCTTTTGTGATTGGTGCAGTAGGAAACGTGTTGATCCCAGCTGTTCCTCTATAACTGCCATTGCTGATTTCCTTTTGTTCCTTTTCGAGAACAAAAGATGTTCAGTATCTACTATCAAGGGCTATAGAGCCGCCATTTCTAACACACTTAAATTCTCTCAGGGCTCGGAGATTGGTTCAGATCCACACCTTGCCGATCTCATTAAGTATTTTGAGCTACAGAGACCTGTCACTCGCTCTCTGACGCCTAGATGGAATCTATCATGTGTTTTATGGTCCTTAACAAAAACCCCCTATGAACCATTGGGTGAGGCATCCTTTCAGGATCTCACACTCAAGACGGTATTTTTACTCGCTTTGGCGTCTGCGAGAAGACGTAGCGAGATTCATGCATTGTCGGTGGACACTGGCTGTCTCCGTTTTAATGGCAATTTTGAATCCGTTTCCCTCCTCTGTCAGCCAGGATTTTTTAGCCAAAAATCAATTACCTGCGGTTGCTCCATCACCTATAGAGATCCCCAGTCTTAGTCGAATCTGTGCTGGGGATGATCAAGATAGGCTCTTATGCCCAGTTAGGGCACTGCGTTTCTATCTAAATGCTTCAAAAGTGAAAAGAAAGGGCAGGAAACGTCTTTTCCTTCCTCTTAAGGGCTCCGTTGATATTTCGGCCTCCACGATTTCAAGGTGGATTGTCACCACAATTAAAAGAGCTTACCAGTCCCTTACTGATAGAGACCTCTCCTTTATGAAACTAAAAGCCCATGAGGTTCGAGCCGTCGCTGCCTCATGGGCCTATCTAAATCACTCTTCTCTGGAGGACGTCATGAAGGCAGCATTTTGGCGATCCCATACTACCTTTTCGTCCTTCTACCTCCGCTCATTAGCACATCAAAGCGCAGGCATATTTTCTCTGGGTCCCATAGTTGCGGCACAACATGTGGCCCAGAAGGACTCCAGCAAATAGTAAAGTGGACATCTCCCCTCAAATGGTGAGTATTTTACATTTTTCCTCTGTTTTTGATCAGTTTAACATCAGCCGACCCACCTAACTGACAAATTCAGCTATATAATAGTGATGGGTAAATGTATTGCTGCTATTAAAATGTAGTTTTTTGGGGGGTAAAACTAATTTTAATTATGCAATACTTACCCATCACTATTATCAAATGCCCTCCTCCCACCCCTCTCTGATGCCCTGGCGTAATTTCGTCTATGAAAAAGATGAATGTTCGCGCAGGCGCAGAGAGATGCACGGGCGTGACGTGGCTTGTTGACAAATTCTCCACTTTAAGTGGGAGAATGTTTTCACATCGAACGGACGAGTTTTTCGACACGAAAAAGGAATAAAGCTATATAATAGTGATGGGTAAGTATTGCATAATTAAAATTAGTTTTACCCCCCAAAAAACTACATTTACAGCCTATTACCCACTTACTTGTGCCCAAAATCATCTGGCGTACAGCTCAAGAAGATCCTCACCATTTTGGATGAAGAGGAGGAGATCAGGTCCTTTGATAAGGTGGTAAATGAAGTTTACAGTCTCTTACCCACTTGTGCCCAAAATCATCTGGCATACAGCTCAAGAAGATCCCTTCCATTTTGGAAATGATCTCCAGGACTCGACCACAACCAGATCTTCTGCTTCTTCCTAATTCCTCCATGATCAAGGAAATATCACAGATATTTTTGACAAGCCAAGACATTGCACATTGATGTAGAGGGTGGTCTGTTCCTCCTTCTATCTTGAGACTTTTGGTCTCAGCTGTGAGTTACAGGGTACATTCCCCAAAGGGGTCCATTAAACCTCCCCATTTGGATGCAGGTGGGTCTCAAGTGTATATCTCAACTGGAGCTGGGCACACCTTCCCATTAAAACAATTGATGACCTCTTCTCAGCTACTTCATTTAGCATGCAGAAGGAGGTCACACTGAATCCATCCACATTGCAATGCATGCTGGAAGCTGTGACCAAGACATCCGGGAATTCATTTTCTGTTGCAATGGCTATATCAGTGGAACTTATGCACATCTGCCATGCCCTTGCACTGGACTCCTCGAAAGCCTTACTTAATCACAGTAAAGACCTTCTAAGGGCTGCTCAGTTGGAAGCTGAGAGCCTTTCGGAGGTTTTGTCCCTACCATGGCTTCACAGGGTTTGAAGGATCATTAACACAGCTCCTTCACATCTGTTCCTGGCCCACCGCAATCGGCCAGGAAGAGTACTAATGCGAATCGCCCCCAAGGGTCATCTACTAAATTTCTCAAACAGATGCAGCCTCATTCCAATGTGCAACCTCCAATGAGACCAGACCTACTCCTTGTCAGTTGGGTTCATGGCATGGAAATTGCTAAAGTGCCACCTGGAGGAAGTTCTCTAATCTGCTATCCTTTCCTAAGGAAGGGAGGGGCGTGCAGCCCTAGGGACTTTCACCTTTTGCTTCAGTGCATTTCTCACTCAAACATCCCCGCAGATGCACGTCTAGGCCCCTTTTTGGAGGCTTGGTCAAGCATCACAGATGATGGGTGGGTCCTTTCTATTTTGAGCGATGGTTACCGACTTCAGTTTTGGGAACAACCACCTCTATCAAGGACCCCCATGTTCTTTCACCAGTCCAATCTGCTGAAATTAAGGGAATAGGTGCACCCCCTTTTGCAGAAAGGGACAATCGAGAGGGTACTGAACGATCAGTCTACTGCATTCTGCTCCTGAATCTTCTTCAGGATCTGTTCCATTTTTGGTCCACAGTAACTCTGTTGGGTCTTTTACCCAACCTCGAGAAGTTGGAACTCATTCCATCTCAGGACTTAGTACACGTAGGGATGAACTTCCTCATGAACCAGAACTTAGTGTAGATTCCACTGGATCAGATAGATTGAATCCTGGCACTCTTAGAGGCTCTGCGAGCAGAAACATCATTGTCTGCTTGACTTCACCTCTCCCTGTTGGGAACCTTGAACGACGCTGCAGATTTGGTTCCCTTAGGATTTCCCCATAAAGTACCCTCTGCAGTACTCCTTCTTGCAAGGTGAAAACCACACAGAGATTCTCTATCAGCTACCATCCTTCCAGGACCAGTTTTTCATCACCATTTGTGCTGGTGAATGAATTGGGACAGATTCCCTGACTGGGGTCCCCATGTGTGCACCTGATCCCCACTCCTATCTCTTTGCCGATGCGCCAGATTCTGGTTGGGGTGCTCGTTTGGAGCTGGAGGACGTGATTTGCCAGGGTCTTTGAACTCAGGCTGAATGGTCCCTCCACATCAACAACCTAGAAATAAAAGCAGTATCTCTAGCATTGTAAGGGTGCATCGACAAAGTAAGGGGTCAATGTGTCATGGTCTCCTCAGACAACACACCCTTCGTAGCATATCTCTGATGCCAGAGAGGTACACCTGCCCCTTCTCTTTGCGTGGAGGTCTGGAACCTCCTCAACTGGACCACCTTGGAGAACATCACCCTACAAGTTCATCACATTCTAGGAAAGAAGAATGTATTAGTGGAAAGCCTGTCCAAGACGAGCTGAGTCATCCTCACAGACAGAGTCTCATTTCACACTGGGAAAAAAGACCCCTGGTGGACCTGTTTGCGACCAGGCTCAGCAACAGACTTCTCTTTAATGTTTCTTCAGTCCTGAACCAGAGAGTATGGGCAGTTGATGCCTCAGCCTCCAGTGGGAATTTCTATTTGTGTACACCTACCCACCGTTCCAACTGCTACCTCAAGTTCTGCAAAAATTCAGAACTTCCACTGCTCAGATCATTCTCATCGCCCCACTGTGGCCCCAGAGGGACACCAACATTTTTAAAGTAAATCTCTCCCTCTAATAATGAGTACATTCCATTTTTTCTGTTTTTAATCAGTTCAGCACATCAGCCTACCCACCTAACTGACAAAAATCCAGCTACTCAATAATGGTGGGTAAGTTATTGCTGCTAATAAAATGAATTTTTTTGGGGGAAGAGTAAAACTAATTTTAATTATGCAATACTACCAGGCGAAGTGGGCGAATAAGTTGCTGAATAAATTTAAACTATGCCTTCTTCTATTAGGAAAGCAAAAACTACTTCGCCCTGTGATTTTTTAGATGTACACTGAAGTGACAGTAGTTTTTGGCTTTGAGATGCTCCCTCGATTCAGCAGAGTAGTTAGTGTTGTTAGCCCCAGGCAGCCTTAGCAGGTGTTGATATTAATCGTGCCGATTAAACAAACTCTTGCACATTGATGGGCATGTGTTTTAATAGCTGACTGACCATTTGCCCTTTTTCCCACAGGTTATCATTTGTTATCATTGCCTGATTTCCACAAGTTATCATTTGTTACCATTTCATGGTGAAAACACACCAGCTTGTTTTTCGAAACTTAAAACATCAATATGTAAAAAAAAATTGTCTTAAGAATAGAATCGATGAAAGTACTTTCTAAATACATTTATTTTAAGATTTTAACTGCCATGCTTGCATTTTTTTCTTCATAAAATCAGCTGGAAACCGCAAGTCAGCCTGTCAAGGACACAGGGCCTCGTTAAAAAAAAACGTTAAGAATATCGGTCAGTGGATGGGGGGGGGGGGTCCAAACCTCTGTGACAATATATTTTTGCAGGTTTGAGCCCCACAGCCATCTATCCATTGACTGATACTCTTAATTTATTTGTAACGAGCCCCTGTGATTAAGGGATAATAATGGCAGACATCGCTGTGTCTAGGAATACCTCTTCATTAGATTGTTTGTTTTTTGTAATTCAGAGGGAACATAAATTAAGGGAAATATACAATTTGTAGAAAGCAGGTGTATATATTATGTGATAGAAGATTTCACCTAAACATTTGATATCAGAAATGTATGAGACAATACTATGTTGTGGAATTCGAGAAGCGCTGTAAGGTCAAGGTTGTTTTCTGACATCACTCATTTTTGTGAAAATACGAAAAAGAGCATCAAAGCAAATATTATCTAACCAATACACGATGTTTTACGAGTACATAGACAACTATTAAAACCATACATTTTGTATTCCTATCTATGGATTGTTGTAACAATACTAGAAAATGTGAGTGGTCATATTAGGAAAATTAACATTTCTAAAACTCGATGCACCCATATGGTATGGGTGGCACCATTTTTGTTCTTTGCAATGTGATGATTCAGTTGGAAAGAAGGATCTAGTTCATTCATATATCTACTTAATCCTTTAGTTCATCATCCATAAATAGCTTAGGTAAGGTTTTATTGGCAACAATGAAATTAAACGTCAAAATTTTGAGGTTATTAAATGTTGGTCCCTTACTAAGGTTTATATGCTGTTCTTTGTCTCTACACCATGTATTTTGGCCATATGACTTAACATGAGCACACTAGAAACTATACGTTGTAATTAATTCTAAATGATAGGAGTACATAGATTACATCATTGTAATTACAATAGGTATAAATAGTTAATCAACTGCTACTGGAATAAGCAATTTTATTTTTCAACTTTTCAAAACTTCACCAAAAATGTACAGTCCAAAAGATTCAATTGTTTAAGTTTGAATTGACTGTCTAAATATGTAGTTGTAAAGTTCAGGTTATTTGTCTGTAACATCAGTGACCACTGTGGTTTGAACAGATGAACACTCTGGTGTGAAGATACCTGTGCATGTGCTCTCATGCACATGTTATAGGGGTTGTTTCAGAGTAGTTTAGACATGTTTTGACTGCAATTTTCTAGTGAAGTTTTAGAAACTTTAAAAAAAAAAAATTGTTAAAGTGGCAGTTGATTAAGTATTTTACCTATTTACCTGCATACACACTTTCAAATATGAATACACTGCATGTGAATATGATACATTCATTCACTTACAAAATGTAATTATAATATACTCGAAGATAAAGTATTGCTTTAAAACAAATGTTAAATGCTAATATGCATAATGAGAAATATAGCACACAGTTCAAATAAGAGAATCAAAGCACATACACATATTATATATATATATTGCATTTCTGCTTTGCTCCCACTCCCTGTTCAGCTCTCACTTCTCCCTATTCTGTCCAAAAGGAGAAGTGACTTATCCCCAAAACTCAAATTTATCTTGACCATTGACTTACCTGTTGCTATTGCCAAATGCCCTCCTCCCACCCCGCTCTGATGTCCTGGCGTAATCATCGTCTTTGAAAAAGATGACTATTCTGCACATGGGCATGCGAGGTGCATCAGTGGACTACAGTATGTCTTATTGACAATTCTCCATTCTGAGAGAATGTATTCACATCAAACAAACAAGGTTTTTCTAAAGGAAAAGTAAAAGCTTCGCAGTAGCGACGGGTAAGTATTGCATAATTGAAATTAGTTTTACCCCACAAAAAACTACATTTTGATAAAAGGTGTGATTTTTGAAGCAAAGAAAGATAGGACTTGCTAATATTACGCAAGATGTTTTGTACAGTCGGTTTGATTTTTGGCATGAATTTTAGGAATATAGCATAAATCGTACAATTATGCATCGTAAAATAGACCCAGATGTAGGATGACATGATGAATGCAAGCAGTTTTCAATGTCTGCCATTTCATTTGACTCATTTGTTCAATTTAAAAACTCTCCCTCTCGCTCTTTCTCTCTCTCTCAGAGTAATACAGATCTATTTGGCCAGAGAATGAAAGCACAAAACTAAAACAATTAAAATGATTAATTATAATATTTTTGTTAATTTCTAGTGTACAAAAAATGACAGTAGTGTCATTATCTGATTAAAATGCCAAAGATCTAGCCAATCATCTACATTCCTGTGTCATATTTAAACTTTGTGATGGACATGTGAGCAGAGTGTTTACCAAAACATATTTCATTATGATAGCCATAGTGTGAATATATACAAATTATGTCATTCAGTTTTTTAAAGTTTTTTTTTTAACAGTATTGCTAAATGTATAATTCTTTGTTAATGCACACTCAGAAAAATATCACTTGTACTTGATACTTTTTCCTTACATTTGTAAGTACTATGTACTTATACTTTCATGATTGAAAAGTTGAATGCAAATTCCCAGTTGGGTTGGGAGTTTCTACTGGTTTTCCTTCTTTCTAGTGGTTTTCCTTCCTCTCAGTTCAACACTGTCAGGTCCAGATACAGTTTCCTGTTGATAGCATAAGTGCAAATTTTGTTTTGGGCATTATGCAATACTTTAATTATTACTGTCAGTAATCACTTTATACATAGATTATGACTGTTCCTTTTTCAAATGGACTGACAATTCCCAGTGGACCTTTCTCCACTGCAAACTGCCAGTGTCTCATTAAATTTAACAAATCCCTATGTTGTGATCATTCTAGAGCAAGAGAGGGACATACAAAGTCCCCATGACAACTTAACCAAGGTGCATCACTGCTTGGTTAATAGTTAAAATTTTGGGATCTGACAGTCTTATCTGTCTTCTGCTTCCAGTGTTCATTTCAGACAGCACCATTGCACCTTTGCACCATTGACCCTTATTTTTCATCGTTGGCACAAAAATGTTGCCCTATGGTGCATAAAAAAATCCAAGAAAATAAAGTTAAAAAATTATTAGGGTAGACTTTAGACTGACCAAATTGAGTGCACTCTAATCTGGCTTCCAAAGAAGTCCAAGTCCAAAAGGTTAACAAAAGTGTGAAAAATTGAAAAGCAGCTGTAATGGCCTGATATTGTAATCAGGTCATCAACATATACATACAAATATGCTACTATCTGTACACATTTACAAGTTGGGTCCAACTGCAAACTGCATAGATGCGGATCTGCCATTGCATAATACACCAGCAGATCAGGGTTTATGCATTTGGATCCAACTTATAAGCTAGTAAATATGGTAGGCAGGCTTCATTTGCATATATTGAGTGTTTTTTGTACAGTCTTGCTAACAAGCTTGTGATGAATGGGATGGAGAGCTTGACAAGACCAAATCAAGATGTCCTTGCTGCAACCAGTAAGGGCACAAAATCAATGTCAGGGCTTTCAGTAGAAAAAAAATCTTAAGGCATGGTGTCATTAAAAAGATAATCTGCAGAGAAGGATGGAGTTTAATGAAGTCTCTTCCATGAATAATCCAATCTTAAACATTTTTTTTTATAATGCAGTTTAAGGGGTAAATTGGTTCTGAAATAATTTCTATCAATGAAAGTCAATAAATTATTTGAAGAACTAAAGAGAACAACCATTGCTCATATGATTCTAGTTATTTTTGTAAATTTGATGAGTTAAAGGCATGGTGGCAAGGAATTAAGGTATGGTACAACAAATTAAGGTATAGTCGCAAACCTGGTCTTGCTGCCACCATGTCTTTTTGGCCTGGGGAAGGCCCAGTATGTAGGTGTAGTGAATGTAACATACTCATTTTCTGACAGCTTTGGCTCAAACTTAATCAGGCCATATATCTATATTCAATACTTTACAAGAAATTTTGTAAGCATCTTGTTTTATTAACCCCTCTCCTCGGTGTCACGATACTGTGTGATACCCTCCTCTCTGTCCATCAGTCTCTTTGTAACTCTATCTACTTCTGAACTGCTGGTTAGAAATTTACCAAACTTACTGTGTACACTCACTAATAAGTTAGGTCCAACTATAAACAACATAGACCCTGATCTGACATTGCATAATGTGCTGGCAAATCAGGGTCTATGTTGTATGTTCTACTGAATACTCCTACAAACTGCCTAGACCCAAATCTGCTGGTGCTGTTTGTAGTTGGACTTATAAGTGAGTATATATGATGGTACAGGAGTTGGCGATTTGTTAACCATCAGCAAGAAGGAGAATGATTTTCACTTTCTCCACGGGGGTCGTTGGAAGGTGGGTAAGTGGTCAAAGCAAAAATTTAAATTAGTATAGTCATTGCAGACATTTTTATGCCTCTAAGATGGGGAATCTAGCATTTGGGTGGTCCTTTCATCTCTGTGTGTGTGGATGGTAGGAGTGTCTGTCTGTGGACAGCTTTGGTGACAATTTTTTTCCAGTACTTCTTTCTTATTAATCCCTTGCTCAGTTCATTCATATTTAGAATATAACATCATCACATACTGCCCTTTTTTTCAGTATCATTCTTTACCCAGGGTTCTTCCCCATGGTGGGGCCACAGCATGTCAATAATTAAATTGGGGACCAATTTTTTTGTTGGTTTTTATAAGTCTGCCATTTTGGCAGAATGTATTATCCCATGATGCTGAGTGTCAATCTGTCAGTTTTACCTAAATTATCTTTTATTTTATATACCTTTTAGAGAATTTTAACGTCTTTAACTTTTAACTTTTTTGTTGTTTAGTACTTAATGTTTATGGGTTTTTGTAAGGCTCTATCTTCTTATAGTATATATTTTTGTGCAATTCTTTATGTTTAAACTTTTTTCAGAGTTTTACTTTTAATATGCACCATATAGCCAACACTGTGCTAATGTGCCATTAAACCCAACAACTACTTCTACTACTACTGCCCAGCTATCTGTTAACTTTTTCCTTTTCCACATGATAACTTCAGTTCTACAGCACATACCTTTTCTAAACTTTGTGGATAGCTTGCACTTGGGAAAAGGAAGAATTCTACCAATCTTGAGGTCAAAGGGTGGTCACCGCCCCAATAATTCGGCAAGAAAGAAAAAAATCTGTGCTGAAAATTCACTATTTATCTTTATGTATTAAATGAAATAAAGAAAAAAGAACCGATTAAGTTTTAATTTGAATATGCTCAGAATGCTCTAAAATGCTTCATTTCCTGTGGTGATTTAAAAAAAATCAAAAAAACAATGGAGGACCCCCGGACCCGCCTCACCAGCAGGAGTGAGAAACCACCTCCTGCCCCCACCCACTGTCCACCACTGCCCCAATCTCCAGTCTGCTCAGGCGCCCCTGTTTATTACTCCCATTATTAGTGGTATAGTGTTTATACATATATAGAGAGTTTGGGTTATGATCTCTGGGGTGCAGTCAGACAGTCAGGGTCCAATGTATGTGCTTTATGTGTGTAAAGGGTATTAAACAAAGCTTTGAGATTTGTCATATGGTATTACAATGAAGCTCTAGTTTAATCAGTGAAGAAGTTGGTTCATTAATATTGTGGCGTGGGGGTGGTGGTGGTTGTGGTTATCGTTATCTAGAGGATGATCGACCTCGGTGTTATTGCCCGGATCGAGTAAAGAATAATATAAATTGTGAAACTTATAGATGGAATGAATAGAGATCTGAGCAGATATATAGAACAGACTAAAACGAGTCCCCGTATATGAAATATAACAATTTAATCAATTACATAAACAACTGTGATAATGCATTACAGTAGGAAGATACACTTCTTTTTGACATTTTAAACACAAATATACTTATATAAATAGCCGATCTGTTTAAACGATAGAATTAATTCATCATAGAATCGAGTGAATAATCGAAGTCATTGCTTTGTACAGCTTCATAACCTGGTTTCCTCCTGTTCACTCCTGTTCAATTGGTTCCTTCGCTTTCTTCTCACTCTGACTATCTTGCCTCTGTCGGCCCTCAAACTTTGTGTGGGTAGGTGGATACGTAGGTATGTAGATACGTAGGTACGTGGATACGTCAGTGGATTACGTCAGTGGATTACGTCAGTATAGCTATTTCCCCTTTCAAAATAAACAGAGAAGCAACCTAAATCTTCTGTCAGATATCCTACTGGGAATAGATCATTACTCCACTCTCGTTATGTCAGATAGCATCCTATCGGAAGTCAAACAGATACCAAAGGCTATCTGGTCAAGCCAAACACGGCAGGCCATAAACAAACAAACCTAGTTTCATAAGATTAATGTATTTCCTAACGGCTATTTCATCGCTGACTCACATTAACATCACACGAGACATAATAGTTCCGTTCTCGATTATACAAATGAATGAATGAAATTCATTACATGGCTTAACTACGTTAATTTCAGCGAATACACACATTCAAGTCTTTAGCGTCCATGAAATCTCACTTCATGGCTTAACAACGTTAATTTCAGTCGATACGCACTTAAGTTTTATCATACATGAAATCATCTAAGATCGGTCAATTCACACGGATTCTCATACTCATATCAACTAAAATAATGCATGAAATTCTTAAAATACATGACTCCTATAACACTCAAGACAACAAATTCAAACAATCTGTCAAACCTATATATAAGATCATTAAACGAATTCAGATAATGAACTCAAACACAGTTATACTCATATCAAGAAAATTGATCTACGAATTTATACAAATAAATTCATGCACATATAAGTAAATAAATTCAAGCAAATAATTATATTGGTATCAACGAATTACATGAGATTGACGCAAATACCTTGTGCTTTCAAGCCTTGCTCGCTTCTACCGCCAGAATTGTGTCCGTCAACTTTCCAGACATCCAGTCCCTTGGATAATTGTTTTACGAGATAATTTCTTGCAAATTCAATCTTGGAGCCAAAAATATCTTCCTCTTACAGGAGTTTAGACTGACTAAATTTTGCGATGTGGCATATTAAAACTATGAAATTTCGTGTGGGAAACACGCCCCTTATTTAGCGTAGCCAATCAGGATTAAATATATCTACCGCCTTTTATAAATAGGCGCCAAAATTTGCGGTCATCCTGACTCTCTAGATTTCCAAATAAATGATTCTGGACAATCTCAACTCTGACATTTTCGATACAAAGATTGAGTTAACCTTTTCCCTTCCAGTTTCTTTGACTGTTAAATAAACGAATGCTTAATTAAAAATCGGTTCCTCTCACAACACAGACCGCAGCATAGCGATTCAATACGCACCCTGTCCTCATAAATCTAATTAATTGTTCTCTGTCCAAGTTAATATTCTCTTTATAGATCGACAGAAATTTGCCCCCTTACATAGGCCCCCACTTGAAGAGTAAAATCAGGGATTTTTACTCTCCAAATTTTTGGAGATGTAATCTGAGTAATTTACACGTCCTCAGGTGAACCCTTCACCTCAGACGTCCCCAGTCTACTTAAGCAGTCAGCCCCTACATTCTCGCTGCCCTTAATATACCGTACCTGGACTTGGTACTGCTGTAGAAATAATGACCATCTCATTAACCGTCCATTTGTCAACTTAGCTTGAGCCAAATAGGCGAGTGGTTGGTGGTCAGTTTCCAAAATAAATTTTCGTCCATACAAGTAACGTTGGAATTTAGATATCCCAAAGATAATTGCCAAGCATTCTTTCTCAGAGACTGAATAATTGCGTTCTGCAGTTGACAATTTCCTACTACTGTATGCAGCTGGGAATAAGTTTCCATCATGCTCTTGCAATAGCACTGCCCCTAAACCTCTATCACAAGCGTCAGTACGTAAGACAAAATCTTTTGTCACATCAGGCAATTTCACTACTGCGTCTGACGTCAACCTGTCCTTCAACGTCTGAAGTGCTCGTTCACATGCGTCTGTCCATATAACTTTTGTCGGAGCCTTTTTCCGTGTCAAGTCGGTCAATGGGCTAGCAATAGCGCTGAAGTTAGCAACATATCGACGATAATATCCTGCCAGTCCCAAGAAAGATCGAACTTCCGAAAAATATCTCGCGTTGGTCCCTCCGGCAAATAGGGACTCTGGATCAGGTAACATTTCTATCTGGGATTCCGTGATCCCGTTTAATTTCCAACAATCGACAATAAATCGGTGTGCACCGTCTTTTCCCTGTACTAAAACAACAGGAGAGCTATACGCCGACTCAGTTGGTTCTATAACTCCCAAGTCTATCATAGCTTGAATTTCATTTCGGACAGTTTCTAATTTTGTGTGCGGCAGCGGATATGGTTTCACCTTCACTTTATTCTCATCCAGTAGCTTCAAAGTGACCTCCTCCAAATCTGTCTTGCCAGATCGTTCTGTCAAGACGCTTGAGTAGACTTGGAGTAACGACTCCACTTCCTTACGTTGCTCTGACGTTAACATCTCGTCAAGGACAAAGTCGACGTAGGTTTCTTTCCTCGTCACAGGACAACTAGGAAGTACTTCCGCCTCTCCTCCGTTGTCGTCGGGTTGTTCCCTCGTCACAGGACAACTAGGGAGTACTTCCGCCTCCCCTCCGTTGTCGTCGGGTTCTTCAGTCACAACTGTAGCAACCACGAACTCTGTCGCCGGCTTGTCGTCGGGTTCTTCAGTCACAACTGCAGCAACCCCGAACTTTGTCGCCGGTCTTATCGGACCCATAAGGTCCATCGCCACCCACGAGAATGGCCCATCAACCAGTGGGGTGGTTCCTAGTGGCACTGGGCGATGGGAGGTCTTAGGTGCCACTCGCTGACACTTGTCACACGACAAACAAAACCTCCGAACATCCCCATACACACCTGGCCAGTAGAACTCCCTCACTAGCCTATCTCTGGTCTTCGCCACGCCCATGTGGCTTCCCAGTAGCCCCTCATGTGCCAGCCTAAGCACCTCTGCTCGCTTCGCTATGGGCACAACGACTTGATTAAACGTATCGGTCCCTTTTCTGGCGTACCGGTACAAAATACCGCGTTTCGTCGCGAACTTCACCTCGCCGTCTGGCAATTTCCGTATGGACCCATCCTTTGCGTACCTGCGTACCTTGTTGAGAGACAAATCTTCCTCTTGAAGTTTCCTCAACTCGCCAGGTCGCAAATCTTTTGCGTACCTGCGTACCTTGTTGAGAGACAAATCTTCCTCTTGAAGTTTCCTCAACTCGCCAGGTAGCAAATCTTTTGCGTACCTGCGTACCTTGTTGACAGACAAATCTTCCTCTTGAAGTTTCCTCAACTCGCCTGGTAGCAAATCTTTTGCGTACCTGCGTAGCTTGTTGAGAGACAAATCTTCCTCTCGAAGTTTCCTCAACTCGCCTGGTAGCAAATTGTCTATGAGCGAAGTCGTGGGTCTTAGCGGCTTTGACCTTGACCTTCGCTTCATAGCCCTGGTCTCAACGGACCCCACGTGTACAGGTGTACACGTCATAGGGTTAGGCTGTGGCAACACATACCTACACCCTAATATTACGTCATGAGACAGTCCCGACAAACACGCTGCTTGAATTCGTCCCTTTACATACGGCGAATCAAGATCAATGTTAACGACCGGGAGCGAATCTTTCGTCCGGTTAGCAAACTGGACTTCAACCGTCTCGCCTGTGTAATCTCCAGGCTTGACATATCTACTATCTACCAAGGCCGGATAACTACAGCCGGTATCATACAGCACGGTTGCCATCTCACCGTTAACCGTAGCTACCGCTGTGTTAGTCAACTCCACTGTTTTCTGTTTCTTAACAGTGTTCGGAGTTACCGAATTAATCGTTGTCGGACGATACTTCCTACAATCCTTAACGACATGGCCTGGTCTATTGCAGCCGTAACACACCGGCTCACCTTTCCTCCCAGTGGTATCCTTCTCTGCCCCCTGAGTCTTCCCTGACCCACGGAAATGTTCTCGGCTGGGATTTCTGGCCCCTGGCCTCCCACCATTCTGACCATTCCGTCTTTGGGGTACCACCTCAGTGGTCTTTCTATGCTCACCGATGCCAGGTCGGTCCCTGCCACCCCAGGTGGTTGGACGCGAGTGCGCGATCTCATAGCGCTCTGCCATCACGCTTATATCATCCAAGGTTGAGAATTCACGCTCCGCTAAGAACACTATTAAGTCTTTTCTGTATGTACTTAAGACGTGCTCTTTCAAAATTTCCTCGCGAATGCCTTCATACGTTAGCGCGGTATCAGTCATTTTCATCCATTTATCAAAAATTACGCGTACTCGGCTATGAAATTGCGCGTGCGTTTCGGTCGCTCTCTTCGACGATTCTCGGAAGAGTTTCCGAAACGTTTCCGCCGACAGCTCATAGTGCCGTAGTAGCGCTTTCTTCAGAGCGTCGTAGTCGTCTACCTCGGTCGGTGCAATATTATGGTAGACGTCTTTCGCTGCTCCCTGTAAGAATGCCGAAACATTGATAGCCCACTGGTCTTTGGGTAGCTGATGAACCAGTGCCAACTTTTCGAACTGTGTCAAAAAGTTGTCAATGATTTCGTCCTTGTCGTTGAACATGGGCATGATGATCTGTATTGGTCGTCTGTCTTCAGAACGCCTACTTGTGGGTCCTGAACGTTCGTTCATGTCTTCACCCCTTCTGGACTCTGCTTCGATCCTCAGCCTCTCCATTGCTAACATATGTTCGCGTTCTCTAGATTTTTCTTCGGCCTGCAATCTGGCTAGTTCGAGCTCCCTTTCTTTCTCTCGTTCTCGTTCCGCTACCTGTTTGTCTTTCTCTCGCTCTTCGGCCTGCAATCTGGCTAGTTCGAGCTCCTTTTCTCGTTCTGCTGCTTGTCTGTCTTTCTCTCATTCGCGCTCAGCTGCTTGTCTGTCTTTCTCTCGTTCGCGCTCAGCTGCTTGTCTGTCTTTCTCTCGTTCTGCAGCTAATTGCTCCTTGTGTTCCCTAACACTCCGCTCAACAAATTCAGCTAACTGGGCCCCTTTGTAACCTAATTCGTCCTTACCAATCAACTTAAATTCTCTAACTAATTGTCTGTCTGTCGCCATCCTGGTCTACTTGTACGGTGACACAATAATTAAGTTACCTACACTCAAGTTTTACTGCCCTACTCGAAAATAGCCCCACACGTATTTACCCTACTTCTAGTATGGCTCTACTCAATTAAACCAGACTATCCCTTGCACCAACAATCAATAAACGGGCAATACACAGCTGGAATTTCTCCCCAAATTCAGCGTAACGCTTACACACTAAACAAGGCGTAATTACTACTGAGGGGTTGGCCTAAATATCTCTTCTCCCAAGAGAATACAAAGGTAATTCCTCACTTTAACTTCACAATTTTAGAATACGACCCGAAACAGCAAAGGAATGTGCCTCAATCTCTTACAATATTTTCATCACAATATGAAAAGAAATGGCAAGAAAATTGCATGCACAGAATATACAAAAATAAGCAATGACTCGATTCACTCTGATCGCTATTTCGTGACAAGTACTATCAAAATTATCAATGTTTAGATACTTATTCTATTCTATATTTGCTCAGACTCTTTACTCGAATAAAATGTTCTGATCCTCGGACGAGCGCCCACTTTGTGGCGTGGGGGTGGTGGTGGTTGTGGTTATCGTTATCTAGAGGATGATCGACCTCGGTGTTATTGCCCAGATCGAGTAAAGAATAATATAAATTGTGAAACTTATAGATGGAATGAATAGAGATCTGAGCAGATATATAGAACAGACTAAAACGAGCCCCCGTATATGAAATATAACAATTTAATCAATTACATAAACAACTGTGATAATGCATTACAGTAGGAAGATACACTTCTTTTTGACATTTTAAACACAAATATACTTATATAAATAGCCGATCTGTTTAAACGATAGAATTAATTCATCATAGAATCGAGTGAATAATCGAAGTCATTGCTTTGTACAGCTTCATAACCTGGTTTCCTCCTGTTCACTCCTGTTCAATTGGTTCCTTCGCTTTCTTCTCACTCTGACTATCTTGCCTCTGTCGGCCCTCAAACTTTGTGTGGGTAGGTGGATACGTAGGTATGTAGATATGTAGGTACGTGGATACATCAGTGGATTACGTCAGTGGATTACATCAGTGGAGCTATTTCCCCTTTCAAAATAAACAGAGAAGCAACCTAAATCTTCTGTCAGATATCCTACTGGGAATAGATCATTACTCCACTCTCGTTATGTCAGATAGCATCCTATCGGAAGTCAAACAGATACCAAAGGCTATCTGGTCAAGCCAAACACGGCAGGCCATAAACAAACAAACCTAGTTTCATAAGATTAATGTATTTCCTAACGGCTATTTCATCGCTGACTCACATTAACATCACACGAGACATAATAGTTCCGTTCTCGATTATACAAATGAATGAATGAAATTCATTACATGGCTTAACTACGTTAATTTCAGCGAATACACACATTCAAGTCTTTAGCGTCCATGAAATCTCACTTCATGGCTTAACAACGTTAATTTCAGTCGATACGCACTTAAGTTTTATCATACATGAAATCATCTAAGATTGGTCAATTCGCACGGATTCTCATACTCATATCAACTAAAATAATGCATGAAATTCTTAAAATACATGACTCCTATAACACTCAAGACAACAAATTCAAACAATCTGTCAAACCTATATATAAGATCATTAAACGAATTCAGATAATGAACTCAAACACAGTTATACTCATATCAAGAAAATTGATCTACGAATTTATACAAATAAATTCATGCACATATAAGTAAATAAATTCAAGCAAATAATTATATTGGTATCAACGAATTACATGAGATTGACGCAAATACCTTGTGCTTTCAAGCCTTGCTCGCTTCTACCGCCAGAATTGTGTCCGTCAACTTTCCAGACATCCAGTTTCTTGGATAATTGTTTTACGAGATAATTTCTTGCAAATTCAATCTCGGAGCCAAAAATATCTTCCTCTTACAGGAGTTTAGACTGACTAAATTTTGCGATGTGGCATATTAAAACTATGAAATTTCGTGTGGGAAACACGCCCCTTATTTAGCGTAGCCAATCAGGATTAAATATATCTACCGCCTTTTATAAATAGGCGCCAAAATTTGCGGTCATCCTGACCCTCTAGATTTCCAAATAAATGATTCTGGACAATCTCAACTCTGACATTTTCGATACAAAGATTGAGTTAACCTTTTCCCTTCCAGTTTCTTTGACTGTTAAATAAACGAATGCTTAATTAAAAATCGGTTCCTCTCACAACACAGACCGCAGCATAGCGATTCAATACGCACCCTGTCCTCATAAATCTAATTAATTGTTCTCTGTCCAAGTTAATGTTCTCTTTATAGATCGACAGAAATTTGCCCCCTTACAAATATGCTGTAATACAAAGCCTTTTTAATTATTGGAAAAGTATAATTGTACATGTAGCTTCCTTCCTTTATGTCAAAATCTTTTTTCTTCTTGTTGGAGTAGATTTTCACAAATTATGTAGTAAACAAGTAAATCAGTTTTGGAATGATGTTTTTGTCACTGATACTCAGTTATTAGGTATATTTGAAGTAGTGTCGGTGTGAGGGGGGTTGCGGGGGTCCTGTTGGGTGGGGTTTTTTTTGCAGCAGAAATTTTCATAGTATTTCATCTCACATTTGTGTAATGGGTAATTCTTCACAAAATTTATATTTGGATCGGGGCGGGGAGAGGATGGAGGTTGGCAACTTACATAGTCTGTTCTCTTTGGCAAAGTAGGGGCGCCAATAAAGAACATTGCCCCCAGGTGCCTCGAATCCTCACGCCGCCACTAATTTGAAGTTTATTACAAGGACGATTTCCAGACGCATTAAAATAGAAAAAACTAGTGTACATTTATCAGCATTGGCTTGCAAAGGGAATTTTGTACTTGAATAATTTTATAAATGAAGGTGGTTCTTGGGTTTCATATGAAAATTTTGCAAATAAGTTCCAAGTTCATACAAATGTTTTGTATTTTACAGTGTACTGAATTCTAATAAATCTTACGGGATAAACTTAACATAAACACTGACAGTAACATACAACCTTTGTTTGCATCCAGCTTTTTATTTATAATAAGTGACCAGAAGGGCAGTACGAAAATATATAAGAAACTAAATTGTATTTATTGTGAGATTACTTATTAGGTCAAATGGTGTCTTAAATAATATGCAAGAGATTGAGTGGTTTAAGTTGTTCAAAATTAATATGTCCAAAACTGAGATGGTTCCAGTTTAAACTTCTGCAAAGAATTTTGGTCACAAGTTTTAAAATAAGAAAGGAAAATTTAGTAGTAATTTATGTTGTCTTTGCAAAAATGCATTAGAAACTATTGACCATATTTGTCGAGATTAAAGAATTTTTCTACACGATACTTAGATTGGATTAAGAAAGGGTGTCATCATCTACCCGTACAAAGTATTTTTTTTTTACTTGGAATTGGTGATGAAAAGCAGTTACTGTATATACTCACGTATAATCCGATACCAACTGCAAACTGCATAGACCCAGATCTGCCATCACATAATGTGCCAGCAGATCTGGGTCTATGCAGTTTGTACGGACTAATCAGTAGAACAAATAACATAGACCCTGATCTGCTGGCGCATTATGTGACTGCAGATCAGGGTCTGTGTTGTTTGCATTTAGATCTGGCGTATATATGAGTATATATGGTAGATGATATTATTTTTTTATTTTGTGACGCAAGCAATATATTTATTGATGTAGATTACTGAACTACCTAATGTTTCTCATTTTCTGAAGGAATTCAAGTTATATTTTCTCTCAGAAAAGTACTGTTTATGTCAATAACAATTACGAAGACATTGATAAAAATGATTGTACGAAAAAGTTTTTTTGATTTATTGTAATGCATGTCTGTCCCATTTGAAAATATGTCTGGAAAGATGATGGGTGGAGAGAGAGAGAGAGAGAGAGAGAGAGAGAGAGAGAGAGAGAGAGAGAGAGAGAGGATATATTGAGGATAATGAAACTATATATACAGTATGTATGTATGTATGTGTGTATGTTTGTATGTATGTATGTACATGTATGTATGTATGCATGTACATGTATGTATGCTAGATGGGTAATAGGTAGAGGAACAGGATTTGATACAGACAAATCATTTATTTGCATACATTATTAGATTGCTAAACAGATAATTTTTTCTTTTGCTTATATATGTATTTTAAATAGGAATTATATAACCCTAATTTTTCAGTTTTCTTTTCTTTCATTTTATTTTTGTTGTATTTTTCAACTCTCAGAGAATAGTTGTTTACTAAACTGATAGATTAAAAAAAAAAATTGAATTTACAATATACAATGTAGAAGTGATTCTCAATATGCATTTTTTGAGCACTGCGAGTTTATAATTCCCTAACCTGGGCATTGTTATATATCTAGAGAAAAAGAAAAATCATTAAAAAACGAAAGAAAAAGTCTTTTCGATTAAATATAATTAAGTATTCATAACCAATCACATCCACATAGTCTAGGCTTCAATTGCAGCACTAACTTCAAAGCTTTGCTCACTCAATTTGATCATTATATGGATATTAATCTGTTGTTACCAGAATTACACTGCACCTTGGATGAGCTGTTAGAGGAACATTTTATGTAAGTCCGCCCCTCTTCTGATGATACAAAATATTGGGATTTGTTAAATTTAGGGGGACAATGGCAGTTTGGATCTGGAGAATGTCCCTGGGCTCGTTTTAGGTGCAACACTGAACATGTTGATTGTGTGAAAGCCATATTGACCTCCCTTGTACAATACTCTTAACAAATTCATCTGTTGATTTATTTATTTTTCATAATTTCCTCCAGTTGGCAGTCTCTGGATTGCAAATTTAACACTTGGTACCAATTTCATCTGTTGATTTATTTATTGCTTATAATCTCATCATCCCATTGGCAGTCTCTGGAGTGCAAATTTAACATGAAATTGTATTGAATGGAATATTGTTTTTGTGAATGAATAAGGTGAATGACCCACAGTTCATTATTCTTTTACATATATATTCTACATGTAGTGAATCCGGCACACCCATTTAGTGACAACTTGGGCTCTAACATGTAGAAACCATATCCATTGTCAAACCTATGTATCAGGCAGGCTACTTAATTTGTTATCACTTTGATGTCGAGGATAATATGATGCCATCTGTCTGTCTGTCTACCTGCCTGTCAGTCGGTTAGTTTAAACTCTATGTACTCCTGAACCGTTGGATAGCAACAATGCACCAAACTTGGTACATGACTTGGCCATTAATTATAACCGTCTGATTTGCAAGATGGATATGGTTTTTGACTCCCTCCCCTGGGATTGCTGGAATTCGGGGTGGGGGTCAATGATCCAATGTACCAAAATTTCAGAGAGATGAATTTATTGTTCATTTGAATATACTGGTAAAATGTTATATTATGAACAAACTTTATACATGTTTCACAGCAGGAAGACATATAACTGGGGGTTTTGACATCAGTGTCATGGTAAGAGGGTCAGGGTTGAGTGTGTGTATTTATGTTTATTAGAAGGTAAATAAAAACATGGAAATATACTATGGCTAGCTATTGTTGGCATTAGCTTTAGTCTATTCATTGTAGAAATATAGTAGAATCCTCTGATACAAATTAATATACATGTAGATGAAATGTCATTAGGTGCTCACAGAACCATTTACATTAGCACAGTTTAGGCTACAGTTGCAGCAGTAATTTTAAAGCTTTGCTTTCACACAACTCATTGCAGCATGGTTACATAGATATTAATCTGTTTCCCAGAAGAACATGTTGGCATAGGAAAGGCCATATTGACCTCCCTTCTTCAAAAACTTTGATCCGGTACATTTGTTCATTTATTAATAGCTCATAATCCAATTGGAAGGCTCTGGAGTGCAAATGTAATTGGTCTTATACATGACATTAAGTATAATAATAATGATAATAATAATAATAATAATAATAATACTTGATTTAGTGGAGGACTGTTTTGGGGTGATAAAGCTAAAATTAGGATGAATGACGATGATTCATTTGTTTAGTACCCAGGTAATATATTCTATCTCATAATAAATAGTATTAAACACACGAATGGTTCAGTTAGCTACTGAATCCGATTGGCAAACTCATTTTTGAAATAACTGAATCATTTCAGTTATAAAGCCGGGTTATTGTTGTTGGTTGGATTTAATGGCACTTTCAGTGCTGCACACCATGTTATTTGTAATGGTAAATTAATATGCAAGACATAATTAAACATTTCTCTTCGCTTTTTTAAAAATATTTGTAAAAAGCTAAAAATGCAGTGATGATTATTTAATACTTTAAATCATCAAAAGAAAATTTGCCATAGTAAAACCATCATAATCTTGCCCCTAGTATTCAATAGTTTATCTTGTAGTACTTCATGTGTACGTTTATTTGGAAAGGTTTATCTTCCTACAATTTTTATGCAGTTCATTTTTGCATTTGTAGAACTTTTAGCCATTATTGTGCTAAGGTGCTGTTAAATGCTGATACATATATACATACCCATAGTATTCTGATTTTGTATCGCGAATGTTTGCAATTGGCGAGAAATACATTTAGGTACTACTTTTCTGGTGGCAGGGTCAGTGTTAGGACTGTGTGTTGAGATTTTTGGGGGTTTAAAGTTTGCAAGTTAGAGTATTGATACATCATGGCATGGGTTGTATGTGAGACCTCATTTTGTGAAACCCTTGTCTGTTCTGTACTGTCTGAAAATCTTTTGCTTATTTCACCAAAATGTATTATATTTTAAGTTTCAGCTAATTTATTTTGATTGGTCAGACATGAATGAAGTCTGATATATATCTTTTTTTTTTTACTGAATTTATTTTGAAGTCAGGTCCGGGCACAAATTTAAACAACAGACTTGGTTAAATCCAGGCCAATCCTTGAATTCTGAGTATTAAATTTTAGTCAAACATTGGGACTAAATTAACTCCAAAATTAGTTATAGCCATTAAAAATCATTGTTCCCATTAAGAGAAAGCTTTCAGAATTTGAAGAAGCATTTTATACTTGACATATTGTCAGAACTGAAAATTACATGCAAGTGTAACTATCATAAGTAGCTAAGGAGATATTTCATTTCAAAGTTTCAAGTACATTTTCAGTTTCAGTCTTACCATTTTTATGAATTCAAGGCAAGGTTGACAAAATCCAATTCAGACAACATTTTACACCATTGAACTACTCCAGTTTGCTGCTTTTAAATTCTGAATTTCAACCAAAGCATTGACATGCATTCATAATTAAAGTAACATAAATAGTCAGATATTGCAGATATAACATAATTGACAGGGTCGGTTCTAAGATGTGTGATTGCAATATTCACATTAATTTGTCAAAAATTACAAAGAAAAATCAACCAAATGCATGAAAATCTTGCATCATATTTTCAAGCACTAGTTTATTTCTTCATTAAATCACTCCTGTATTTCTAGTTTATTTCTTCATTAAATCGCTCCTATATTTAAAAAATTCTCCCCTTTTTTTTTTCAAAATGGAGGGGATAATTTCCCTACTCAATTTTCAGTTCTAGAGCAAACCATGGATTGACATCTTAAAAACACGTGATTCTTCTTGGACAGAATAATTTATGAGAACAATAGAAAACATTATTGTATAGCAAACCTTTCAGAGATGGGACCACCAAGATAACTTTGTTGTATCCAGCATTCATGCAGAAACGCACACTTGCACCAACCAAAAAATAATTGTATCTGTGTTCATGTTAATTGTGTTGTACTTTATTTGTGTAATTTTTTAAAATAGAAATTACAGTATTTCCTCTTTATAAATTTGTTCATGGAAGCCATAAAAGTGGCCCATGTTATTTCAAGGTTATATGAAGGTTAAATCAAGGTTATATCTAGGGAACCTAACGAAGAAGATAAAAAAGGCGGTGTTATAATTGTGCATAAAAACACAGAAATAAGGAATATTTGACACAACATTCATCTCATCAGCAAAGAATTGACAGGAAATGAAATAAATCAAGGATCAATAATTGAACATATTCATTTTCCCAGTTTGATGGGATCCATGACCAGACTTATGTTATAAGGAGGGCATCATTATACTGAGGGACTTTATTGTGTTGGACCGCTTCAAAATGTCTGACTTCATATTCCTGATTTTGGCATTGGCCAGCTAGGATCTTCTTAAGAGAAGATGCCAATATTGATAAAAAGGCCATTATAACTGGCTAGCTACTCAATAAACAGTATCTAGTCCTTACGTATTTATTAGTATTCTTTTTGATGGCTTTGAAGTAATAATTGAATTTGGATTTATAAGGGAACAGGTGTTTTGCCTTGCTCGAATTTAATGCTCACATACTCACAAATTGCAAGTTAATTGTGGAAAATGTGGTTTGATATTTCAAGCGCTTGCATTTTCTGCAGGTGCTACATTTCCCAGTAATACAAAGCAAATCATTAATAAAACATCTTAAAGTACATAAATTCAGGAAAATACACGTGCAAAATTCCAAAATGTAGAATAAAGTTTGCTTTGGTATTGATTCCTATACCATGAAAAATGTAGCATGTAGCCTATTACTGTAGTCATACCAAAGACATGTACACATTATGTACCTAGTTTAAGCATGTTCTTCAAAAATTTTCTGTTTATTATGTCCATTTAATTGTAGCTTATTATCAATGGTTTTTTTGTGTGCATGTGTGCAACTAAGTACATGTACTCTCTATGTAAATATGCATATAATAGAAGGCCACAATAAGGATTAGTTCAATGCAACTACGGTAATTGTGTCACCCTCTTTAAATAGCCATTATTATTATCATTATGTAGCTACTGATAATACACAGTAGACTAAGACACAACCATTGTTTTGAAGGGGAAGAAGGATGTCTTTTTCATCCCCAACCATTTTATTCACAAATACGGACATACTTCTCCTTTATTATCTTTAATTTGGTACTGTCTGTTGCTATGTCTCCTCTGATGACTTGCTGCTCTAGTATTTTCTTGTAGGACTGCTGATCATGTGACATTATTCTCACTATCATCTAAAAACAAAATGGTTGTCCCTAATATGTTCTTGTTCAGCCTGGTGGGGCTGATTGTTTATGAACCTCTCATGCTTCAAAAATGCTAACTTTTACCGTCTATACTTGCGTATAAGCCAATACCAACTGCAAACTGCATAGACCCAGATCTGCCATCGCATAATGTGCTGGCAGATCTGGGTCTATGCAGTTTGTAAGGACTAATCAGTAGAACAAACAACATAGACCCTGATCTGCCAGCGCATTATGCGACGGCAGATCAGTGTCTATTTTGTTTGCATGTAGACCCCGATTATATGCGAGTATATACAGTACATGTGTAATCTTGATTAGCTTGGTGCTACATCATAATGACATTAATGCACTGTGCAATGTGAAAAAAAAGATTGTACTGTTTTGAAATTGCATCAGTTGGTTTTACGAAGATTCAGGATATGTGATTAATAGTTGCAGTACTGATTCCAATCTTGCATGGTTCGGGGGGGGGGGGGAGGGGAATAAACTTGGAACTATCCTTTGGAGCAATAGATATCTTGCAGGTATATATATCTTCATGCTGATTTCTATCCTTTTTGATTTGGTCAAATTGTAGCAGGAGATTTTTGCCGTGTTTTTATAACTTTTGTGAACAGTTATTAATCTGTTTTCCAAACTACATTGGTTTAAGGGCTTCATTGACAACTTTTTTAATATTGAGGTCATACTTCCTGATGTGTAGTCATAATCAAATATAACAAATCTGTCTGCTTGCTTCTGGATTTTTTTTCCCTCAAGTTTATCCTGTAATGCATGTGAATGGGGATCCCAAACTGTACAAGCATATTCTAAAATAGGTCCAGCTAAACCTTTGAAAACTAATTCTTTTACATTTGTAGGCAAGAGGACAATTACGTTTTAATAGACCCAAAGTATGATTTGCCTTGTGCACATTTCATGAATGTGAAGGTTCCATTTCAGTAATTGTAATGCCTAAATATTTTATTTGGTTGAGATTTTCTAACGAAATTCCATCTAAGAAATATAACATACCAATTTTATGATATTGTTTTCATTGTCATTTGCATTATATTACATATTTTGGGGTTGGAATTGCATACCCATTTTCATGCCCTTTAAAGTTCAGACTTAGTTATAATTGAGACTGCATAAAGTCTCAGGTTATAAACAAGAAAAAAACAATTCAGCTGTAGACGTATTTTTTATTTTTAGTTCAAAATGATAATAAAAATTACTATTACAACTGATGGAAAAGTATCATATCTTCATACTCCAAAACTCTTGACTTACTGCATATATTGTTAAAAGTAACTAGTAAGAAAAAAAACTGCCAGTAGAAATAGGATTTTGTAAATTTATATTTTCTCCACTTGTGAAAAAATGCAAATAGTAAAAAAAGTAAAATTTTGAGCCCTGAATACATACATACATACATACATACATACATACATACATACATACATACATACATACATACATACATACATACATACATACATACATACATACATACATACATACATACATACATACATACATACATACATACATACATACATACATACATACATACATACATACATACATACATACATACATACATACATACATACATACATACATACATACATACATACATACATACATACATACATACATACATACATACATACATACATACATACATACATACATACATACATACATACATACATACATTTGACTTGTACAGTGTAGATCATTCCTAGACTTTCTATTAAAAGAATTCTTTATTTTGTTATAATGACATGATATTGATATTTGAACCACAGAACAGATTAGATCAACACTGTGTGCCCCTCAGTCACATTTTGACATTTCACCCTCAGAAGAGATTAGATCGGCATCATGCACCCGTCCGTAACAATGTAATATTTCACCCTCAGAAGGATTACATCAACATTGTGCACTCTTCCATCACATTGTAAGCTTACAGTTTTTGCCTCAAGCGGAGTAAATTGTGCTACAGTATGTACATAAATAACTTGTGTATCCATTTGTAATCTTGGCTGTACTGCAAATAGTGTATACAGGTTTGTATTGTGTGACTGTAGATCAGGGTCTACACTGCTTACATGAAATTATAGATAGAATGAACATCATGTAGACATAAATCTGCCAAAATAAATTTTCTTATTAAAAAAAATTCTTTTTTATTTTTTGTTTCTTATTAAAATGAAAAGGTTTAAATAAAATAAATTTAAATTTAATATTTTTCAAATGTAAATTTAAATTTAAATGTAATTGTTAAAAATGATATTAATATTTTCATTTTTTTGTTAAATTTATTCAGGTGTTTTAGAAAATGAATTTTTTTTTATCTATAATTTTTTTATAAACCTGAAAATAATAATGAATGAAAGTGTATGAAAAATTACAAATATTACAGTAGTCTTCAAATTTGATCAACAATATGTCAGGGCTGGTGTGCCTCAAGGCTCTATACTTGGACCACTATTATTTTTAATTTATATTAATGATATTGTTACTGATATTCAGTCAAGTATAAAACTGTTTGCTGATGATATAAGTACCCCATTATCAAGCACCATGGGGGACCCAACCCTGGCTGCTAGTGTTCTGAATGAAGACCTACATCTACATAAAGTCAGTTTGTGAGTTGATCAGATTGGTATGTAGATTGCAATCCAGACAAAACTGATTACTGGATGATGATATCCAGAAAATCTAGAAAATAACATCACCCACCACTTTTAATGAATGATACAGTTATTACAAATGTCAGTTCTCATAAACATTTGGGCTTACCGGTATCTCTTGGAGAATGCCTATACTCACATACCATAAAAAAAACAACAAAAGTGTGGAAAAGGATACATATATTAAAAAGTTTGAAATTAAAAATGGATAGAAAATCATTAGAGCTTGTTTATTTCACCATTATAAGACCTTTTTTTGGGAGTACAGGGATATTGTTTGGGATAACTGTAGTCAGTATGGACAAGATGAAGCTGTTGCAGGAAAAATCATTTGTAGGGCAACAAAATCTCTGTCACATGACAGAATTTTGTGAGAAACAAAATGGAAAGACTTTCAACATGACACTATAAACATAGAATGATCACATTTTTTAAAATGCACTTTTGTATAACTCGTGAATACACATGGGCCTTGCTTCCATGAAGTGTCCAGCAGGTAGGTAATATACATCTTTGTGATAGATCTAAATCTAATCTCTAAACATTTTTTGACAGGACTAATCTAACCTCTAGACACTTTTTGCCAGGACTAACTAAGTCAAAATTCATTTCATCCAAAGTTTCAAAGTTTGTTACTAAATGGAATCTTCCCTCATTGGAGAACAGAAACAGTCCTTCATTGTATTCCTTTTTGTTATGTTTAAACAGGAATCTTAAAAAATGTCCCACCCAATATTACTATCAAAGTGACAGACTACTGGTAGTATAAACTTTACATTCAAGACTTTAGGTTGCAGTTGATTAAACGATGACCTAGAAATCATCTGTCATTAGCAAAAAGTGTTCATGCAGTCAAGCAGAAACTGCGAAACATTATCTTTTACACTGTACCAAATATATTGTTATCAGGGACCATACAATAGGTACATTGTACAATATAGACATATCTTTATTATTAATGGACAACCCCTTGCAATCACTCAAGACAAACAAGGATATATTTAGTGTGATCCAATATTTTATAACAGAAACTAAAAGAATCGTCTAGTATTTTTTGTGTCTTCAGACTTTTCTTGTAAAGTAGTAACCTTTGGTGTGTATGTTTTAATGTACATGTACCCCACATACATCATTTGAGTTAAAGTTAAAATTCACTTTCTCCCCCCCCCCCCGCACCAACTGTTTTCATATCTTGTCTTTTAGTATATAGTTGACTGTTTTAGTTATCAATACTTGTTAATTGCTATCTGATACTGTTACGATATTGTATGCACAGTATTCTTTGAATATTTAATTAGCTAGTAAAAAATTCTGCATTTATTTGATTGACTTTTAATTTCTCACGTTAATCAGATCATCAAAGTGAAGATTATTGTTAATGAGGAGAGAGCTTGAAATAAGTGCAAGAATGTTGTTTAATCCTCTTTATCATTTGATGTGATATTTTATGTAATTTCAGTGATGATGTTTGAAATAAATGCTGTAATTTGGCTTGGTGGGGAATACATTTTAGTTAGAATTTAATATAATTGGTCTTATGATCATGACATAATCATTACTATTTAAGAGACTTGAAAAGAAATGAAAGGAGTAAAAATAAGAGCTGATTTCATTTTAATTTCCGTATGTTAATGTAGGTCATTACTTCCTGGTATGACAAGTACAATATTTTCCAGGTAGGCAGAATCATACAATCCATTGTGCATGTAACTACGTAAGTTAAGTATTTAAATAAAGTCAAGACTGGATTCACTTGCCTATAGATACACTGTGTATACATCATAAGAATTTATATCAATACACTTTCAAAGACACAGTTGTGTTTCATTATTCAGAACTAATTTTTTTGACTTTTGCTTTTATGGAACATCTTAACAAGGAACTATTTCCTTAATTCATTTAAAAGATCTTAAGTGGGTGCTGTTTTATCAAATTCAGTTAAAAGCTCATTCCTTGAATCAGGCAACGCTGATCCTTACAAAACTCCATGGAATTGTTTGTGTGCTATACCAAAAAAAAAGTTGGGTTGGTCAGATGGAATACCGGTAGATTCTTTTTTTACTCATTTTGTTCCTTTGCAATTTATTCTAAGTGAACCAAGGTAGCATGACCTGATTATATTCCTTTGAAAGAAGACCTTGTCAATATTACTCAAGAACGTGATTTTATGCAGTAGTTTGATACACACTCTCTATATTTACTTATATAATTTGCTGTAAATTTGAAGCTGACCAACAATTAGTGAACAGCAGTAAAAGGTAGCCATTACTGAACCATACTTTCTGGTCTGTGTCCAGTAGGCACTTTAGAAATTGGGAGAAATAGTAAGCATCTTAATGAACATGATGTCTAAGATTGTTACTTGTTACCTATGAATGGAATTAAATCCAGACTGGTCCAAAAATTCAGAAAATCCACAATTCAGTTTTTTTTGGTTTATGGTTGGAAGAATTAATCGGGTCGATCTGTAAAATATAGTCACTCTGGAAACCCGAAACAAGACTGTTTTTATGTTAGGCCCTAACTGAAATACATTGGCAATAAACTTACTACACACTGGTAATTGGATCTTTAATGATATCAGTTTTCAGAGTAAGATTATTGGCAATAAATTGATCCCTGTCAGTCAAATGTTTTTCAATATTGCCACCAATGTGATTCCATGATGTTTCCAGTGTGTTAACAAAAAGTAGTAGTTACAGTGGCAATTCTGCATCCAGTGCATTTGCAGAAATTAAATATTTGCCAGATATGTCATATATATTGTAATTTATCTAGCATTTTTGATGGGTACAGTTTGAGTACTGTGCCTCTCTAGGGTTATGTAAATGCTACAATTAGACATGACATGATATCATTTAACAGAAATGTCATATCCGTATAATGTATATATTTTCATATAATTAAAATACTCTACCATTTTAATATACAAAAGTTTACCCTGAGCATTTATGACACTAAACCACAATTTTCTATTCACTTTTGGCCCAAAATAGGTTCTGCTATATGACCTCTTTTCCTCAGTGAACTTAAACTTTTACTCCATTAAAATATGCTATGTCTTAAGTGAAAACTTTATCATGACATGTATACAAATTTCAAGTCAGATTCTTTCTATTTAAAGTATGTTGTTATCATATAAAGTTTACCAATTTCCTATCTGACATGTAATTATAATGGGGTGGGGTGGATAGGCACACAACTGTTTTCAAGAGAATTATTCTAACTACATGTACTGCCATTTTGTACTATTGATATTCTAACTACATGTACTGCCATTTTGTACTATTGATTTTCTTATATTTAACCTAAATAACAATAGCATATGAAACCTAAAGTAGTAAGAGAAAGATTAATTCTCCATTGGCCATAGGTTCTTAAGGGTACGCTCCACAGTTTTAAACAAAAATTCACATCCTCATTGTTTGACGTCTGCATGAGGTTCAGTCTTTGTGGTGAAACTGCCCAATACCAGGACTAAAGCTCTTTATGATCCAAAATAAAATTCTCCATCTGTCTAGCTTGTGGTTTTATCTTCTGTTTTAAATCCAGCTTGTGAACTATCAAAAATGAGCCAAATTTGTTTTTTTTGCACTGTCTCTGTTCTGACAAATGAATTTTCCTACAACAACACCCATATGGAGATGTAAATACCTGAATTTGCTTTTCTCAAGATAAAATTTTAAGAATATCTGACATGTTAAACTTCTCTAATATCATTGCCAAAATTTGATACACATTTTATCTTTTTAAAACCTGGCATTCATTCTCAGTAGGTATTAAATGTGACAAGGACTCCTTTTTGCTAAAAGGACCTGTTTGTGTTGCAAAAAAGATTTTTTTTTGGAAAAGGGCCTGTCATTGGCAAAAAGGATTTCCCTGTGTACAAACTGGACTCTTAATGTTAATATGAATGATTTAAAGGACATACTTTTTACAATATATGAAGTAGAGTAAAAATTTCATAATTAAATGTAGTTTTCTCTCTATTTATTATTTACCGATTTTGTTTATGAAACTTAAAGGATTTCCCCGTGTACAAAAAGGACCCTTTATGTTAATACAAATGGGACTTTTTTCTTGCAAAAAGGATTTCCCTGTGTATAAAAAGGACCCTACTAATGATTTGAAACATTATATTTTTTAAAATTTAGAGTGATAAACATTTATAAACATTGTTTATTTAAAGTTATCTGCTTTAAATCTTCAAAAAAAATCTTGAACAGCTTTTATAGCCAAATTAAAAGTCTTTTTTGCCCAAAAAGTCCTTTTTCCAGAAAGGAGTCCTTCTCACATTTTATACTTACCCTTCTTAGTGCATATTTTTGCATTTCAACCCTGTGGTAAACATACTGAGATAGATACCAGCAACGTATGGTATATATTAAATGCTTTAACAAAACTGATTTGCTGCAACACAAGTATTCCTGGATTCTAATTTAAATAACACATGATCCGATTGTTCAAATGTCAGGATTCTCTGGTTATTTAGAAATTTGCCCAGGTGCAAAATATGAAACTATGGAGTGGAACCTTAACTGTGCTTGCCAGATCTACTCGTTATTTAAGTAGAACTCAATTTTAATCAGATTGATAAACAATTATTGGACAGTTTGTGTATTTACAGATTAGAAGAGTTAGCTCCTTTTGACATTGTTGGGAGCTCTCATCTTTGGAGGTGCAGTCTCTCTCCTAATTTAATCAAATTGAAAAAGACGCATGTAAGATCTGTTTTTGACACTGACCAAACCCCAAAAGTTAAGTGGTAATGAGATGCCAGGCATGCATGATAGCACGTTCCGTGAAAATTATGATGTTTTAAGTGGGTTTTAGCAGCAGCTTCCATTCCATTATACTGTGCTGGAGATGTGTGCTTAAAAAAAAGTACATTTTTTTGCGAGTTTTGAACAAAAAGATAGAATGTGTGCTTATTAAGCAATTTGTGGATATTATGTTGAGTATGACATAGATGTATTCTGTTTAATTTAGTTACAGGCAACTTTATCTTTTAATTTATATACATTTTAACAGAATTTTAACATCTTTATGATTTTATGTTATCTTGTTGTACTTAATGTTCACATTTATTTGCAGGGGTTAATCTTCCTAAATTTGTGTGCATTTCATTTTTAAAATTTTGGAACTTTGCCAGTAGTTGGTACCATATAGCCCCAATTGTGCTGAGGTGTCATAAAATGCTACATACATACATACATACATACATACATACATACATACATACATACATACATACATACATACATACATACATGTACATACATGTACATACATGTACATATGTACGTACATATGTACGTACATACATACATACATACATACATACATACATACATACATACATACATACATACATACATACATACATACATACATACATACATACATACATAGATACATACATACATTGGTATCAGTGTGAATAATTGTTGACATTATGTTGAGCATAATTTGATTAATTTACAAACCAGTTTGATATAGAACTTCATGAAGTTCATTTTGTTCCCATTTTTTTGTTGTTGCTTCAAGCAAATAATATTATCCTAGATTAGGTCATCCCTTTTAATTTTGTCCTACAGTGTCAGAAGTTAATTTTGATTTCAGTATGAGCTTATTTTAGTCCCATAGGTCATGTATGCTGTTGTTTCAAGGCAGTATTTTTTTTTTCTTTACCTGGTTGAGGTCAGGTGATAAATGTAAACCATTTATCTCAATTAGGCACATAAAACAGCATGGGGTGGATTTACTTGCCTGCCAGTGAATAGACTTCATTCTCTGATGGGAATTTTGGTCTAGTTATTTATAGCACCTGACCATACCTTGTATACCTCACCAGGTATATCACCTGAGGCAGGAATATAGGTGCCTTTGTGTCTGTGTGTGTATGACACAGTTGTACTATTGAATATGGATATCTTAACAAAGCACTGTTTATGTCTATATGATTTTGTACTTTGCCCTAATGTTATATGGGAAGGTTGTTCATAAGCATTGGGAAAAGTGCGGAGGGTGTTTTCTGGTTTAGGAAAATTGGTTGTTCTTATTTATAATGAAATACATTAAGCTATATGCTTTTTGGAATAGTTTACAAGATTGTAGTTCTAGTGGATGACATCATCTCAAACTGCTGATATCATAGTCAGCCCATGAAACATATATAAAAAAGTGTGCTTTGTAAACATTGAGGACATTTGTCAAAGAGGATCCAAGCCTTTCATGATGAGAAACAAGGAACATACTACAGGTTACATTTTTTTTTCTCTTTAGTTTTGTTTCATTCATATATATATATATATATATATATATATATATATATATATATATATATATATATATATATTCTCATTATCTAATTCTGCTATTTCTTTGTCCACAGTTGCTTTCATTTTCTCCAAGTTACATAGTCATTGTACAGCAGAACTACTGAAAATAGTTTAAATAAAGCTTTTGATCCCACATTCTTATTTACTGATGGAAACCATTGGGGACAGACATGAACCATTGTGAACCATCCAGAAAATAAATATTGAAACAATGGATACTTCCTGACGCTTTCTGTCTGTCCCTGATGATTCTTATTGGTAACTAGGAATTCTGGGAATAATATATGGAGCATGATTAGTTCATAATACAAGGACATTTTAACTGTACAGATTTATAACATTTTATTAAATTTAAGTAACATTTGGATGAAATTTAAATCTGATTAAGTGTCTTATAAAATTTAGCAGATAATAAAAAGAAATAAAATATCCAGTTTGACATGGTGAAAACTGCATTTGGAATTTTAAAAATTATCCGATTGAAACAATGAGGTGTAGTGCACATTTAGCAAGTGAAAGGAAATCAGGCAATTGAGTTGCATGATCACAGCTACATGTGGTCGGAAATTATCAACCCTTCAGAAAAGAAAATATCACATATAATGGTGCACTTCTGTTTGATCACAAATTGTTTACATTATAGTCAGCCCATGGAACATACATAAAATATGTGTGCTTTGTAAACATTGAGGATATTTGTTAAGAGGATTTATACCTTTCACCATGAAAAACAACGATCGTACTACAGGTTACATTTTTATTTTCTCTTTAGTTTTGTTTCTCATATATATATATTCCATACCTAATTCTGACATTTCTTGGTCCAAAGAAGCTTTGTTTTCTCCATCAATTTTCCTATTATGTGACATGGACTGCAATCAAAATACATGTTCATATACAGATTCTTGTAAACAATTTTATTTGCTGAGGGAAAAGTTACTAATTGTTCAAATATTACTTAAGGATGTTATTCCTTCCCCCCCCCCCCACACACACACACATGTAAAGATCATAGTTTTCCATATAATCACAGCTACATGATTATTTGTGAAACTGGCACTTTATTAATTACCCCTTTATAAGCCTATCTGTACTTTATGTAGTAGACTGACAAATCTGTTGTGTTAATTTAAGTTTTTATTCTCAGACTTGTTTTAAAGACAAATATGGCTAACATAGGAGGTCGGGGGGGGGTCCCTTTATGTGTCAATTTAACAATATGAGGAGTAAGATGTTTAGTGCCTTGTTCTGCCAGATATCATTTCATGAAATCCCCTTACTTTGAAGAATTCTTTTTTTTAGCAGTTCTGTGTCATATATCGATGACCTTTGTAGAGCATAACCCAAAGTTAAATCATCTAATACGTTGTATGGTCAGCTGAAAAATGTATTCACTTCATAGTTTTGAAAATTGACATTTTTTTTCATCCTGATTTAATCATTTTGTGTGTGTGTGTATATATATATATGTATATATATATATATATATATATATATATATATATATATATATATATATATATATATATATATATGATGTTACTTACAATTAGTTTGATTATTGAGGTCCATTTTTATATTCTACATGACTAAGCCACTAAAAATAATAATAATAATACATGTAATAATAATAATAACAATAATTAAAATTGTCTTTTCTTATAGAGGGTAACTCAGTTACTTGAGTACAACTAATCTCCCTTTAGTCCCTCTACTGTATACAAAATGTAAAAGTATTATCACTGCTATAAATGCAAAGTATACATGTTCTTTCTCTCTCTGTCTCTCACTCTTGAAGTGGCAAAATAAAAATTTACAAGTAAACAAAATTTGCATAGACATTACTAAAACACATTAAGAAAGCATATCTCTCTCTCTCTCTCTCTCTCTCTCTCTATATATATATATATATATATATATATATATATATTGTTTCATCCTTTTAAAAAAAAGTTTTGAAATCACTTGAAACAAAATCTTTAAGTATACATGGTAGTTGAGATTCAGTGCTACATGTTCCTAGACATATCATTAGGCTGTTTTATGCAAAATTTGGCATGCACTCAAGTTTATATCGGTGAATAACAACCTCACTTCAGCCAGAAAACTATTTCAATGCAATTTCTGATATAGTTAACCAAATACATATACTGAAAGAACACTATATGCCAGTTTTTACTTCCTGGTATTCTTAGGTCATCACCCATTTGGCTGAGGTGAAAACGGGGCCTTTTTCAATATAATTTCTGATATAGTTAACCAAATACGTATACTGAAAGAACATTATATGACAATTGTTGCTTAGTGTTTCCCACAGAATATGTAAAAGGCATGGTAATCATCCTCTCCAAAGGGTACCTTCAATGCACAGAGGGCACTTTAGCACGCTTCTAGTATTTTGTCTTTTTTTATGTAGTGTTCAGTTTATAATAAAAATAATACTGATAACATTTGTTTATTATTATTATTATTATTATTATTATTATGTTACTTGCTGATTAAATTAACAGTACTTTTAGGGGGAAAATTTTGGCATAATGAGTGCTAGATTTTTTCATCTTTAATGCATTTATAAATAGCATACACAGCTTAAACTATAAAAGTCATCATACGTTTGATTATGATTTATACATTCACATTATAGGAATATAAATTGTTCATAGTCTGTGCAAAATTATTTGCTTTTTCCCTCACCATTTCTTTCAATCTTCTTTTCATAGACGGTATTTTGTCATAAAGTTTATAATCACTGTGAGAGTCTGTTGAAGGTTTACACAATTATATACATGTGGAGAGGTTGTAATTTACTTTTATTTAACCGCTGTAATTGGTCGTAGCTTCTCTGATGAATGGCCAATATTTGGGGGAGTCATTTAGAATAAAGAAATTTGACAAGACCAAGCTATCGGCTGCAAAGACAATTAAATTGGAAAAATACTTCCTTTAATGATATCTACTCACCGGCATGTAAAATAATGTTCAGTGAATGGACACACTGCCGCAGGCAGTTCAAATAAACAAAGACCACTTGTATGCATCATCACGTGGTGTTAATCAGTGGATACATTGAGTAGGATCAGATTCAGGCACAGATTTATTCCCGCTTACGATCATAGAAATGATATCAAGCACATAAACGACTGTTTTTGTTCGCGAGGCACGAAGAGGGCTATTATAGTTGCAAAAATAATACCTTTAATCATATCTACTCACCATCATGTCAAATGCTGTTCAGTGAATGGACCTACTGCCGCGAACATTTCAGTTTGTAAATAAACAAAGACCCCTGCCGCTTATGATCATAGAAATTATATCAAGCATATAAGGGTCTGTTTCTTGTAAGCGAGATACAAATGGGCATTTTCAAACTGAAAAAAAAAAAAAGTGAGGTGGAATGTTAAAGATGACATGGTGTGGAAAAATAACAGCTTGGTGCGTGAGTTTAAAACACTATGGTGTGACTCCATCCTAAAAGTGCCAGTGGGAAACACTATTACTTCCAGGTATTCATAGGTGATCACTCATTTGACTAAAGTGAAAACTTGGCCTTTATCCTTGATCATATGATGAAGTTTATGACGTTTTTGTTGGAAGTATTGACCATAATATTATTGTGTCCTTAAGTAATGTTATTATAATATGATTGAAAGCTTTTTCTTTAAACAATTCAACACATATTTGTTGATTATTTAAGTATAGCAACTTGAATTTTGTTTTAGAATTGTGGTATGTCTGGGAGAAAAAAATCACAATTGAATGAGGCTGACCTTGTAAGGGAGACAACATGCAGTTGTTGATTGCTTCATGAAAAACCCACCTGTATCCAAATATTTATTGAGTAATATTCAATCCAATGAAATGGTCAACATTAGAAGTGATTATTTTTAATTTGGCATCATACAAATCTTGCTACAATAATAAAACTTCGCATTATTACACCAATTTTTTACATCACACCTCAGTTTAAAATTTGTCGAATATATCCAACTTCATATGTGTATATTATAAGATAGAAGGTAAACTATTTTCTTTAAATATTGCCTCTTACCTGTTAAGAGATGATGAAAGTTAATTGCACTGTCTTGACATTGTTTTCTCCAGGATTTTTATACAGAGAGGGTGGGGGGCAGTTTTATATATGAGAACAGGATTTATGAATAGACCTCTTATTGTATGTTCAACAAATGCGTGTTTGATAAATAAGTTTTAATGAACAAAACTTAAGTTGTTTGTGTTCATTATTGGCACTGTGGTAGTGATTATGTTATCGGCTAAAACACGGTATTGGTGCTGAGAGTAGTCTCACTCACTTAAAAAATTGAAATGTTTGATAGAACATTTCAATGAAGCTCATTATATACCCTAGGGTGTCCCCTAGTCAGATCAAGTTAGATTTAGCTTGAACATGCATGCGATTTTGTTTAACCATTATTTCAATTCATTGGTATAACAACAGTTACAGACACTACACTTGGTGTATAACATGCAAGAAAAACAGCATGAAAACTTTAAAACTTTATTTTTTTTCACAGTAACATCAGTAACAGGATATCAACATTTAAAGTAAACAACATAACTGGAAGTGGTAAACAACTTAATAACAAAATCAAAACATCTATGACAAAGGTATCACTTAGAAAAAAAACCTAACCATGAAACTTTTGCATAACAAACATAAAAGACATAGAATAATCTTATTTAGGCATTTATCTAACACCAAGAAGAATATTTAAACAAACAAAATCATTAATACTGGCCAAAAGTATTGCAAACTTCCATAAGAGTCAGAAGTACATTGTCCATAAAATTGGTTACAGACACTACAAAACTATAGCATTTCAATACAGCTGCAGAACCATACATATCTCCATAAAATTCACTTCAAAAATAATTCAACATGAACACATTGACTAGAATTATTCATTAAATGAATGTTGATTAGTTAATAAAATGATAAAACCACATTGTAACAGGTATATGTCCAATACTTGTGTTAAAATTATGAACTGGTAAATAGCACTTGAAAGTTTAATACTAAATAGTGTTTGTAAGAGTAAAATATTGAAGTATAATGAATGTTCAATAAATCATAGTCACTAAAGTATTGTTCAACCCAAGGTGCTGACTCAAACACAGACCCATATGTGATTGATCTTAAGGTTACAGACACTACACATTAAACCTTGACTTTATATTGTCATTTCAAATAGAAGTGCTTATGATTTTTTTCCAGATTTGACTTGAGCTTAGACAATTCAGCTGCATTAAACTTGAAATGACCCCTTTCATTGACTATTTGTGGAGCTTTTACCCTGTACAAGATAGCATCTAGAGCCTCTTGTGAATAATCATCTTTTTCAGGCCAAACATACATGTTGCCAGACTTTCTCATGTATTTAAGTCTAACTTCGTTATGAAGAATGTCTATTACTTCTGCTAAGTATACATCTAGAGGTCCCTTCTTTGGCTTAAGTCCTACAGCAACAAATTCTCCAGGGTGGTATTTCTCTATTGGTTTCTCTGTGTTGGTTGGTGCTTTTTTGTCAACTTTGATCTTCTTTGTCACAATGTTTTGTCTTTCTGTTGACTTCCGTTTCTTATTAGGCTTTTCGCTTGTTGCTGAGTTATGATTTTTCTGGTTACTTCCTTGTTTTCTTTTCTTGTCATTATTTTCTATTGTTGATGGATTCTTGTCTTTAAGTTGTTTTCCTTTCTGACTTAAATTATCTTTATTGAGTACTAACTTTCTCATTTCCCAGGCATTAACATTTTCGCTGAAGTTGCATCTCCCGTCAACCTTCATGCATTGCTCACAATAACAGCTCAGATTTCTTATGCTCAGTTCATAATCATTGCTTCCTGACTTTACAGCATGTAATTTTCTTGTACCTTGCAGTGTTTGCACATCAGTTTCTTCTCTATTTCTCTCAACATCTTTAACAAGGATGAACTCCCTTCTCGAAACTGTTTTAGCTTCATTATCTGTATTTTCCATTTTCAGTTTCTCTGTACAGAAATGATATACATCTTCTGCACAACCTATCACCTTTCTATTGCTGATTACAGCTCTGTAGCAAGCATTCTTGACTGTCGCACCGAGACCATTGCAAACACTCTTTCCATGTGATGTTTCGAAATAATTTCGTGTTACACATTCTCCATGCTTGGGTTCTTTTCACAGCTTCTTTCTTCTTTCTACTTAATTCAGCAGTTTTCAGACTTCTTAAATCAACACTCTTATTAACCGATATTGCCAGGGCTGCTTTTTCTTTCTTTTTCTGGCGATACCTTTTCATTTCTTCTCGTTTTTTCCTTCTTAATTCTTGTTGAAGATTTGAATCGGAAAGTGATTGCTGTTTTTTTAGTAGTCTTGCATCTTTTCTTCTTTCTCTATCAACCCTTTTTAGCTCCTCATGTTTCGCCTTATTTTCCCTCTGTTTTTTTCTCCAGGCTTGTACCTTTAGCCTCGTCTTCTCCCTTCTAGCTTTAATCTTCTGTTCATCTTCTTCTGGCTTATCTTTGCTTCCTAAAAGCAAACAACTTCATTCTCATTTTTGTTCCTCTATGTATACGGATGAAATTTAGACTTTACAAAACATACTTGTAATGAGTACGCAATATGCTTTCATACATAAGCAAACTGGAATAACCTGTAGATTCTTAAAGAAAAGTATCTGATTGAAAAAGAAATAGCATAAAACCTGATGATTATTCAATGTTCTAGCATTTACAATGATTGCACACTTTCCTTAATAATGTAAACAACAGTCGGGTCAATTCACATGTCTAGTAGTGTCTGTAACCATTTGACAATATCAGCAATGTATCCAATACTAAGTCTGAGCTCATTGAATTCTCATAATATTTCTGTTTGAATTTACTAGTCTAATGATATGGAATGCAAAAATACTCAGTTTCAATTGCATATTGTAAGAAATCACTGAAAATGTTGCCTGTTATCAGAAATCTAGATGAAAGAAACTATAAATATACCAAAATATTACAAATTGCAGACAGACAATATGTCAAAATTTAGCCTTACACATCAATACTGTAATAGGAAACATAATTTGGCTTCATTTTTTTAAAAAAAAACAGGGATAAAGTCATAGACAGTATAAAAAGGGGATATTGGTTACAGACACTACAATTTAAGAGTGTGGTTTACCAATTCAATACAAACTTACCAGAGTTGTTCCCAGAGGTTTGCTTTTGTCGTCTTCCCATGTCTTAGGGATGTACCATGGTAAAGAACAGAAAAAGTAATTAGGCAGCTTCTTCTAGGATAAGAAATTCAGGTTACATTGTCTTGTAGTAAATTACTCAAACAGACAGTGCTGCAAGAATGATGCAATATTCAATCAAGAGAGTTATTGCATCACTTTTTTGCTCTTGGCTGCAGAGGTAAATAGATGATGCAACATTACATCACATAAGATGGAACTTTCTATTGAGAAAAACAATGTTTTAATGACAAGTAGAACAATACTTTTATCTTTCATTTTTATACCTGTTTGTGTAGTGTCTGTAACTTTTTTTATTGAGTTGCTGTTTTTTAATGGTACAATACAGCACCACCAATTTTGGCCAACTTGGACATCACATGGATACACATGAGCCTTTGTAGGATTTATACTTTTCCATAATGAAACAACAAAATTATTGCCATATAAACTTGTAAAGGTTACAGACACTACAAAATTTAGAACTGGAAAGTTTGACAAAGAACAAGCTCTCAATCGAATATCTTGGCTAGCCATGTGATTTAAATGTTTTTACTACTTATTATAATATAAAGTCGAGTTCTAGATGTCAATAAAAGTTATAATGAATGTTATTTTGTACAAAATGTTGGCATATAACAACAGATTAGTGTTTGAATTTCAGTGTTGAAACAAAACTTCTACTGACGGTATTTTGCTTATAAAATCCATAATATTTTACCGATTTCTTTAATTCAAGAAGCAATATTTGCAGGATAGAATTCCGCATAAAACCAGACCAATAAATGCATAATTTCAGTATGATATTTAGAGAATTCTCTATTTTATATTCAAGCTTTTTTCGAGTGAGACTACATAACGCTCAAAAATGGCCATTTTTAGAGCTTGTTTCCATGCATATCTCAACAATGGGTTACACTAACCTCTTGAAATTTTCAGGAAAGTAAGAGAGGTATATGCCAGGCTTACCAATCTTTAAAATTGGTTCATATCTTGTTTAATTTTTCTATTTCATGCATATAACATGAAAATTCCTTTATCAGCACCAATACCGTGTTTTAGCCGTATGGCAATAGCACTGCATTGTATGCATTAGACCTGCATGTAACAGCAAAGACATTACCACAGAAAACTGCATAGTTGGTAAAAATCATTTTAATAACTGGATAATTGATGAAAGCAGCTCATTGCTTAGTGGCTAAAAATAAATTAGTAAATGCTTGATTATGGTGGTTGATTTAGAAGTCTAGTGTTTATATGGTCAGATGGTGCTTTGTTAATATTACTGAATGTTACAGGTTTCTTTACCTTTGCTCCAAAGCGACAGTGGGTAATTTCCACACACTTACTAATTTTTAAATGGGTGGTTGTGGGGGCGGCGGGGGGGGGGGGGGGGGGGCATTAATTTATGGGGGTTTCGTTCATTGGCATGTCTTGAGAAAACACTGCTATGTACAGAATGTCTTGAGCTAGCATAGGTAAGTATTATTAACTATTTATCGATTCATGTACATAATTTTTATTAAAAAAACACATCAAGTAAGTGTCGCAAGGCTCTTGTCACAGTCATGTAACCATCTTGTAGAACTTTCCTTGTGGTTCATTCAGTAATTTAATGGAATCACTGTGGATTATACTTTCTCAAATAAGTTGGGACTTCCCAAAAAATCCAGTTGTCCTTTCATGTTGACTAACTGTTGGTGGATTAGGAAAAGTGTATTTTTCTTGCATGAACAAACAAGTATAGTCACAGAATAATATCATGTTCTGAAGAGGAGTAGAAATTTGCAAACAATATTTTAAGGCCAGGTAAGCGTAAGAGATTATGCCGGGCTAATTTGCAATGAAAGAAGACTTATTAAGGTAGTTTATTTCAAAGTTGTGAAGTCTTGGGTCATCGGTAATGGAGCCCTGTAATTTGGGAAAAATAAAAGGATCATTAATTTTGAGAATCAGATTTTCAGGAGCTAATTGCTGAAATTGGGAATTCAGCATGATTTTGAAATATTTTATGTTGGGTTTGGGACCTATTTTGAGTGGGATCAGGGCCTATTGTAGGTCCCTGAGCAGGGTTCAGTCTAGGCACAAAAGAATTATCAACGGTCTACTTAGATATGAAGGATGTGTCCACACAGCATGGTGTCAGAATGATTGGTGCAAATTTTGTATGTCTCTGTGCATGTTGTGTTCCTGGTTGTGAATTCAGGCCTTTACTTGTGGTGTGTATTATGTACATGAGCTTTTGACTTGCAGGGACTGTTGGTTTAGTTAGATTGGGTAATACTACCTTATGCCAGTGAATTCATATTTAACATAGAGATATGTGATAATTCACAATGTGCAAACATGTTTTCATGAGGTGATTTGCAAATATTTTGACATTTCTTTAAAAGAAAATTGCCAAAATTAATATGTCAGAGTGATACTATCCAACTTGAATTCCCCCAAAAGGCGTCGCTCTTTTCATCCAATTTATCACTGGAACCGAATAAAATGAACTTTTGTAAAGAAATTTGAATTGCAGTCAGCACTACACTCATCATGGCTGTGTTATGAATGTGGTAATAACGTCAAAGTCAAAATATGTATCTCTCACTATCTCAGGAAAAAGACATTGTAATGAAGTAGTCATAATTGAAAAATTATCACACTTTAGATGGATATACATGAATTGATGCTAAATTTCATATCATAAGATGTTTGCATTGTAAAATGTATGCAGGTTGTTATTTAAACCCATTGCATAGTGAATGAATACATTAGCAGTGAATAATGACCACAGTATACTGCCTTACACATACGAGTTAAGCACCTTGTGAAGATTTAATTCAAAATAAAAACAGGAGAAAGTGTTTGACTTGTCTACATTAGGCCTGATTATTATTCACAGGCAATCCATTATAAACATCTAATTTTACTGTGAATTGCTTGCAAATGGTGGATATATCCTTTCAATAAGTATGGGAAAAATGCAGACAATGTCACACAAAAATCTGGCTTATTTGATGAAAGAATTGTTCATGTTTATTTACTTAAATTCAGTATTATGAATTGTATAGAGTGAAAATATTAACCCATTAAAATCTGACCTAGTGACTTTAAAAAGTATCAAGGGACCATGCCTTGACCCCATATCACTGAAATAAAAATTGAACCTTGCCTGGGGACTCCTAAAAAATTCCCTGGTTGTTGTTTGTTTTGTTCAGAAAGTACAGAAAGAAGATGCAGCTTTTTAAGTTTTATTTAGTGTGTGCCCAGTTTTATGCCCCATCACTGCTTGCAGCATAGGCATCTTGATTTGATCCTGTCCACCCCTCCATCTGCCCCAAGAATTTTGTTAATAAGATTGTACAAAAGCCACTCAACCTAAACAGAGTAAATTGTATTGGCATATTTGTATTCATATAGATGACCTGATTCGATTTTCAGGCCATTACATACATTTTTCAATTTCAATTTCTTAAACATTTTTAGCTCACCTGGCTGTAAGGCCAAGTGGATTTATGATACGGCCCCATGCCTGTCATGCATTGTCCATCTGTCAAAAATTGCTGTTTTCAGCTTTTACCCCCCCCCCCCTAAAAGAAAAACCACTGGACATTTTGGTCAAGGCCTTGCATGCTTGTACAAATGAAATTTGGTTGGGCGTATTTGTATTCATATTTAAGTGACCTGATTTGATTTTACAGGTTATTACAGAAGTTTTTCAAATGTTTTTTTACAAATTGTTTAACTTTTTGTACCTTTCAGACAAAAACTGTATTAGCATGATAAGTAAAACAATTTGAGGTAGACCAACAGAATTCGGTATGCCTGTTTGTATGCATATGTTGATGACCTTATCTCTTATATACATTTTTCAGAATTTTTAACATCTTTATGTTTTATATTTTATTTTTTTGTAGTTATTTTATATTTATTTGGAAGGGTTTATCTACTTAAATTTGTGTGCAATTCATTTTAAATTTTTTCAAACTTTACCTTTAGTTGACATTACATAGCCATTTTGTGCTGAGGTGCCGTAAAACACTACTAGATACATACATACATACATACATACATACATACATACATACATACATACATACATACATACATACATACATACATACATACATACAAACATACATACATAGATACAGATAACATTTTCAGGCCATTGTAGCAATTTTTCAAACTGTTTCAAAATTTGTTAACTTTTAGGGACTTGGACTTTTTGGTATGCACTTTGGCAGACAAATATAGTTTTATTGCAAGAAAGATAATTTCTTTAAGTATTGAAATCTGTTCTAGACTAATACATATGATGTATAATGATCATTATGTCTGTATTTATTCATCCATCAATACATACAATACAATACATTCATACATATTGCAAATGTTTAATAGGATGGTAAGTTCTTCTCTGCAGCAGTTTCTCAAGGAAAATAGTAATGCACATTTATATTGAAAAAAGGTTACATTTTTTAATATTTCAGCAAGAAAGGATCAGCAATGAATTAGACTTATTTTTAAAGTTGAGTGTTATATATGATTATCAAAGATGTCTGTACAGTGAATAAACCATTATAGAATAGTCACTATAAATGTATGATATTATTGTGTGACAACTTTGTTGTTTTGGCCTAATTGTAGATCACTGCAGTTGTGATGTCTGTCACTTTACAGATCACTTACATCTCACCTCTGTCTGCGTGGGTTCGAGTCTCGGCTTGGCCAACATGGGTATGTGAGAAAGCTTGCCAGTAGCTTCCCGTGAGTCTGTGGTTCTTCCTGGGGTTTTCTTGGGTTCTTCCTCCACCAAATATACTGGCCGCCATGTATAGCCTATCATGTGCTGAAAAATGGCGTTAAACCCATAACAACCAACCAAAATCAGATTTCCTGCATCAGATCTTCCAAGATCTCCAATATGATGCAACAGAAGAGCTCATTCATGTTCTTAGTGATTATATTTTTTTTTCTCGGTTTGATTCAAAAGCCAAGAAATTTCTTCAGTAATTATACAATATGTTGCTTGTTTAGTCTCATTGAGCATAGGCACAAGTAATTGAATACTACTGGTGTGTGCACAGTATGATTGCAGAGTTAAACATGGGGTCAGAAAGTTCACTGATTTCAGCATAAATGAGTCCCATTTTTCAAGGAATTTTCTATGATGATTAGGTTTGATAACAAAAAGGATTGGCTGGAGACAAAATTGTATGGAGTAATTGTTAAAATTGTGAATTCAGCAGATTTTGAAATATTTTTCATTGAGATAGCAAGGGCCCATTATTATTGGACCCTGATGACCCCTACAAAAATATATATTTTTATATTCTTTGTTTAATCATTTTATGCCTTAGGTCTCTTTGCTAAATAAAAATCTATAGTAATAGTAATATCTTTGTGTTGTGTGCCAACAGTTACAATATTTATTACTGAAGACCTGAATACTGGTGAGCACCCCCCCCCTCATTTCTGTTAATAGACTTTTTCTTGCATGCCAGCACTATGCTATCATATCTTTCACAGAGTGTACAGTAAGTTTAAAAGCTCCATTGAGTTCTAGCTCAGGCCTCAATAAAACATTTTTTTCTTAATTATAATGTAGTTTATAGTGCAATTGGATAAATACAAATTGGATTCTTGAATGTACTGCTGTTAGTGTTAAGAATTAGTCCATACATGTAAGGTCTTTCCAATTCTGTATTCTGCTATTGTTAATTCTTTTCTGAAATAATCCAGGAGTGTAGCTTGGCAGTTTTCTGATGTACACACTATCAGAGGTCTTAGGCATGGGAGTGGGGTGTGTGTGGGTGGGTGGTTTACCCATTAGAAATTCTAAACATGGTGTCTCAATGTTTCCACTTTCTATATGTGCATATCCATACAGTAGCAGTGCTGCTGTAATTATTCCTGCATGTATAAAACATGCATTGAAATTCGGCTGTGGTATAATAAAGAATTATGTCACTATACCAAGGCATATTTGGAATTAAGGGAGAAAATCTGTAGTGTATAGTTTTCTTAAATATACACACATTTATGGCAATGGTAATACCAGTATTGTGTGACTAGTACAGTTAAACCGGTCATGAAAGGCTACTGTTTTGGAAAACACCTGTCATGAAAGACCACATTTTTTATAGCACAGATCAGTTGCATCATATACTGTAATGACCTCAAATGTGAGACCATCTGCCCAGAGAGACCATCTTTTGTTGGCAGAAGGCATGGTCTTAAAGACTGGTTTCACTCTTACAGAGATGTAATGATACACCTGGGACATGTTGAACACTGTGAGTGCCCAGGGGACATTTTTCCACCTCGCACTACTCAATCCCCCCCCCCCAATTTAACGAATCCTCATATCATCATCATTACAGGGGGATGGACATACATAAAATGACCCCTTGACAGCTCAACCAAGGTGCAACTCTGCCTATGCCACATATCAGTACATATTGCGATACACAACCTTTGAGACAATACATGTACATATTGATACAGAACCTCTGTCCATATGGGTTCGAGTCTTGACATAGGAGAAAGTTTGCCAGTTGCTTCCTGTGGCTTGGTGGTTCTTCCTGGGGTCTTCCCAGGCTCTTCCTCCACCTATACTGGCCACCATATATAGCCTACCATGTGCTTAAAAATGGCGTTAAACCCCACAAAACCAAACATATTGACACACATATAAACTTGAAAGTAGGATTACCATAATAAGGAAAAAAGGAAAATCTTCTCTAGTATAGGTGTAGTAGCAGAGATGCCTAGCAATGAATGACCCACACTGTACTTCCTGAAAATACACAGCAACTGCCACGTCGGCGCACTCTGATTTATTCTCAGTTTAAAGAATAACGGGGCAAATGAGTGATAATTATTTATGGCTGTTGAAGATTAAAAGTAGGCTTTATAAGGTAAGTATCATATTTTATTGATCCTTGATTATTTGTATCAATGTGTGTATCAAGACAGCAAAATTATTGATGCATCGGTAAATCATTTCAACCCTACTGTGTTAGAAAGCCAGTTTTTGGTAAGCTTTTTCAAGGAAATTGTAGCATTCAGATTCTCAATTGGTATATGTGCAGGAATAAATGTTTGCCCTTATATTTGTGATTTTTAACTTTTTATTTGCAGGGGTTGTGTGAATTGTAATTACTGGTATCACTATGCAAAGGTTGGTCAATTCTTTCTTGTTTGACCATTTACAAGTTAAAGCCTTTGTTTTGGACAGAATTACAGTACCGTATATACTTGCTTATATGTTAAGTCCATCTGCAAACAACATAGACCCTGATCTGCAATTGTATAATCTACTGATTACTCCTAACAAAATGCATAAACCCAGATCTGCCAGCGCATTATGTGATAGCAGATCATGGTCTCCGCAGTTTGTAGTTGGACTTGACTTATAAGCGAGTATATATGGTAGCTGATTTGCAAAGTATACATTAATTTCTAATGCATTGACTTTGAAGGACATGGACATGAAATATTAATAACATGCTTGACTGAAATTTGCAAACCTAATGCCGTGTTTTGATGTGTTTTATATTGTATAATAAAACAATAATTTTCCCTTGCTTTTTTTTTACACCAGATTTAAAACCTTATCAAGATACTTTAAGGCAATGAAATGCTTGATATGGTCCCAATTCTTTAAGTTATGTCTAGACTTGAGACATCTGATTGATTGATTTTAAGTCAGACTTAAATTTCATCCAGTCAGATCGCTTGATTCTAGATTTAAGTCCAGACTTAGATTCTTTTGGTGAAATCCAGGCCAGGTCCATACAATAAGCAATTTACTTCATTATCACAGGGGAGTAATGTTTTTATAATGTTGGGTCACTGGGCTATTTCAAGATTTCTTGCTTTGGATGTTACAGTTCGTTCAGTCCTTTTAAATCTACAGTTTGTTTCGGAAGAATGTAGTGAAACTGGACAGCGCATGAGAAGTTTCTGTTTAATAAATTGCAATATTTTGGAAAATGTCAAGGTTAGCCGTTCTATCATAAAAATTTAACAATATATTCATGTTTAATTTTTGTGGTATAGTTTTAGATATTATTTAGATTTGTTGTCTGTCTTACTCTGTGGCATAAAATTCACCATTGGCATTTGTTATCTGTCACCAACAATGCAAAATTTAATTCAGTGAACAAGTTTTCCTGCTATAAGTAATGCTTTTATGTCTAAATAATTATTATGCCCCGCACAACATCTTTGGATGGGCTTATAGCATTACCTACCCCACACAACATCTATGGATGAGCTTACAGCATTACCCACATCCATCTGTCCCTCACATCATGTTATGTTCCATCCTATGTCATCAAGTCTGTTATTTTCTTTCCACTCGGTAACTTTGAAGTGCTTCATGGATTGAAATTAAATTTGGTATGAAGCTTATGAGAAAGAAGGCCTAGGTCAAGTTCGATTGTCACCATTTTCCAGCATAATGTTATTGAGTTATGGCCCCTGTTTCACTTAGAACTTTGCGTCTCCCTTTTGTTTTTGCTGAGAATCTTTTGAAGAACTTCATGGATTAAAATTAGATTTGGTATGATGCTTTGAATTAAAATGATCTAGGTCAGTCTTGATTTTCAAGATTTTCTGGCAAAATTTACTGTTATTGTTCCTGTTTGACTTAGAACTTGGCCATTCCATTTCATTTCTGCTCAATAACTTTTGAAGGACTTGATGAATTGAAATAAAATTTAGTTTGAGGCTTTGTATTTAAAAGACCTGGGTCCGGTTTGATTATTGCCATTTTTCAGCAAAACTTTACAGAGTTGTTGCCCTTTTTTGACTTAGAACTTTGCCCTTCCATTTTCTTTCCATGCAGTAACTTTTGAAGGATTTCATGGATTTGAATCAAATTGGTTTTAGGCTTTACATAAAAAGACTTTGGTTAAGTTTTAGTTTCACTCTTTTCCAGCAAAATTTGACAGAGTTTTGGCCCAAGTTGAACTTAGAACTTTGCCCTTCAGTTTCTGCTCAATAACTTTTAAAGGACTTAATGGATTGATACCAAGTTTGGGATAAAGTTTTGTATTAAGAAGACCTAATGGAAACAATGGGTATTGCCACTTCCAGATTTTGATTCATTTTAAAAAAAATATATATTATCATTGGTTACTGTTGGCAGTATAGAGATTTGCTCAATCTAGCTGTTTCCAAAAATAGGAGATTTGGCAAAAACCAATTATTTAACTCTACCATGCTGGCAGATATGTCAGCCTACTTCACACCTTATTGACACGTTCATTGATTGAGAGAGAGCCTAATGTGAACTGTGGTTAAGCTCCATAAATACACTTAATGTACAAATATATTGCAGTACCTAAATGGCTGACTCTAAGCCAATTGTTTGAATGTTCACTGTTTTGGAGAGTTTTTTTTATATAAAACCTTAACAAGCTAATAAAAATATTGTCTTGTGAAGTGATACATGTAAATTTGTTAAAAGTAAGCACCATGCTTAAATATACATGTATATGAAATGATCAATGACAGGAAGGGCCACTATTAGGAATTCAATAGCTTTATGCTTTCATTTTTTATTCATATGTCATTTTTTAAAAATACAAAATATGTATTAGCATGGTTTGATACAGAGAGATAGGAATTTAACAAATTGTGTATTTTATTCCCAGCTTTGGAACTAATTGCATTTTTAAAAAAAATAATTGATCAGTTATTTTGTGAAAATGCAAAATAAAAGCTTTTTCTACCAGACAGAGTCTTAGTCATCAAGACATTAATCATACCTATTTCAATGTGTCATACAGCTTTGTAACTAATAGTTCAGGGCGCATTTGATACTATGATTGAGTGTGTGTTCTCACAAGGACCAAATACTTTTATTGTAAATGTGCATGTGTAATTTGAACATGTTTAAAAATGTCTTGATGCATTTTAGTCAGTTATCTGCATAAAATATGCTTGTCTAGAGCTTTGTAAACAGTGTACTGGTCAGTAATGAACTGACCTAAATGAAGGTCAGATCAATATATAAATATATCCTTCATTACAAATAAATGTAGTAATATGTTCAGTATCAAGTTGTGAACATAAGTAATCAAGGTTAAAACTTGACCACTCATCCTGACAAGTGATGGGTGGGTAAGGATTGAGGACAAGTACATTTTTCCTGGAGAAACAAGCCTTATATTCAGCAGGATGAGTAGAATGTAAAAATTTTCAAGGCTTGTGTCAGATATATCCTGTATAATTTTATTCATTCTTTTTGATACCAGTGACAGATGCCTTACACATGCTCAAAAATAGGTGATTGAATAGATAACTGTCAGATCTTGAAACCACTTTGACTTTGACCTTGTGAGGAAAAAGTTGCTTAGCATCACTGGTCATAGAACAGGATAGCTAATGAGATCGTCTGTTGTCTGTCTTCCGTTCATGCATTAGCAGAAGTTTATTATTGCTACAAGTCCTAAACTAGCTGGAAGATTGGCATAAAACTTTACACACAAATTCATCCAATGGTCTAGTTAGTCCTAAATGAAAATGGTTTAACTTGGACATCTAGTATGGCTGCTACAGCAGTGATATTGTTGGTTTGAAATGAAAATGGTGCCAATCTGCCATCCAGTATGGCTGCCACAGCAGCCATCTCAAAAATCTTGTTATTGCTGCTTCTCCTGAACAGAAAGTCATATTGACATGGGGTTTCACCAGAAGACTTCTTATGATGTCTGGTTGGTTTTAAATGAAAATGAATATGGTGCCGATCTGATATCCAATATGGCCAAAACAGTGACCATCTAGAAAATCTTGTTATTGCTGCTGTTCCTGAATGAAAAGTAATATTGCCATGAGGGTTTCACCAGAAGACTTCTTATGATGTATAGTTGGTGCTAAAAGAAAATGGTTACTCATACACAACCAATATACATGTAGCTACCACAATGGCCGTCTGTTTAGTTGGTCCTGAATAAATGGTCCTGTCAACATGGGGTTTTCACCAAAAGACTTCTTAGTTGGTCCTACCGGTATATGGAAATGGTGCCAATCTGATATCCAAAATGGCCACCATGTCAGCCATATTGAAAATCTTTTTATTGTTACTCCTCCTAAATGGAAAGTCATATCCACATGGGATTTCCACCAGAAGACTTCTTATAATGTCTTGTTGGTCTTAAATGAAAATGGTGCCAATCTGAGACCTAGTAGTTAAAAGGAAGAAATAGGCTGATCTTGATTGAATTCCTGGAAATTCTTTTCAGCCAGTAGAGCATAAATCGCTTCAAGGGACTCTTGACATAATGTGAATTCAAATAAGAAACTTTATGATGATGTATCACAGAAGTAAATCTTGGACTTTTTGAGAGAATGTGGTTTATGTTACAGATTTTGACCCAATATTTTAAGGATTTTACATTTTGCTCCTTTAGCTTTTATTTGATATACCAGTTTTCATTCCAGAAATGGAATAGTGGGGCCCAGTGGCCCTTACCAGGTTGAAAAGTGGGGTCGTTTAGAAAAAAAAAAAGGAGTCACAAATACCCTTACATGTTTCTTGTTTATTGAAGCAATGCAAGCACGTATCATTATCACACGCAGGCACTTGTGTGTCATGGATTTATCAATATGTGCAATAAATATTCAGTTTTCCGGCATTATATGCATACGTGCCAACCATTACACTTTTGGCATAATCATGCTTGCCTGTACTGTATATGGATTACGCTTTTTTGTAGATTTAAAAAAAAAGTTTGTCATTTTACTATCATGTCTTTAATCCCACACACACATCATATAAATTTGAGAGTACTATAGAAAAGAAGACCATTGCATAAGAATGGCGTAAGAGTATTCTTGTCCATCGTACATGTACATCTACATGTAATTTCCAAACACTATCATGATGTTCTATTTATAGCAGCTGTATGTGATACATTTCCAAGAAAACAGACCGGTTTCTTCAATTTGGAAATTTATCTTGCAGATTCATTATAGATAAGATAAGATAGAAATGATGGATACTTTTATATTAACAATGACAATTGTGTAGCAGACCAGTCTGTACTTTAAAAACATGGTGCAAGATGTTGAGCGAAGCAGGGTTTATCGATGTGACTTGTGCATGTTAAATGACTGAAAAATGTTAGAGGAGAGAGATCTCTTTAAACTTTAAAACATGCTGGATCAGAAAGAAAAGACATCAATAGTGCTTTAGTGAATTTAGAAAAACAGAATGTGAGAGTGGTGAAATGCAAAACTCCGTTTAAGAACATCATCATGCTCACTGCAGAATTTATAGAGTTGACATTACTATCACTTAGCGAAAGTTAGGCATGTAGACTAGTAAAAGTGTGTGTTGTAAATATATATATATATATAAAATTTGACAGTATGTTTGTGTTTGTTTTCTGGTTCTAATCCACATGGATTTTGTCCATATGTGACAAAAACTTTAACCAGCTGCAGATCCAGGCTTGTATAAAAAATAAACGTATATTTTTCAGACAGTTTATTGTAATTATGGCATGTAATATATAGATTACACTTTTGATGCTCAGATTATGCTTTTTTGTCACTTAGGGTATGCTTATACCTATCTAAGTATAGGCAGGTATGTATCTGCTTTGAATCAGTCAATGTTGAGCCAGACTACAGCACAGTTTTTCTACATTATTCTTGTCTGTGATTGTCCACTGTTCAGGACATGGTTGTCTCAGCTGACAATGAAACTATAGAAACACGTGCTTTAGTCTGACTTAACAATGACTGATTCAAAGTATATAATGTTAAATATAGAATATTTATTGCAGAAATTATTAAATCCATGATGCTTGCACCTGTCATCATCAACAGCCTTCCCAGTTGTGAGCCTTCCATACTGGGATTTGAATTTCTCATGCTTGAGCAACCATTCCGCTCTAAAATTTATTTTGAACATCCCAAACCAAAATGCATCCTTGCTGTTAGGGATTGGAGTTTACATTTTTTCCTCCAAGTACACTACTTTGGAAATAAATGCAGCACTGTTTTTGCTGACGAGTTCATCATCTCTTCTTTGCATATTCTACTAATGATCCACCATCTGCTCTTGATTGGTGTCCATGCTAATCAAAATCAGTAAGACATTTCTGTCAGCCAATGAAATTGATCGTCTTATGATTCTTTGGCAGTGGGTGCACTCTCTTCAGTTTGCATGGGGTGCTCTTGATTAAGTCTTAGTCAACTGTAACGATCTTTCATCATTATTTTCTTTGGTCTTTTTTATATTCCCTATGGGTGCTGCAGAGGGAACTTTCTCATGCACCATAGATGAAAAAAAGGAGTCATTGGCGCAAGGGCACATCCTAGAATGAACCTTGATATACCTTTTTTAGAATTTTGACATCGTTATCTTGTATCTTTTATTTTGTTGTATTTAATGTTTACCTTTATCTGGATGGATTTATCTTCCTTGAAATTCTTTGCTGTTCTCTATATTTACATTCTTAGAACTTCAGTTTTAATGTTTTGCTGTTAAATCCTAACGACACAGAAATGAAGCCACTTTCATTACCATAATTATAGCCCAGGTTCTTCAGGCCATGACAGCTTTTGTGTCTTTCTTCTGACTGAGAGGGCCAAAGACATACAAATCTGAAGATTTTTGTTTCTCTGAGGGATCACCATATTTTTGCCACCTTTTTGCCATATCTAAACAATCTCTGGTCAAGAACTTGCTATGCAGGGAGGTACAACATTATTTTACTTTCAGTATGCAATACAATAAGAATAAAACTATCTTAGTTATTCCTTTCTTATGTTGAGTCACACAGCATTTATGGTTTATTGCTTATATTTATGGTTTATTGTGTACTATTTAGAGCTTACTATTTATTGTGTAGTGTTTAATTTTTCACTGTTCGGTGTTTTAGACATAGCACTTCTCATTTGTTTTGTGTTCTTTATGCGTGTGTTCATTCGTTTAGTGTTCATTTACCATTCATTTAGTGTTCATTTACCATTCATATAGTGTTCATTTACCATTCATTTTGTGTTCATTTACCATTAATTTTCCATTTGCTATGTCACGGAATTGTATGGTTTATATCAATGTGTATATGTAATCAAAAATGTATTCGGGTTTCGTTTCCGACTAGAGCGTTACTCGGGGGTTGTTTATCTTTTCGGCTCTAGTTATTTTGAAATACTGAGCGCGATTCACCCCATGCTGCACGTGCAAATTGCCTGCAGTGAAAACTCACGTACCTAGCTGCTGCGCATATCTGTCACAGCTAGAGTACATATAGAGCGGATTCTCTATAAACAAATTACACTACGATGAGTCTTGTCAGAAAGCTTACCTCTTTACGGGAGCAAAACTTCAGCTGTAGAGGTATGTGAAATTTAAGATTGTATTCTTTATCACTATTCGTTTTATATGACATAATTGTTTCATATATTAGATGTTTTAGAATTTATTCTAAGTTCTACAGAGAGTCAATACCTAGGTCATACAACGCCATGATATTAGAAATCCTATAGGCTGGTTCAAGTTAGCTATTTGTTGTAACTGAACAGACGGGTATTATTTAATTATACGCGGCATGCATTGAATGATTAATGTAACGTGTAACGAGGCGTAATTCATGTGCGCGCATGCGCAACATATATCAATACAAAAGTACTAACCGTGTCATATGTACTACACGGTTTAGTTGTTATACTTTTAGCTGTTCCATATGTATGGTTTGGTGGTGTGTGAAGTCACAGAACTCTGTGTGGTTTCGTGTGACGTGTACGCTGTGTCTGGTGACGTTGTTTCGGAAGAGTGTACTGGTTTTCTCGATGCGAGGGACCAAGGCTTCTCGATCAACGGGTCTGTGTTAATGTGAAGGCTCTCAAGGGACCCTTCAACAGACTGGGAGGGGTGGACCATGCGTGGTGGCTCCTTGACCATGGACTAGAGCGGGTGGAACCGTAGATACATCTTGGTAGTCAAACGGACGCCACGATAGTTATATTTATTGCGTGTTCCATTTGATTGTTATCTCAATATTGCTATCTGTGCAAAATTACATTCATTCCCATTTCAATATCGCTATATGTGTGATAGATTCATAATTTCATACATCCCCATTTCAATATCGTTATATGAACGACATATTCATAATTTCATACATCCCCATTTCAATATCGTTATATGAACGACGGATTCATAAATTCATATTCCAACATCGCTTGTTAAATTGATAAATTGACGAGTTAACAGATTGATGGATAAATGAGTATTCTATTGATAAGTGCATAAATCACATGCTTTGGTGACCCTTGGTACTTAATAAGACCTTGTTTATATTGGGGTGTAAATCATATACTCTTATTTGTCGATTGGTGATAGGATGCTATTCACGTTTGTTTAAAATTCCATTTGTCAAAGCCATCTTTGATTTTTCTCGTTGAGTTACTTGTTGTTGATAGTTCCATGTTAGGAACTTTATAATTTTCCTTATCTTTTTGTTATAATGGTGTCAGATTTGTTCATCGTTAAATTGCGTTTATAAATAAACATCTTATTAACGCAGTTGCTTTCGGTGTCTTCACTAATCCAGTCCCAACCCGGCTTCATCCTGTGACATGCTAGCTGTTCCATTTGCATTTCAAAGAGGTACATAAATGTTTTAGGGTCTGTGTCTCCAGTGGCAGTATATACAGTATACACTGTACATGACCACAAAAACATTCCTGGTTCACATTCCAACTTGAATTTTTTTCCAATGATCTTAAAAAAAACCCCCATGTCCTTGTTGTGCAGAAATTTTTGGAGTGTTCAAAATTATTACACATTTTGAAAATATGATGTCGAGAAAATTGGAGGGTCCTGATATAGATTAATAACCATATTAAGTCAAACAGTTTTTTTTTGCCCAGTCCAAATATATTATTTGAAAGTTTTACTGTATTTTCTGCATATTTTTAGAGAATATACTTTCTACTTGAAACTTTGTAAAATAAATTATTGAACTAGCTATAATGCACTATTCTAAGGATGGATCAAAATATGCAGTAAGATGTTCATAATGGGTAAAGGTATTCTGAAAGGATGCTTATTATAAAGGGACAAATAATCCCTTGTGTAAATTTTATATCAGTCATTATAGTGGTACATTTCCATAGATTTTGTGTACAGTCTAGATTAAATTCTCCAGTTATCATTAACCTCTTGTAACTGAGGCTTAATAGATATTGGAAGGCAAATAAATTGCACCACGCCTACACATCAGGATGCAGAAAGGCCACCACAGGTGTGGCTTACCAGGTGTGTTGACTCTTTGTTGTGTATTGACATTCTATATCTCATTAACCATGCATGATAACATCAAACCTTGAGCATTACCTAGTACTGTCTATACTCGCTTATAAATTGGGTGCAACTGTAAAGATACATGTAGACCCAGGTCTGCTATCATGTAATGTTCCAACAGATCTGGGTCTATGCAGTTTGTTAGGAGTAATTAGAACAAACTGCATAGACCCTGATCTGCAAAGTGCATTATGTGAAGGCAGATCAGGGTCTATGTTGTTTCCAATTGGATGCAACTTATAAGCAAGTATATATGGGGGTATCTGGCCATGTTAAATGTATCATGCCTCATTGATAACAAATCTAGAATATACAATATTATATAGTATGATACTGCACTTGTGAATACAGATAGTGCATATCTTGTACTGTCGTAATTATAGAAGATGTCTGCTTATGTATAGGATAGGATATCTATATGTACTCAAAAGGATTTGGCATTTATTGTGAGTACTTTTGAATCAGATTTATATATTGATTTTTATCAGATATCACAATCATATTTATATACATCTCAACCACATCTCTTGATAAAAAAATAAAAAAATAATTGTATTTTAATTTTGATAACTTGGTGGAACATTGTACATGTAGTTGGATATGTCAGAACAAATTGTATCATTGGTGTAAGTATTGCAGCCCAGAACAATTTTGGAAAATTTATATGTCACATGTCCAGGATTTGAGAGAGAATATTAAGGAAAAATCCAGGTTTTTGCGCAAAAAGATCTCGATTCCGTGCATGTAGACTGCTAGGAAGTTTCTCTGTACTGTATCCTTTGTAACTGATCCTAGATATATTAGAACTTCTAAATGCCATAATTACACAAATATTATTTTTAATTCTCAGTTTATGGAATATTACTATTAGAAGGCGATATACTCTGTGGCAATGGTTCTCAAACTTTTTTTTTTTGCGGACCACCTGAAACTTGCTGAGGGTCTTGGTAGACCACTTAATGATCTTTCCTAATGTTGATTGTACTGTTAGCTGTTGTTTTGCAACCTTTCCTGCAGACCACCTGAATGGAGCTTGCAGACCATTGGTTGAGAAACTCTGGTCTATGGCTCCTATAAAAAAACCCTTTATAATGACGGAGTACTGTGGTGGTCTTAATTACAATGGTATGCTCTACTACTAATGAGGGACTACTTTATAATTTTTAAAAATTTTCAGCTTGTGGAATATCAGTACTTCCAGTCAGTAAAGGGCATTTAAGTTTGCTTGTTAGGATTATTTTTTTGTTCAGTAATGAAGAAAAATTCAAATAAAAAATCTTTTAAGAAGTTTTTCTAAAAGTTTCCTAGGGTGGATTTGATCAATACAGGGACATAATTTTTAAGACAGTCGAATTGAGTTCACTGATGTTTTAAAGTACTGTGTACTGCATATTAGTAAAACTGGAGTGGTATTCCATTCCTGTTCTTCCAGTTTAGATAAATGGTAACTTACTGTATACATTTGCTATACTGTCGTATATTATTTTCAATGTATTGATTTCCGATCAATACAAAAAAAGTTACTGTAAGTGCCTTAGCCACTTTACTAATCAAATACCATTATGTTCACTTTTGCAGATACCCCATATCACGTGTGCAGCCCTGTTCGAATAGTGAACAGGAGGCATTCTGAGCAAATCCCACAATCACCTCCTCGAAGTTGGCCTTCCTATCAACGGAATTATAATGGTAGGTCCACTGAAGTCTTTGTTTATCTTTGATAAAAGTTTTTGTTTTAGAAATACCCACCTCCCTTATAGATTCGCCAAATTTTAAGTTCAGGAATCAGAAGCTTCACAGATTCTCATTACAGTCAGACTTGTAGAAAAATCAGGGTTTTCTCCCTCTTAATTGAATATGGTGAGGGGGTGGGGAGCTCTTTACTTTTACTGTATTATTCTAATGATAAGACCAAGGAGCCAATGTAATATAACTTTCAGAAAGTTGTGGATGGGCTTATTCTTGGATATAGCCTTATCAATTAATCAAAAATTGGGTGTACCATGCTTCACTATTCATTAGGTTGCAGGCAGCGATAGTAAAGCAAAAACCATTCATCGGAACCTGTTTATTGAAAAAAATATCCTTTCAAGTTCCAAACCATGCTCAGGTAATGTCTGATCCTCCATTGCGGTTAGTACACATAGCGGTCGTGGATCTAGGAATCAATTTCACTTAGGAATATTTAAAAAAATAAAAAAGAACCCAGCATTTAAAAATACTTTCAGTTCATCTGTTTTTTTAAAATTTTATTTTAATTTACAAGCATTGGAATATAATTTTGTGATTTGTTTGATGCAAATTTTCAGTACCAGGCCACACAAACTGGGAATAGTTCATTTCTAATGTTGCGAAGATTTCAACTCAACCAGAAAAATTATGGCCAGTTAGTTACCAAAACATGCCATTCTCAAAGTCATTACACCAAGTGATTTTTGGTTATTTGCTGACATTCCAGAGAAGAAGAAAATAATTATTTTTCAAAATAAAGTTCTGGTGATGTGATTGCTAGAATTGACCAACAGGTTGTTTAATGCTGTCTTGAACTGGAAATGATTGGAACTTTAGTCGGCAATTAACAGATACAGTACAAGGCAATACCAGATCACTCTGACATATTAAGAATGTGCTCCACTGCCAGTGGACACTGGCAGGTTACACACTCTGGTCAGATTAAGAAACAATACCTGCAGCAATTTTTTTGAATGTATTATTAAATGAATTTCTTTGTTTCCATAACTCCATACCCAATTCAATTCATTTTTGGAATATAATATTATCACATACTCGTATTCTCTCAGTATCACTTCTGCTCCCGGGTTCTGCCATTGGGTTGGGAATTGTATTGGGGACACATTTTGGTTCACATACAAGTTTTTGGTTTAAGTTCTTCGTCACTTATATTTCTGTAATCCGTACACCAATTCACCTCATGTTTTGGAATATAACATAATATACTCCCCTATGTCTTAGTACCATTCTAGGACTCCTGCTTTTGGGTTTTGCTCTGGGATCAGGACACACGATCAAGAATTATATTCTGGAGTGGTTACAAGTTTTGATTACAGTTTTTTACATCACTTATATTTCCATAACCAGTTCACTTCATGTTTGGAATGTAACACAATCACACGTACTGACTTTATATATTTTACTACACTGGTACCAAACTATAATGCTGTTCATGGGAGTCATACAAGGGGCAGCATTCTGTACTCAAACTACCGTTATCTTATACTTGGGTACATTGCATGGGAAACAGAATTCCAACATCTATAATAGGATCCATGACCATATAATGTTATATAAAGGACTGTGTTATACTGAGGCACTTTATAGCAAGGGACCATTGTACTCCTACCCTGGGTCAAGTCGTGGAGGGGGAAGGCATGGGGTGAATATGTACAACACCTTATGGTTACAGATTTTATTCCATTTCATGTTTTAAGTAACTTTTTATCCAATTTGCTTTAAATTTGGAATATTGTATGACTTCCCCTTTTCCTTGTACTGCAGTTGTGCCCTTGGTTATCTCCCTGGATGGGGCCAATAAGTAGGACACCTTGTGGTTATTTTTATTTTTATTTTTAGCTGTACTGGTCATGGACTAGAAGAACTTAAGGGATGGCCTGTTGTCCATCATCATTGTGTCATCCGTCTTCTGTCCATCCGTTAGCACAAGTCTGTTCTCACTACTTAAACTATTTGGAGGATTGCCATGAAACTTTACATAAAATTCATCCCAAAGTCTAGTTGGTCTTAAATGAAGCTGATGCCATACAAACATCCACATTTAGAAACAGGGCTCGAAATTAGTGATAGTTCGCTAGCCCGAGGCTAGTAAATTTCCTCATTATTGCTACTCCTGAATGGAAAGTCATATCTTGAAAATATTGTTATCTCTACTTCTCCCAAATGGATGGCTATATCAACATGGGGTTTTCACCAGTAGCCTTCTTATGATACCTACTTGGTCCTAAATTAAAATGGTGCCAGTCACACATCCAATGATGGCTGCCAAGACGACTGTCTTAAAAATCTTTTTGTCACTACTCTGCCTGAATGGATGATCATGGATGATCATTATGACATGGGCTTTTCATCAAAACACTTCTAATGATGTCAACTTTGTCCTAAATGAAAATGGCGCCAAGCTGACATCCAATATGTGCACAACAGTAGCTAATTTGAAAATTACGTTATTACGGAAGAATATCAGAGATGATCTCAACACTCAGCAGTTAAAAGGAAGAAATGGTCTTATCTTGAATTCCTGGATATTTTCTTGGCCCTTCAAGGGACTCTTGTTTAAAATCTTAAAATATTTTAAATAAAACATGATGAAATTATTGTTTGTGTGTGTGTGTGACTGTTGTTGATACGACTCATTGAAATTGACAAATCCGGTGGGAAGTTATGAATTTTGAAAACAAAGTCATAGTAGCACCTTGGTTGAACTTGGACTGTATTTTGCAGTAAACAGTTAGTCAGAAATGATAATGTGAATGAACTTACAGTTCACTTTTACTCAACTGATAAAGGGCTTATACCACCTATAAATGACTTATATGTCACTTATAAATGAAATGTAGGCAAAGCATGGATCAATATTGTTTTCACTTATACTGTACATATACTTACACAGACTAACATTTCACTTCATTAAATATGCAAAGTATAAGTAACTTATGAGTGACCTGTAAATCCCATATAAGTTAAGCATATAAAAGTCAGAATAAGTTATTTCCATAAGGGTTGTTACCACTCTTTTTGGGAGATAATAAGTTTACATAGATTGTGTTCTTGCATAGTACATAAGCCTTCTTAGTGAATAGTCAACTGTTAGGTTATGTAACACAGGTGAGCGATATCAGACCCACTTCAGCCTCTTGTTTTAGCCTCCTGCCATATCCTATCAAAGGAACATATAATGTCTGTTGTCACACGTCACAGATTTTGTTTCCATTTGGTATGAGACTTTATAATAAGAAAACCTACTCAGCGCAGGTCAGTTACAATTTTCAACATTTTCTGACCAAATTATGGCTGCGAATTTATTATGTTGGACTTGCTTGTTCATATTGACCCAAGCATTCTTCAATTGCACAATCTTAGCAGGGGCATCTGTGTTGTACTGGCACATTTCCTGTTAAATTTATGGTTCTTTAACCTCAAAGTTGAAAATAACCCATGTATTTTGTCAGGATTATGGTAAAAAGTGGAAATATACAATGATAAATCATTTCTAAACAGATTTACGAAATATAGGGCAAAAGATATTCCTTTTCAAAAGTTACTGTGAATTCGTTAATTTTCATGGAGTACAAGTTTATGTAGATTTCATTGTTGTTGCAAGCCATGAAATTACTGTAATTTGGTTTGATGTTTTACATCACAACAACACAAGCAAGTTATTTTGTGCTGAGGCAATTGGAGTATAGTGTGTTGCCAAAGGACACGCCATGGTAGCCGACCCAGGCTGATCTGATAGTAGAATTGGAACTTGTGAGTCTGGCACTCTAACAACTGAGCCACCGTGGCTGGCTGCCATGAAATTAAAGAGCCAACAAACAGACATCCTTCTGTGGAAGTAGTTGGACCCCTTTCCGAAATTCATTAATTTAAGTACATGTACTGACAAATAATAATTTTTTTGGCAAAACCATGAAAATTGATATTTATGAAAATAAATTAATTTAAAGCAGATTATCATAGCCACACTTTGTACGACACTTGGGGAAATTCTAGTACATCTTCGCACAATATGTAAAATATTTTGATCTAATCTTAACATTTTCTGAATAATATATTTATAAAAGATTGCCAGAAAGCTTAACATCCATATATCAAAAACACAGAAACATGGGATCAATAAGTGTTTTCTTTACGTAATGTTTCAGCAACAGAATTCAGTATTTGTGATTTTGGTGGAAGAATTTACAGTGTTCAGATGAAAAGTAAAAACTGCATTATTCACCTGTACATAGCAAATTTCTTTGCTTGAAAAAGTTGTTGCCTTAAACTGTAGGTATGACTTAATTTTCTCATGGAATAAGCTAATTTCGAAAACATGTAGGCTCTAAGCATACTTGGAATTCAATAGTTGCCTGGTGTCATAGCAGTGACCAATGCAATAAGCATGTCGTGCGAGTACAGTGGCCTATAAATTTATATTGGTAATCCTACATAATCCAGATCTAAATGCTACTTTATTGCCATTATATGACATTTTCCTTCTTTTGTTGCTCTCTGTGGGACATAAACATTTGTCACAGAATCAATATGAAATTAAAACTGATTGCTTGAGGAGATTAGTTACTTTTAGTCAGATTTACCCCCCCCCCCCCCCAACCCCTGAAAATGATATTATTTCATCCTTTTGGTCAACTTCATATGCATCTGTTGTTGATGGAAATAGTAAAAAGCAGTCTGGGGGGCACTTTTGTGTTCTTTTGCCCTCTACCATTTCACCTTCCCCTGCAGTTTTTAAGATATGTGGATTTATCAAATTTTTAGGGACACCAGCACTTTAGGTTCAGCAAATGTTCCCTGGATTGGCTTGATTTTTATAAAGACATTACACTGAATTTGCCATATATTAAAGACTTGGGCTGCAGAAATGCAATATACAGCTTCCATCAGTAGCTGGTTTACCCAGTTAAAATCATTATTATGTTTTTTTGTTAACACATAGGCTTCAAGAAAACATTACATTTTTCATGCAATCAATGCCTGCCAAACTTTTCTTCTGGAAGATTCATAAGTGAACCAGGCTCCCAGGTGGCCGAGTGGTCTATGGCGCTCGCCATTACAGATCACTGACACATCTCACATCTGTCCGCATTGAGTTCAAGTCTCAGCTCGACCAATGTGGCTATATGAGAAAGCTTGTCAGTAGCTTCCCGTGGGTTGGTGGTTATTCCCGGGTTCTTCCTCCACCAAATGTACTGGCCACCATGTATAGCCTATCATGTACTGGAAAATGGCATTAAACCCCACAAAACTAAACCAATCATAAGTGAACCAATAGAGTAAAAGAGTAAAAGAGTAATGTAAAGGGATGTAATTATAAAAGTGTATAATATTACTTTGCTCACTCGTTATAGTACTGTCCATGGGATCCATGGAATTTACTTCCTTTCAGCGACATAACCTTATAATGAAGTACATGATACATATAATTTAATTACCACTTAATGAAATGGCCCGATCCATGGCCATACTTAGTTTTTAACAGCAACCATGCTATAATGAAGAGCTGTAGAGTAAGGGAGTTTGCATGTAAGAGATTCAATCAGAAACAAGAGAAAATCTATTGCTTACCAGTTGTATACCTTTACCTTTACTAAATTACGCAAACATTATTTTACATCTCAAACATACAATTTTGTATATCCAACCATGAAGAAAAGTTCATGATGACATAATTAGAAATATGACAGAAATGGGGATATTAGCCCAAGGTCATCACATGATGGAAAGGGAGGAGGAGGGACTAGGAGAGGATACAAATTGTCCTGATTAACAGAGATGATATATGTAGGTAATTAAGCATGAAAATATTTTGCTGACATTGCAGATCTAGTGCATCAAGGTTAAGAGGGAAGAATTGTAATTGTGATTAAACCGAGTTACTCTTGTTTCAAGTCAATAGTAAGGCTGAACGTCTTTATGAAAATTCCTTTCTTGTTACTGTCATATTTATCATGTTATATGACATACAATTTATAAAGACTCGGCAGTGTCTGGTTTTAGTATTTTATCCCTTGCCCTTTATAGTTTCTTTATCAAATATAATCCCCTGTAGGTAACCACAAAGAAATCAATAATGATGATGCAGTGAAACAAATCTGTAGAAGTTATCAGAACCAATAAAATGGCTGTATATTAGTTTCTTGAAATAATATTCTTCAGACTCTGACAGTTATTGATTTTGACATGCACCGTATTAAGATTTGTCAAGATAACTGTGTATCGAGATCCAGGGAGGCCCTGCTGCCTAGAGCTTGGGAGGTTTAAGCATACCTGTGCTCCTGTCCATGAACAATATTGTTGCTTATCAATTCCCTAATTTTAAAATTTTATAATATTAAAAATAAAATCAAGTAAATTAAATACATAAAATTCATGAATTTGATTATTTTAGAAAACGGGTCAATTAGGTACATTGTCACCTTAAATAGAGCTAATGTACTACCACTTGCATCTACATATGTGCAGCCTCAATGAATCTCAGCCATTCTTTCATCCTAGGTACTAGGCAACAATTTTTAGAAGGGTTGTATAGCGCCAACCCCTGATTGGCAGCTGAGGGAGATAACTTTGTACATACATGTTTATTAATTGTATAGTGTTGGTCAAGCTTTTGCATTTATTTCAGGTTTTTTGCACACTGTATAAATACTGTTAAACCTGGAATTTTTAAAGTTGGTGAGGGGATTTAACATGATGAGTCCTATATACAAAAGTATGTCACTGTGACCCATATTTCACACTTGCTGGTTAAATTTTGTGTTTTAACATTATTTCTCAAACTCTGTTCATATTAAGTTTTTGCTTTTAGCTCATGACCAGACAGGTGTTTTTGCATCCTGTATATATTCTGTGATACCTAGATTCATGAAGCTTGACGATGGGATGTATCTTGATAATTACTACACCCTCATCACAAAAGTAGGTCACTATGACCTGTATTTAATACTTCACTGACTTTGGTTTTATTTCCTGCATTTAATACTTCACTGACTTTGGTTATATTTTGTATTTTAAGTTTATTTCTCAAGCTCTTCTCATGCATGAATCATCAAACTTGATGATTGCATACATCTCGGTTAGTACCACATCCTATCAGCAAAAGGTCACTGTGACCTACATTTCACATTTTGCTGGCTTAGGTTACATTTTTGCATTTAGCTCATGACCAAATAGGATTTTGGCACTCTGTATACACACAGTTATCCTAGAATCATGAATTTGATGAGCTGATATATCTTGGTGAGTACCACAACATTCATCACAAAAGTAGAACACTATGACCCATATTTTACACTTCACTTACATGGGTTCAGTTTCAAGTACTGTTCATGTCAGAATCATTAACCTGGATAATTATATTAGTACCACACCCATAAAACAAAAGAAGGTCACGGTGACCTATATTTCACATTGTATTGGCTTATATTAAGTTTTTGTGTTTATCTTATGACCACATAGGTTTTTTATCTTTTGTATGATACTATTATACCAGGAGTGAGAGGATGCATCTTGATGAGCGTTACACCATCATTTTAAGTATGAGTAAAAGTGGGGGTCAAAGGAGGTCATTGTGACACTATTTCATGCTTGACTGACCTTGGTTAAATTGTGTTTTTTCTGTTATGCTAGAATCATTGAACTAGTTGATTGTATACATCTCTCTTAGTATCACACCAATGCCATAAAGGTCACTGTGACCTACATTTCACATTTTGCTAGCTTAGGGTTAAGTTTTTGCATGTAGCTCCTGACCACATTGATTTTTGCGTGCTACATGTATGTACATGCTATCTATCTAGAATCATGAAACTAGGTGAGGGAATGCATATTGATGAGCACTACTCCTTCATTTCAGTAGTGGGGTAATTATCATTGCCAACACTTTGCGCTTCACTGACTTGGGTTAAATTTTGTGTTTAATGATTATTTATCAGGCACTGTTCATGCTGGAATCATGAAATTGATGACAATATACACCGCTCCCTCGATAACTCGCGCCCGGATAACTCGCGAACCCGCTTATAACGCAGACCAGACGTGGATCCCATTTTTTTTAAACTAGAAAATTTTTTAAGAAAAAAAATTTGACCCTATTTGTTGAAGGTGAAAAAAATCGCGATCAAAAATTAGTAAATGAAACCTTAATATATCGCTCATTTTATCGTCAAAACCAGTGGTTAGTACCCAGAAATTTGAATCATCATCATGAAATTTTCAACTTTTAATAAGAAGTCAAATATTTTGTTCAATTTTCTTTCCAAGCAACATTCTCAGTACACTATAAATAACAATATTCGACGAAATTTCGATCAATGAAAACGTCACTAAAGCCTACTGGTGGCAACACTTTAAAAATAAATACCAATTAAATAAGTTTTGTCAAGTGAAATATGTGTTTTAGTTCTATCTTTTAACTCGGTTTCGGTGTAATCATCATAAATGCAATACGCCCTTTTGTATTCAAACGTGAAAATTAAAATTCAACAGACCCAGCTATCGCCGCGAGCCTTTCCGTGAGAATCTAATTATGTGCCGACCTTTTTTTGTTTTTATCTCCGACTTGCGGAAGTATATGTTGTGTTGTTACACTCAATTAATAGCAGACCTGCTTTGTATTATCACGTTAATTACGTCTTTTGTATCAAATCAAACAAAGGGGGTGGAATAACAGAAAAGTTAAAAGGCGTGCAAATCCTGCCTGCGTAAGAGCTAGCGGTCACAGCCGTGTGTCAGGTCAACTGATTTCAATTGATCAATCGAACACTGTTATAAATATTATTATGTAAGTAATATAATTAAACTACCTTAAATTAGTCTACTCATTCACAAATGTAATCAAAGATAGTAAGGCAACCAAGCCAAATGAGTACTTGGAGAATAAAAGCTTTGTTTTACAGATGTGGTTTATTACGGAGAAGCGAGTTCCAGAGTTTGTATTGAACTTTCTAACATGCTACTCAGGGATTTCCTCAAGGATGAGACGAAGTTTCACTGTTACTTGATATGAAATCACGGCATCCATATTTTACTAATGGAACAATAAATAAATCGAGGTTCGATGTTGACGGTTGTTTCAGGAAATAAATGTCAATAGTTTTTGAAAAAAGGAATCTTGTTTAGTTGTGAATCAACAACAACAAAAAGCAGTGACGTAATACACATGTATCGCGTACACGTGTTGTTCAAACCGCTTGGACTAATGTTGTTAACGATCTTTCAGAGGTTTGTCATCTTGAAAATAAAGGTAATTTATACAGAAAAGCAAACAACTACATTAGAAAAAGCTCTTTATTGACAATTATTCCCAATGTAATTATAAAACGAGTATTCCGCCATTAAACAGCCCCGTTACCCACCCCCACCCCCCACTGCGGTTTTCTCGATGTCCAGCGGGGATGGCATCCCTTTCTTAATTTTTTTGAGGTCCCTCGGTAAGTCGCTTATAGTGCGGTCTATGTTTTTCTACCCCGTTGTGCGCGAGTTATCGAGGGAGCGGTGTATAGTCAAACCTGTCCTAATGGTCACCTTTACTCAGTGGTCACCTGTTCACAGCGGCCTTTCTAATTTCCCCTCAGCAAATTTTCTATATAAATGTCCTGTATGTAACGGTCACATGCCTTTTGCAGTCAGCAGCCAGGTGTTTCCTAACCAAAAAATGGTTTCTCCCCGCCTTACGCGGTCACTAGAGCGTATCTACATTGACCGTTCAGTCTATGCAAACTGAATTTTTGCTTCATGAGAAAGGCATTGTTGGATAAAGGAATATCATGTGAATCAATGTGCAAACATTTCTTATCTGGATTGTATTTGTCATGTTGACAATGTAACTCATAGGTGTCGATATGTTAATTTTGAAAGCGAGGCAGTTTTTATCATTAGGGTAGAGGGTCAAAACAATTTTTTTCATTTGCAGGATTTGACGGTGCAACTCAAAGGTGTCAATATGTGAATTTCGAAAACGAGGCAGTTTTTAATCATTAGGGTAGAGGGTCAAAACAATTCGTTTGCAGGATGGTGGGAAAAGTAGTTGTGTTATTGCAGCAGAAATGGAAGTCCCCTTTTTTGCAAGTGTGACAGGTATAGTTAGATACCTTCATCTTTTTGCCTGTGAAAAAAAGCTATCTCTGAAGAAAGAATGTTCGTCTTTGAGAAGAGATACGAGTTACATCCCTTTTCATTAGGGTCAGGGGTCATTCAGTATTCAAAATATGTCTGTAAAGGCAGGTGAAGTTTTGGTTCATGGGTCACAACGAGTAGCCTGCTATATGACTTCTTTTGATTTTCTGTTCATCACAGGCTTCACACAAGCCAACTGTCTTTTGATCTTGGTGAGTTGAGCAACTTGCTAATCAAGATATTGTTTTTATAGCGAGAACAAAGATCGGTGTATATTGTTAAGTCAGTGACGATTTCATTTCTAGGATGGATTAAAGTGAACAGGATACAGTCACAGGGGCTTGTATTGTTGCTTACAACTTATCTATCAGTCATACATGTACTATATAATACTACACGGGAGGACACTTCTCTCCTTTCTGGCATGACCTATTTAAGAATCAACACTGATATTTCGAGCTATACTTTTTATGCCTACACCAAGTATGAGTTACTACCACACCTTAAAGGAATGCCAGACCATTTTCCCACGCTACCAGTCGACATGGCCATGATCGCGCCCGCTTAATATGCAAGTATAACAAGCTGCATAGAATACGGGCCTCTCATTGGTCGACCGAAAATGACGTACTACGCCTACTGATTATCTGACTTTCAGTCAACCATCAAGGGGGCAGAATTCTATTTGGTGCATTGTATCTGCATATTCAGTGGCGCAATCATGGCCATGTCGACTGGAAGCGTGGGAAAATGGTCTGGCATTCCTTAAAGGTGTGGCAGTAAGTCAAACTTGGTGTAGGCATAAAAAGTTGACTGCCTGAGCTATATATATCTATACCAAATTTATTACGCCACGCGAAGTGTAGCTTGAAATATCAGCGTTGATTCTTAAATAAGTCGTGTGAGAAGGGAGAGAAGTGTCCTTCCTTGTAGTATTTATTTAGTACATGTATGACTGATAGGTAAATTGTAAGCGACAATATGAGCCCCTGTGGATACAGTAATCTTGTGTGGAACATACATTTGGGTGTTGTTTATGTTCAGATCATGAAACTTGATAATTGGATGAATCTTAGTTAGTACTGCACCCATACAACCAAAGAAGGTCATTGTGACCTACATTTTATGCATTACTACATGTAACATGGTTAAATATATGTGTTATGACCACATGTATATATTCTTTCATGCTATATAAGTCCTTGCCTACTCAGGCCATTCTTTCTGACCAGTGTAGTTGGAAGTAAGAGTACCGGTATATATGTTTATTCTGTGGTAGACTTTTCATATTAACTCATTAACCCTGGGAGATTTTTTTCATTTTCGCATGAAATTGGGATAGGCAACGCATTTTTGGGGATACTTCTGAATGCAGCAAAACACATCTGCTTAAGAAAGTTTTTTGTTTAGCCGGATGCTTGGTGTATCAGAAACATTATTTTTCATTATCTATTATGCTCGCACATGTGCAGAAGGGTAAAAGTTGGACTTCTTTTTTTTTTTTTTTTTTTTTTTCCTATTGGACCCTCAATTTTTGTGTCCTGACTCCTTTTTTCTCCAAATCTCAAACTGATCCTACTTTTTGCCAAGGCTCATCTGTCTGTGTGCAGTTCAGACGGGTCTGCTTTAGATCTAATGCCAAAAAGTCTAAAATCCGGACACAAACTCCAGTTCTGCAACTGTCAATTTTCGACCTAAAAAAAATCGGGTCTAAAAAAAAAGCATTTTGTTCACTGTACTTTTTAATGCGAGTAGAAAGTTGACATTATTTGGTATCATTGTAGAGCTACATCTGTCTACTTTCCTGCAATACCATCCACTTTAGTGTATCTTAAATGATGTTGATGTTACAGAGCTCGGAAGTAGGGTACAACCTCATGACGCGTAAATGTGGCGCTAGGGGTTAATGAGTTAAGGGCTATTGGTAATGCACAGTTCAATACAGGTAGGTGGGATATGATACTCTGGTTGTGAAGAAATGGCTGTAAATTTTGGTAATAGAGCTGTCCTGTTTTCTTCAGTAAAGTATCATGTTTAATAAAGTTTTATAAAGTTTAGTATCATGTTCAATAAAGTATCATTCTCTAAGGAAAGTATCTGTTTCATGTGCATGCAGCTCTTGAAATAAAGTTTGATGTTGCATTATATACAAGATGAATGAATTAATTGCTAACAAGTGAGTTTGTGAAACAATAACTTACAATAAAAGAATTCCATATCCTTTTGTTGACAGACTTTGATGCAGTGTCCATCAGTATGGAGTTTGTATGCTGAAAACAAAAAGTCACTCACTTATTAATAATCCATTGAGTGGCAAAGGAGCAGTGGATTTTGTATAAAACTTTGAGCCATTGGACATGAGCTGTTTTTCTGCATATACTGTTTGCAAATAAAAGACATTTTAGTCAGTCCTGAAAACCTGGAAAGTAGATCCTGAAAAAAACATATCAATGCCTGTACTGGGCATAAGCAGCATTTATGTTAAACATAGTGACACAATCATACATGTCTTTTGGTAATGTTTATAATGAGAACAATGTCAATGGCAAATATTATGATGATCCCCCAGCTGAACAGTTTGGAATATTTTCATAATCTCTGTTCATATGCTGTATGTGTATCTATCTATGTGCCTGCCTGACTATTCATTTTTGAAATTTTATATCGCAAACATGACAAATATACCATATAATCCTTGTTAGTCCCCGTTTATGACTTCTGGCATGCCATGTTACAGGACTGCCATCATTCTCTACTAACTTCCGGGCTCCCGTACATAATAAAGTAGAGTGAGTTGAGATTTCAGTACAATGCTCTTTCAGACACTCCAGGTTTTTGATTTGGCAACAACTTAGAATGTCAACAGACTGTTTTATTTTTTTATTTGAAATGTAACATTGTTACTTTCATGATGAAACACACACAGCTTCAGTTATGCTTAATATTAATGCAGCACGCAAGAATTGTTAACTTTCTATACAGCAGATATCCATTTCTTCTTTATCAATTGATATAGGGGACATGTAATCTAGTCACTATGATACTATTTGATCTTCTCATCTCTTGATACACAAAATTCACATGTAACTTGCCCATATTTGTAACTGTATTGACCACTATCAACATGAAGTTGCCTTCTTTAAGATTCTTCTTTCTAAAGCACCCCATGTCTTTGCAAATGACTCGACTATAGCACGATAAAGACAAACTTATTCAAAGTCATAAAATGTCACACACAAAACAAAAACCAATCAGTATTTAACACAAATACAAGAAATGTCACTTGAACACCAGTAATGAGTATATAAATAATTAGAAACATAAATATTAATCCTTTCCCCACATGTGGCATAATTGGCACCATATATTCCACTGTAGAAAAACATTAGAACATCTACATGTATACCATGTCGTATTCTCCTTAACTGACCATGTTAAGATACACTTAATTTATCATTCATGATAAGTGACGATCGTAGCATCGTACAGTTCTGCAGGAATGACCTTCTAAGGTAAGCAACTTCTCATATATCTTACATAATTAGTTCTTAATTTTTTTAAAATTAATTATTTTCTTCTATTTAAACACGATCTTGCCTTGCAGGAAGTGCCTTCTCACACACTAGTGGAAACGCATCCTTCAACTACAGTAGTTTTATAGTTGCGAGCAAAATCAATATATGTACCATTTGTGAAGAAATTTAATGTATATTTTTGATATTTTGCTACTTGAAAGTAATGTTCATAACCTTTTGATGGGTATTAATGACTGATAATACTGGAAGATATAAAGTTCGGCAGATTAATATTTACAGAACTACATGTGGTAAAATGACAGAGGACAAGCAGTTGAAATATAAACAAAGGATTAGCTCAGTTGATAGTATGTATTTCACATGTTTCAGAATTTGCTTTGCTATTACCAGTACTGATCACAATTGTACTTTCTATGTGGAAACTTTGGTAGCAATTGGGTTACAGATATATGCATGTAATATGTCTCTCATTCATGGGACTGTATTGACATCAAAGAAGAACAAGACAGCTGCCTCCATTACATTGCATCAGGATGTTTGCTGCATGCATTGTACATAAAGCCCCAATTGTATGCAAAATGTAATGCTCATTGCATCTTTGGTCTCCATGCAGTATGATAATTACAATACAATCACTCAATTCTGTCTCTGTGCGATTATCTATCATGAGTAATATGCAATATCAACTTGCCTATTTTAGCTCTTGCAAATACATTTTCCGCAAAACAGGTTGTAACTACACATGCCATTGACAGTTTTGTAAGTAAATAATGTAGCAATTTCCGCTTATTGCCTTCTTTACATGGCATTCTGATATACCACACCCACCCACCCAATGAAGTCTGTTGGCATTACCAAAATCCCTTAAGGACTGTACATTGAATATTATGATGTTACCTTCAACAGATTAACTCTGTATTGTACATGTGAGTATAGGAATTAGATAAGTGAACTGCATGCAGCATGCTTTTAATGTGAGGCCTCATGTGTGAGGCCTCATATGTAGTGGCTAATCAAGGTAATTGTTGATGCAGAACTATGCATCTACTACTGGCTGTCACTCAGTGTTGACTCAAAACTTGTGACTTTTCACCAACTAAAACCTGACTTCTAGGGGTAGTCAGTGATAATAGCTTCTTAAAAGTTTTAGAGCAATGATTTAAAAAGTGATACATAAACAACATTAATTGCTGTTTTTTTTATCAGCTCAGTATAGTGCCTCAACTTTTGATATCATAAAAAAATAGTTTTTTTTATATTGTTTTATGTAGGTAAGTAATAAAGTTGGTTGGTTGGTTTTAGAGCATGTCAGGACAATTCTGGCTATATAGTGATGATTTAAATTTAAACTTTTAAATTGTAAAAGATTAGAAGTTAAATTGTAATGAGAAAAAAATTACAAAATAATAAGTACTTAAATTAAGGGTGCTAACATTTCACTGTCAAGGTGACTTTAGTCTGAACTTCTTTTCTGCATGATAATTAAGGTTTATAATGGTTAATGGAGACTGCAGCCTCATAAGATGTAAACTATGTAATCGTTGATTATACTCTGATTTTCAAGTTTGTGATCCTAAACGTTTAAGACCTGAACCTACCAATTCCAACAGAATACTTTGATTCATTATTGTTGTTGTTTTTATCCGTACTGTATACTCTCTACATCATTCATACTTCTATATAGTACTTGTGATTTTCACCACTTTTACACAACATTCTGAAGTAATAGCTGTCGAGTTGTCTTATCAGTTTTGTATGACTCATGTTTTCCACAGTCACTAGTCAGTTAAACTTTTGAAGAGAAAATTTAAATGATTAGGGAATTTTAATATTATTAATTCAAGGAAAGTATCTGTTTCATGTGCATGCAGCTTTTGTAATAAAGTTTGATGATGCATTGTATACAAGATGGATGAATTAATTGTGATATTGTCTAGGTGGAACCACGAACCATGGTGGCTTAGTGGTTAGCATGCCAGGCTCAAAACCAAAAAGGTGCTGGTTTGAATCCTATTATTGGATCCGAACGGGTCAGCTACCTTTGCCTGTCCTTGGGCAAGGCACTTGACTTAAATTGCCTCAGCACATAACCTACTGGTGTTGCTATGCCATAAAACACCAAACCAAACCAAACAAAAATACAGTTAGTTACAGTGAAAATGATAAATGATAAAAAACTCTGTTATTTAGAAAATCTACACATGTAGCAAGACATAGTATTAAAGGATTCAGTTAAATTGATGCAGTTTTCCCATTAATATGTTATGAGTTTCTATTTATAATGAACCGAGTTTATCTGGTCTTAAAATTTTGTTGTAAACAGGTACACTTTGAAGTTATAACTCGCATTTGTCAGGGATCACAGTGTAATATTGGGAATAAAGTGAGAAATAACTAATGAATACCAACAAAAACATAAAAAAGATAGAAAGATAAACAACAGCAGCAAATTATGGCATGCCACAAATCTCTTATAGTAGAGTTCAGTGACCAGCAGTAGGTGATAGGAATTCTATAATGACTGTAGACAGCATGCAGATGTTTTTTCTGCAGTCGAGTGGAATTTTACACTGTATTATGCTCTTCAAATATTGATCTTAAGAAATATTGATCAGGGCTTGAGGAGGTGGTGAGTGTTAATCTTGTGATGTAATGAACAACAGTAATGACACTTTCATTGTTCATTTCGGACAAATATGTTGTCACTGATGGAAAGTCGAGGATTAAAAGTTTAAACTTCCTGGTTTTATGGCAGAATGGGACAACCAATACCAATGGTAGATTAGGAAGAATAGATCAGGAATTGGATGTAGTCCGATTGAGCTGATTTTATTATTTACAAATGGAAGCAACTGGTAGTGTTTAATAGGCATTTTGGTGTTGCTAAAAGGACCAATGGACTATTCTAGATTTTATTATGTGCCACCAGGTTTTGGAGGTAGGTTAAAGTTGAAGTAAAGAGAGAAAGAGATGTGAATCCATTCATTGTAATCATTTGTTACATAATGTCATTTATTACATACCTATTTAATCTTACATGCTTCATCTGGCGTTCGATACAGATATTCATTCCATATTTCCCTATCACTCACCCAGATTCAAACTACTTGTGTGTCTACTTTGACATCTGCGCAGATATTTTTCGATGCAGTGATAGAACTTTTATAAATCCCAATTCATCTAGTAAAGCTAACAGTTTTTAGAAAGCGTGAAAGAGGGGGTATGTAATAAGTACAAAACCGCATTCGTGTTTTATTCTGAGTCGGGGGAAAGAACTCGTTTGATATGGCTTATGACATATCCCTACACCATATTAAACTTGTTCTTTCCACTGACTCAGAACAAGACATGTATGCAGTTTTGTGTAGAAGTGAATTTACAGCAAATCTGTCACTATTTTCATGTATGTATTTTTTTTAAAATTGTTTGTAACTTGTTGTTGAATTGTTAGATGTTTTTCTTCTTTGGGAGTTTGAACTTCTTCCTCAAGAGATTTCATTGGAATAGTGCCAGCATGAGCCAAGGAACAAGTAAATTTAGAGAGCTGAAAATCTACAAGAATATTCATTTTCAGTTGTCATTGGTTTGATAGCATTTTTCACATTATGCTGAATAATTATCATATCAAGGAATGCTTTTTCCAGAGTTGAAGACACTTTTTCACTTGTTCCTGATCTTTTCAGTGTACATAACATTTTAAATTTGTATAAAACATTCAGTAGATGCAAATTAAATGTAATAAAAGCTAGTTGTTCACAGCTAACTTGATTATATTATGCAGCATACTTACCTTTAAACATCCAAAATGTTAATTTCAGTCTGTGTTATGTTTGTTTGTTTTTTTTTTTTTTTTAAATATGTTCAAAATAGATTAGCAAAAATATTAGCAGATTTCAACTGCCTCTGTAATGGATTTTGCATATTATGAAACTGAGTTTCCTCATGAATATATTGTCTTGTATCATTCTGTTAACAGGATTGCATGCATGGTTATTTCTGTGAAAATTCATGTTTTTCAGTATTTTTGATGTATTTTTTATACATATTTTACAATGAATATTGGCAAAACAGGTCCTCATTTGTATTAAACAATTTATGTACACTGGCAGAACAGGTCCCCATTTGTATTAAACACTTTGTTAACACTGTCAGAGTATAGCCAAACACAGTGCATGAACAGGTATAAGGAGCAAAATCCCAAGGTAACACCTTTATCCTAAACATTGGTGCTGCATTATTCATACATTCAGTAACTTTGTTAGTACATGTATTCTTGTTGATTTAAGGAATGAGATCAATCAGATGTTTTACATATAGATAATCAATTAGTAATGGTTGTCCATGCAACATGGTAACAGTGGAAAATAAACAACATGCAAGAATATTGATGTCTGAATGAAATTAAATCACTGACATAAATATAGTTTGTATTGGATAAATGATGCAAGTACACATGGTTTAATAATTTTTGACAACTTTACTTTTTTTATGCATGAAAATAACAACATCTGTTCCTTGACTATTATCCTTAAACAAAGGCAACTTGAAATGGCGTCAATTTACCATGACATATAAATAATTGATTGAGATCTTGACGCATGTGAACTTCAGTTTGTCATTCAATTAAATTCTTTAAAAAAACTCCCTTAGACATGTATTGATAATTGTTTGACCTTATTTAACCCAAAAAGTTTCTTGCATACCATATAATGCTTTCCTAAAATCAATCTTGTATTAATATGTTGTGCCAGTTGTGTAAATTATAATTATTTTTTCTCTTTTTCTAATTCCGGGTTTGAAAAATCCAAACATAAGCTTGTAATTGGTTGGTGGGTAAGAAGTTGGGTAACATTTTTAATATAAACAGCAGTCATGGTTACAATAATGTCTTAACTTCTCAAGTAGTACAAGTAAGTAATTACACATTTTTTCAAGTCCTATGGGTCTACAAAGCCTTTTCCGTCAGGTGCATGGGTATATATATGTATATTTATGTATGTATGGATGGATGGATGTTTGGATGGATGCATCTCTGTATTAGAATTTATTGGCATGTCAGTACAATAATTTCTATACTGTGCCAATTAAAAACAAAGTTATAATGTGAATATATAAAGAATTTCAGAAAAACGTTTGGAAGATAAACTGTTCCAAATAAATGTAAACATGAAGTACTACAACATAGAAGATTAACAGTAAAGATGCTAATTATGTAAAATATATTTAAAACAAAACATAAAGGTAAAAAATTGAAATTCCTTAAAATGTAGGGTCAATTTTTTTTATATGAACCACATTCCCTATAAATGTCGGAAGATTTTCTCTGATTGGTACATCATCATGAAGTTCCTTAACGAGTTCACATAAAAAACAAATTTCTGTCTCACAGGGTTGAAGTCTGATACACTCAGTAGTATTTATTGGAGGAGATTTTACTGTATAATTGAGAACTAATTTTTAGCACGCTGCATGTGCATTGTTAATCAGTTTGTACTTTATGTATGGTATGCATCAGTCAAGTCTGTTGGGAAGAGGGGGCCCCGGATGGCCGAGTGATGTGAGGATCTCGCCTTTATAGATCACTCACACATCTCACCTCAGTCCACGCGAGTTCAAGACTCAGCTCGACCAGCATGGGTATGTGAGAAAGCTTGCTAGTAGCTTCCTGTGGGTTGGTGGTTCTTCCTGGGATCTGCTCAGGTTCTTCCTCCAGCAAATATACTGGCTGCTGTGTATAGCCTATTATGTGCTGAAAAATGGTGTTAAACCCCACAAAACCACACCAAACCTGTTGGTAAAAAGAACCATAGTGGCTCAGAAAAGTGTTAGTTGGAATCCTGCTGAGTCAGCTGACATTAGGGTCTCTGGGTTAGGCACTTTGCTCCAATTGCCGTTGCTCAGTATAACCTTTCATGTGTTGATGTGCCGCTAAATACCAATAAATAAATAAGACAGTCAGTCTTTTGTTAGAATTTCACCCATAACTTGGAAAGCAGTCACGGTGCAGAGGGACAAGTCCAGGTTGTGTATATTTTACTGATACACACTGAACATGGAATAGTGGGTTTTCTGCAGTTTTGGGCACAATGTTCCCCAAATCTTGACTCCTGTGCACCCCCTGGACACACTTTTTTTTCTTTACTTACAATGCAAATAATTATTTGTCCCTTTTAAATTTTTTGTGACCAGAGTTGAATGACATGGGCAGACATTGTCCCTAGCTCACTGGATCCTAGGTGCAAGATTGTGTTTACAAGGTACATCTATATATAGAACTGTTAAAAGAACTGAAGTTCCCTCTGTTGTAAAAGTTGAGTATGTATTTTTTGAAAATGTCATGATGTGTTTGAGGGGAACCCATACAATTTTTACAAACATGAGTCCAAAACATTAGAAACCTGCCCAATATTTTGGATTTTGGTGGTATATAGAGTTTTGTGTGTGTGTGTTTGTGTATATATGTGCATATATATATATATATATATATATATATATATATATATATATATATATATATATATATATATATATATATATATATAATAATAATAATAATAATAATAATAATAATGATAATAATAATAATAATAATAATGATAATAATAATAATGTTTTTTTTTTAATCTGGAGCAATTTCAAACTTTGACCTGCCATTTCAAAGAGTTCTACCCTTGTACATGTATTTCAAAAGTAGATCAGAATGAAAACATTTATTTTGGAAGTGATAGGTCCTTCAAGTTTGTGACTGGAATAATAAGAGAGGCAGGAGTATCTCTGTCTTATTGGCAAATTTCTAGTTCTAATTTTGAGTACTGGAAAGCTCAAGAAAAACAAAAAACAGAAAGCTCAAGAAAAACAAAAAACAAAAAAAGAACATTTGCAAGGTTAGGAATGTGATTCATTGAATTAAAACCAGCTGCATTAAATGTTATACAGTGGGAGAATTGATCCAAAAATTTATTTAAAGACTGAAGTAAGAGTTACTCAAGGAATGGATTTTCTGAAGTTTAGCAGAGCACAGGCTGTACTTCTTGGCACTGATCGAGTTCAGCATTAGAATCTGACCTTCTTTACCCTTGTATGATTTGATCGATTTAGAAGTTTACAAAAGGCCTTTTACTTGATTTGCCAAGGATGTTGGCTAAACTTTAGACCCAGGCTCAAGAAAGTGAATGATGCATCATGGTGCCATCAGGAACTAGCATGCACACATTGTAGGCAGCATGATATATTGTTAGTGCGTAATTTTGTTGATGGCATTTTGACACAGATGTGGTAGGGACATGTAACTTGTTACCCTATTCTGTTCATATGTACAGTGTACGTACATCCATTAGTGCAATTACATTTTGGCATTTATAGGTCAGTTTTCAGACATTATTATGTTCAATCTTCAAAGCTGTTAATGTTGGAGCAATAAAATTTAATTAAGAAATTAATCTTAACACTTCTGATTCCAAAAGCAAACATCAGCAATCTTTGTCTTAGTTAGGACTGATAATGGCACAGATGGGGATCAGACACTTTCGCATTTTTATCATGAGTCATAAAAGAAAATGTTTGTACATTATAGAATGTGGTTTATGTATGAAAACGATCATTAACCTGTTAAATTGGATTGACTCAAGATCAGAAGGGTGCAGGCTTGATTTCTAGCATTGAATCAGTCTGGATTGGCCAATTTGGTGTGTCATATCAATGTTTAAATTGATATTGTGTCCCTATACTGGTGTACAGATTTGTATTTGGATATGTATTGATTTCATTGGGGATTCTTCCATGGATAAAATCAAGATGCCATATTGAGAACCATCTCTATTATTTATAACAAGGTCAAGAAGTGATGGGTAGCAGTCAGTTTAATTATCAGCTCAACTTGCAGTTAATGGCAGTGGCCAAAAAGTTGAACAGCATCAATTTAAGCGGCAAGAGATAATGGAAGTCTATCAGGAACAATTAGCATCATAGCTTGACATTTTGTGTAAATCAGTTCAGTGGTTCATATGTATGACTCGATTACTGTGGTTTGATTACTGTGGTTTGGAAGCGCGTTTTTATTCTTGCTGATGGGTATACATGGTACTGTAAGTACTTGTGTAAAAGGGCCTGCAAACAGCATACATTGTACTGTAAATACTTGTGTAAAAGGCCCTGAAAACAGCATACATGGTACTGTAAATACTTGCGTAAAAGGGCCTGAAAACAGCATACATGGTACAGTAAGTACTTGTGTAAAAGGGCCTGAAAACAGCATACATGGTACAATAAGTACTTGTGTAAAAGGGTCTGAAAACAGCATACATGGCACTGTCAATACTTGTGTAAAAGGGCCTGAAAACAGCATACATTGTACTGTAAATACTTGTGTAAAAGGGCCTGAAAACAGCATACATGGTACTGTAAGTACATGTGTACTTGTGTAAAAGGGCCTGAAAACAGCATACATGGTACTGTAAGTACTTGTGTAAAAGGGCCTGAAACAGCATACATTGTACTGTAAATACTTGTGTAAAAGGGCCTGAAAACAGCATGCATGGTACTGTCAGTACTTGTGTAAAAGGGCCTGAAAACAGCATGGAACATTGCACTGTAAGTACTTGTGTAAAAGGGCCTGAAAGCAGCATACATTGTACTGTCAGTACTTGTGTAAAAGGAATGAAAACAGCATACATTGTACTGTAAATACTTGTGTAAAAGGGCCTGAAAACAGCATGCATGGTACTGTAAATACTTGTGAAAAACGACCTGAAAACAGCATACCCAGTACTGTAAATACTTGTGTAAATGGCCTGAAAACAGCATACATGGTACTGTAAATACTGTGTAAAAGAGCCTGAAAACAGCATACATGGTACTGTAAATACTTGTGTAAATGGCCTGAAAACAGCATACCCAGTACTGTAAATACTTGTGTAAAAGGGCCTGAAAACAGCATACATGGTACTGTAAATACTTGTGTCAAAGGGCCTGAAAACAGCATACATGGTACTGTAAATACTTGTGTAAAAGGGCCTGAAAACAGCATACCCAGTACTGTAAATACTTGTGTAAAAGGGCCTGAAAACAGCATACATGGTACTGTAAATACTTTTTTAAAGGGTCTGAAAACAGCATACATGGTACTGTAAATACTTGTGTAAAGGGCCTGAAAACAGCATACATGGTACTGTAAATGCTTGTGTAAAAGGGCCTGAAAACAGCATACCCAGTACTGTAAATACTTGTGTAAAGGGCCTGAAAACAGCATACATGGTACTGTAAATACTTGTGTAAAAGGGCCTGAAAACAGCATACCCAGTACTGTAAATACTTGTGTAAAAGGGCCTGAAAACAGCATACCCAGTACTGTAAATACTTGTGTAAAGGGCCTGAAAACAGCATACATGGTACTGTAAATACTTGTGTAAAAGGGCCTGAAAACAGCATACCCAGTACTGTAAATACTTGTGTAAAAGGGCCTGAAAACAGCATACCCAGTACTGTAAATACTTGTGTAAAGGGCCTGAAAACAGCATACATGATACTGTAAATACTTGTGTAAAAGGGCCTGAAAACAGCATACCCAGTACTGTAAATACTTGTGTATAGGGCCTGAAAACAGCATACATGGTACTGTAAGTACTTGTGTAAAGGGTCTGAAAAGAGCATACATGGTACTGTAAATACTTGTGTAAAGGGCCTGAAAACAGCATGCATAGTACTGAAATACTTGTGTAAAGGGCCTGAAAATAGCATACCCAGTACTGTCAATACTTGTGTAAAAGGCCAGAAAACAGCATACACAATACTGTAAGTACTTGTGTAAAGGGCCTGAAAACAGCATGCATAATACTGTCAATACTTGTGTACAGGGCCTGAAAACAGCATACATGGTACTGTAAATACTTGTGTAAAGGGCCTGAAAACAGCATACACAATACTGTAAATATTTGTGTAAAGGGACTGAAATCAGCATACATGGTACTGTACATGTAAATACTTGTGTAAAGGCCTGAAAATAGCATACACAGTATTGTAAATACTTGTGTAAAGGCCTGAAAACAGTATACATGGATATATTATTCATGAAGAAAAACAGTTGAGAGCAGAGGATAGCTTTCAGATCATTATATATACATGTGGCACAAAATATCTGCAAGGCAGGCAGAGATAGTTGGCATTTTGTATGCATCTTTTTAGTTCTGGGTTCAACCACCAGTTCTAGTGTATGTAATTTTTAGTTGATTGCTTGCGCATTCAGGGCTATTTGTCTCCTATGAGTTTACTGGTTTCTTCCACCTCAAAAAACTGTATTTGACATGGCCCCAATTTCACCAACAAATGGTTTTAAATTTAAATCTATAATTAGAGACACTCTTACCCAGATATGAGGCTACTTTAATATAGTCCTGGACTTTTGTGGTAAATTTGAACATTTTTACCTCATACAAAAACATCCATCATCAGAGGTTGCCTGTACATCACCTATAGGATGGCCATTATATGTGATGGGTGTACTGCTGTACAATTTGTTGCAATTTGTTGTTCAATCAGTTTAATAAAGATTGCAGAATATATACATCATTTATGGTATACACGCTATGTACTTCAATATTTACAGGATTGACACCCAGGAAATCTGTAGGTGGTTGTGGCTGTTGGAATGTCCAGGCCCCAAACATTCTCAAAGGTGGAGACTCCCAGGGAATGACATTATACCAACTGTTGAGGCAGCAAGAGGAGCAGCCTGAAATTATGTAAGTGATTCAGTTCAGTAATTAGTACAGTACAGAAGTATATGAATGTTTTCTAGGAATGCTTTTTATTTCTAATCTGACCAACAATAAAAAATAAATTTGAGGTCAGGGGTTTGATGGACAAGTTTCCATCTGCATTCAGGCTTGCATTGAGTTTATTTGTCCTTGGGTGTCACACATATGAAATACACGATGGAACAAACACAAAAAAACTTGAATAGGTTAACTCTTTCATTCATAAATTTTTATGAACTGAGTTTGTAAACAGGTAAATAAAATGTAAATTGGAATTTAAAGTGTTTAAAATTTACACATAGCTAAATTTACAAATAAGACTTGTCCATTTGCCTTCTGACCTCCATTGTTTTGTGGTTGAATCTGATATGGAGTTTGTTTGTCAAATAGTTTTGTTTGTTTGTTTGTTTGTTTGTATGTTGGTCTTTATAAGCAAAAATGGGAATGTTTAGGAATGCTGTTGGTTGCAAATGAATTTTGCCACATTGTATTGTTTGTTTGTTTTGCTGTTAGTTTGTTGGTTTGTCAGTTTGTTAATTTTTGATGGTTTCAGTGATAATGGACTTATATGTTTAATGAACTTGTCTGTGTTGATTTATATTGGTTTTCAGAGATAGGGAGTATTCTAATACAATTTGTTCCTTGTTTGTGATTTTAAATAATTGAAGAGACAATAAGAATTCTAGATGATGTGAAAGCTACATCACAGAGAGCATTATGGGTTGGTTTGGTTTGGTTTTGTGGGTTTAACACCATTTTTCAGCACCTGATAGGCTACACATGGCAGCCTGTATATTTGGTGGAGGAAGAACCTGGGAAGAACCATCGATCCACAGGAAGCTACTGGCAAGCTTTCCCACATACCGAGCTGAGACTTGAACCCACATGGACAGAGGTGGGATGTGACTGATCTGTAAAGGCGATCGCCTTAGACCACTCGGCCACCCGGCACTCCAAGGATTATGGGTACTTAAAGGAATGTATGCATGGAACAATTGACCTCTTGGATCTGAGGAGAATGCTTCATTTGCTAATTAGCATATCAATTTATTGTGAATTTACTATTTTGAGTGGGGTACCAATATTTGTGGATTTCATGGTTGACTCCAACCACAAATTTCAATGAACAATGTTCAGTAGAAACACAGGACTCCTTTCTGCGGAAACATAGGACTCTTTCCCCAATCCATGAATATAAGTTCCAAGAAAAATGTAATTGATTTACAAAATCACAAAAGTGTATACCCATGAAAACAAATGAATTCACAGTACCATATAAACTCACTTATAATCCTGGTCCAACTGCAAACAACATAGACCCTGATCTCCTGTTGCATAATGGTCTGGGTCTATGTTGTTTTGTTCTACTGTTTACTCCTAATAAAAACTGCATATACCCAGATCTGCCAGCACATTATTCAAAGGCAGATCTAGATCTGTGCAGTTTGCATTTGAATCTGTCTTAAACACAAGTATATATGGTATTAAAAATTGTCATAGTTCTCTCTGAAAAAAGTCACGCTGATTAACAAAATATATTTAAGCAAGTTGTGAAAATTTAATGAAAATTAGACAGAAGAGTTCAGAGCTATATTTATTTGAAATTGTATATTATATTGCCACAACTGACCCTTCAGTTGGACAAAACTGTCTGACCACCAAACATTAACTGTCAGAGTGCAATTAAGTAAATATTTACACCTACCTGTGTGATCAGATTAGGCAGCAGTTCATTGGAGTTTGTTGATTGGTAGTTGATTGACACGAGCCATGCCCAAGCAAGTGGTCACTTTTGGCTAGGCATTGTAAACAGGCACTGAACTAAAAATGGGAATAATAGAATCTTTCCCATGTGTGTAGCTAGGCATCCTCAATAACTCAAGTGGCCTCTAGCAGAATTTGTGCATCCTTCAATCTTTTAATCAAGAAAGACCAGTCTCCTTATGAACATTTATCACAGTCTAGTTAAGTCACTGGCATCTTACATTGCTTTGAAAAAAAACTTAAAGACTCAAGCTCATTGTTGCCAAAATGTATGTGCTAAGTATGCTTTGTTATATCATCCTAAAATCTTTTTTAATATGCTCTTCATAAATATCATATGTCTGCCCAAGTCATGCCACTGTCTGGTACAAATCTAATAGTCCCCAATGGCTGGATTTGCTATCCAGTCAACACTTGGGGTGGAAGATTCTTTATCTCACTCACTACAGTTTGGAGTTGTATTGGCTCAGTGGTTGGCATGCCATACTCAGTATGTTTTTTTGGATTGGAATAATGCCTAGACCAGCCCAAGTCAGCTGCCATGATGTGTCAGTGGACAAAGAAAATTTACTCCCATTTTGCAGTGGCACTAAATAGTCTTTCATGTGCTGATTAGCATTTTAACACAAATGAATCAAATTACTGCATTTTCAATGTACCATTTACTGCACAAAGCCTGACGTAGCACCTACATGTAATAGGACAGTTGTGTGATTTGCGGTGTTGTAGAAGGATCATCTGTAGTAGTATAGCTGTAGTTTGGGGCCCTACATCGAGATGCGGGAGCCCAATAATAATCACCTTTTCCATCTATCCATCTATCCATCTTTCCACTAGTTGATGTGTCTGTTCACACTTCTTATAACCAACATAGATCTACAACCTTTGGATGCCATTTGGTAAGTGAATTAATTGCCTATTACATGTAGATATAGGTCAATTTGTTTTTTTGTCTCATCAATTCCATTTTGGATAGAAATATGGCCCTTGACAAGTAACTATATATCCTCACATGGAATGTTGCTTGTAACCAGCATAGCGCTGCAGATCTTAAGAATAACTGAATGCTATTTGGTAGGTGAAATGACTATTTCATGTAGATATGCCTTTTAAAGGTTCTGTCTTGCAGGTCCAATTTGTATGGAGTTATTGCCCTTTTATTACATTTCCATTATCTCCACTACAGCAGATCCTTGTAACCGTCATAGCTTAGTATCCATTTCAACATATGCAGATGCAATTTGGTGGTTACATTGTTCATAGACCTAGATGTGCCTTGTATGGGCTTTGTCTTGTCAACTCCTTTTGGATAGAATTATGACCCTTGACAATTAGCCTATTATCTTCCCATGGTATGTTTCTTGTATCTGGTATAGCTCAAGAATCATAAAACATTCTCTGATGTACTTTTGGCATGAACATTGTATCATAGACTTACATATGTCTTTTATGGATTTAGTCTTGTTTAGAAGAGTTGTGGCCCCCAGATTGCTCATCCTCCTGACTTGGGTATCTGCAAGATAACTTCACTAAAATTTGTTAGATTTACAACCAAATTTGGCATATGGCTTCAGGTTCAGAATAACTTTACTATGGAATATTGCATTTCAGTCAAAGTTATCATGCACCTTTATATTGATGAGATGGATTTTCAGTATTCCATGTCATCATTTAAAAGAGTTATGGTCCCTGACATCCTATCTGTTTAAGGCTCTCCCATGCAAATTGTGGAGAGTAGGTCCCTTTGCGATGCACCCATCAGTACTAGCAATAGTTGGCTTATGTTTGCACATGATTTTATCTACCCCACGGGTAAGATAGAGTTATATATATATATATATATATTATGCAGAAGGCCATCAGAAGTTTAAAACCTAAGATATCTGAGTATCTACAAGTAAAATAACAGCAAGAACTACAATTATCAGTGTTGCACTTGGGATCCCAAGGGCAGGGGACACTATCCCCCACCCTCCAAAAATTTGGGGGACACAACATTTTAGAGGGAGAAAGGAAAATAATAGTACATAATGCACTAATAGTACTTTGCCACCTTAACTTTGTGGTCAGCACAGTACTATCATGTTTTTCTTGGATACTTATATTATTGCAATTAAAGTTTTATCATGTGCTCAAATAACTCATGAAAACATTAACATGCTTGAATATCTGGTTAACCTGAAATGAACTGCACCATGGGATTTTAAGTTCCATATCTTACTCTTATTTAACTTTAGTGTACACTCATTATCGACCAGCATTTATTAAAATAAATACCTATGTTTCCTGATTGACTTTTGTTTCACAACTAACAAATCATTGATTAAATGACAAATTAAGTATTTGCATAAATTTAGTCGCTTTTGTCATTATTTGAACCCCAAAATAAATTAAATCTTCCTCACCATAGGGGTGATTTAAACCTCAAAAATACGTTACACTGATAGCCGTTGAACACTTTACAACTACGCCAACTACCATACACCTTAAATGTTTTCATTTCCAGATACATTGTTTTAAAATAGAGATTCATTGCCATCTTACAGGTTTTATCACCTTTTGTGATTTTGGCCATTGCTAGAGACATGGACGGACATCCACTAATGAAAAGCTGTAGGTGTATTTTTAGGGTAAAGATTTCCTGACGAAAAGTACGCCCATGTGGGCACAGAGGGTCAAGATTTGGGGGACATAGGACAAAAAATTGCTTGAAACCCGTGAGCCTGCGCTCAGTGTGCAACACTGATTATTACCCTAAATTTGCATTGACAAATATTTGGGCATTATACTCAAGTGCATGTTTTACACTCCAGAATATGGTCCTCAGAAAACTACATCAGCTCATTTTTACAGTAGCTCAGTATGTTAATGTACATGAATATCAAACCTTTCAGTGTAACATTATGAAACTCTGAGGTCTGTGAAAGACTTAGTATGTAAATAAACCATAATCTTGGTGTTGGGTGTTTGAAAATGAGCTCAAGAGATGAAGTACACTTATCCCTAGCAGGTGTTGCTGGAGACTGGTTTACAGCTCAGAATTGTTTATTTGTAGCAGTGAGAGTGCAATTGGTGCTTAGATTTATCTTTACCTTTGAGTTAAGAATCACAATCACAAAAACTTGGTTGCACTGTGTAAAGATAGTTTCCACTGTTTGGAATATTTTTTTCTTTTGCATCTGCTGTCCTCTCAAACACAACATTTCTTATGAACGATAAAATTGTTATCATCTTACATCTAAGAGAAATGGAAATTTTAGCTCGGGCACTATTACTGCTTGAATGTATCTCTGATATGTTTATATTTTGTATTGGTTATATTTTTTACAAAATAAGATTTTTAGAAAATGTGTAGAACATGTGAGGGTTTAGTTTAATAATTGTGTCAGTACCTTGGAGACTGGTCTGATCTCACCTATTCATGAAATCATGCAATTGGTGCAGATAAATGTGTCTGCAACACATTGGTGTACATTTTAGACACTTACAGGTATTTCTTGCATCTCTTGAGTTACGGTTGGTTGAAGGGTCCTCTCAGCGATATGTACAGAATATTTCCAGATCAAACCCTACCTCCTCTAGCCATTTCAGATTTCATGTCTACATATGGCTGTTCCATCAGAGCAGCTAATTAGATGTGACTTCTGCTCATTTGCTTATTTGAAAGTTTTCGGTTGCTTTTGTCATGTGACTCAACTTGAGTGTCCCTGGATTTTGTCCACTGAAACTTTCAAATGAGAGAATCTTGTTATCCCTACTCCTGAAAGGAAGTCATATCAACATGGCGGTTTTCACTGAAAGACCTCCTTTAATGTCTAGTATGTTCCAAAAGGAAAATGGTGCTCATCTGACTTTCAATATGAACACCACTGTGTCCATCTTGAAAATCTTGTTATTAATGTTCCTCGTAGATGGATGGTCATATCGACATAAGCTTTTCAACAAAAAACTTCTTGTGACATCTAGTTTAACCTAAATGAAAATAGTGCTGATTTGACATCCAGTAGGGTCTCCATGGCTGCTGTTCTTGAAAATCTTGTTATCAATACTCATCCTCAGTGGAGAGTCACATTGACATTTGTTTTCACTAGAAGACTTCTTATGATATCAAGTTGGTTCTAAATTAAAATGGTATCAATCTGACCTTCTATATGGCCAGCATGGTCGCCATTTAGAAAATCTTGTTATTGCTATACCTTCTAGATGGATTGTTATATCTACATGGGGTTTTCACCAAAATACTTCTTATGATGTTTAGTTGGTCATAAAGGAGTTGGTCATAAAGGAAAATGGTGCTGATCTGACATCCAGTATCGCCACCATGGCAGCCATCTTGAAAATCTTGTTATTGGTCATATTCATATGGGGTTTTCACCAAAAGACTTCTAATGATGTCTAGTTGGTCAGCCTCCACTTATAGCCTGTCATGTGCTGAAAAATGGTGTTAAACCCACAAAACCAAACCAAACCAAACCTAAATGAAAATGGTGCTAATTTTACATCCAATATATGGTTATTGCTCAAAAATATCAGAGATGGTTTCAACACTCAGCAGTTAAAAAGAAGAAATAGTCTTACCTTGAATTCTTGGAAGTTCTTTTTGGCCAGTAAAACATCAGTCCCTTTGAGGGATTCTTGTTTAGAGTAATAATACGGAACTATTTACTGTCTGAAGCAATACTGTAATTTATCAAAGACAAAGTCATACTTGATAACTCCACCCCCCACTTTTACATAATTTTAGCAAATATCTATTTAAGAAGACCTTTTTAACCCACACCCACTTTTTAAACATTTTTCCAGGTTGGCCCCCAGGGCTTATCATGGGAAAAATACTGTAATTACTGAAATGTAACAACCAGAATCAAAGTAAAAAAGCAAATAGTTCAAGGGTATACCATATTTATCTTATGATTAGTCCATACCAGCTGATATCCACACCCCCATTATTACAAAATATTGGCTAATATTTAATCATGACATCTTTGATAATTTTTTAAAAGCCCATCCTTGCTTTTTGACACATTGATAATTTTTTAAAGCCCATTCTTGCTTTTTGACACATTGAAAATTTTTTAAAGCCCATCCCTACTTTTTGACACAGTGATAATTTTTTAATGCCCATTCCTGCTTTTTGACACATTGATAATTTTTTAAAGCCCATTCTCGGTTTTTGACACATTGATAATTTTGTAAAGCCCATCCCTACTTTTTGACACATTGATAATTTTTTAAAGCCCATTCCTGCTTTTTGACACATTGATAATTTTTTAAAGCCCATTCCTGCTTTTTGACTCATTAATAATTTTGTAAAGCCCATCCCTACTTTTTGACACATTGATAATTTTTTAAAGCCCATTCCTACTTTTTGACACATTTATAATTTTTTAAAGCCCATTCCTGCTTTTTGACACATTGATAATTTTGTAAAGCCCATTCCTACTTTTTGACACATTGATAATTTTGTAAAGCCCATCCCTACTTTTTGACACGTTGATAATTTTTTAAAGCCCATTCCTACTTTTTGACACATTTAAAATTTTTTAAAGCCCATCCCTGCTTTTTGACACATTGATAATTTTGTAAAGCCCATCCTTACTTTTTGACACATTGTTAAGTTTTTAAGCCCATTCCTACTTTTTTAAACATTTATAATTTTTTAAAGCCCATCCCTACTTTTTGACACATTGATAATTTTTTAAAGCCCATCCCTGCTTTTTGACACTTAGATAATTTTTTAAAGCCCATTCCTACTTTTTGACACATTGATAAGTTTTTAAGCCCATCCCTACTTTTTGACACATTTAGAAAATTTAAAGCCCATTCCTACTTTTTGACACATTGATAATTTTTTAAAGCCGATTCCTGCTTTTTGACACTTTGATAATTTTTTAAAGCCCATCCCTGCTTTTTGACACATTGATAATTTTGTAAAGCCCATCCCTACTTTTTGACACATGATAATTTTTTAAAGCCCATTCCTACTTTTTGACACATTTATAATTTTTTAAAGCCCATCCCTGCTTTTTGACACATTGATAATTTTGTAAAGCCCATTCCTACTTTTTGACACATTGATAATTTTTTAAAGCCCATTCCTACTTTTTGACACATTGATAAGTTTTTAAGCCCATTCCTACTTTTTTAAACATTTATAATTTGTTAAAGCCCATCGCTACTTTTTGACACATTGATAAGTTTTTCAGCCCATCCCTACTTTTTGACACATTTAGAAAATTTTAAAGCCCATTCCTACTTTTTGACACATTTATTAGTCTAGTCCCAAACTTATCATGGAAGAAACACCGTAAAATCATGATTCACGAGTCTATTCTCTCTAACATGCATATAGCCAGTAGACATCTTTGATAATTTTTTAAAGCCCAACCCTACTTTTTGACACATTTATTAGACTAGTCTCAAACTTATCATGGAAGAAACACTGTAAAATCATGATTCACGTGTCTATTCTCTCTAACATGCATATAGCCAGTAGGCATATTTGATAATTTTTTAAAGCCCATTCCTACTTTTTTACACATTTATTAGGCTAGTCTCAAACTTATCATGGAAGAAACACTGTAAAATCATTATTCACGAGTCTATTCTCTCTAACATGCATTTAACCAGTGGAACATGCAGTTGGTGTGATTTGTAAATTTTGACCTGGTGTGTAAAACTATTGGTAGAAAGAAAAAAAATATCTGCAAGAATATGGGTTTGAAATTCATAACTGTATAAATTAGCTTTTTTATTAATCACTTGCCACAAAATCTTTTGAATCAGTTCTACAGTTCATAATTGAGCTTGTACTTGTCAATTTTTTCCCCAAAGTTATAACCCACCCACAACCTCTTTCTATAAATATTTATACAAATCTTTTGATGGGGGCTGCATCATTTAATTTATGTTAGATACTTTGTCGTCTATATTTTGTTGCTGATCCTGTGTTCTCCTGACTATGGATCAAGCCATATTGGCATTGATCCGTAGTGAGGATTTGACTTTTGTTATTAACAAATACTGTCAGTGCATTATTATTCATGGGTACCATGGGAGTTTGTGCTTGATATAAAATTTAAAAAGACAATCAATAATGAGCCTTTCATCTAAATTACAGTTTAATAGCAGCAATACATTTACCCATCACTATTATGTAGCTTTATTCCTTTTTCGTGTCGAAAAACTCGTCCGTTCGATGTGAAAACATTCTCCCACTTAAAGTGGAGAATTTGTCAACAAGCCACGTCACGCCCGTGCATCTCTCTGCGCCTGCGCGAACATTCATCTTTTTCATGGACGCCATACCTGTTTGTTGTGTCGCAAAAACGTAACCTGAGGAAATTGTCTGCTGCGGTTTTTCAACTACATTTCGGACTTCCCTCCTTCTAAATTCATCTGTGTTACAGTTGTCCGTCTCGGCTATATGTGTTTTATGCCGCTATTCGTCAGTGTTTAGTTCTAGGAAGAGTTTTTCTAGTTCTCCACGTGTACTCTACCCTTAGAGGGGTTAGGGTAAACAATATATCTTGTTTCTTTTCAGGTACACGGTAAGTCGTCTATGTCATTACAACGCGACATAGAACAACTGTGATAGCGCCGCAATTAACAGGCGCATAATTTTACAGAATTAATATTTCATTTATATATTATTCTCCTACTATTTCAATTGTTTCTTTATTATCTACGCGTGTCGCGTCGCATGCTTTTCTTGTATTTTCCTGAGAACAATAAAGCTTGTCAAGTGAACTAGCTTCTAATATCTCTTGGGAAGAACATATATATGTATATTGTTTACCTGTAGCAAACTAACCACTGTGGTGCAGATAGCCCGCAAAGTATATGGTGAACGGGTATGTATAGAGTACGCGACGTACCAAAAAAAGGTGAGTTTTCTACGTGTAGATTTTAAAGGTGAGTTTACACGTTGTTATTATTATTGGTTGATACTTCAATAATAATTATTTCAGATAATATTTATTTCAGATAAAAAGAAACGATGCCAGCAAATCAGTCTGTAGGTAAGTGTGGCCATAAGAAGGCCCCATGGGATACACACTCAGACTGTCTTACCTGTTCCAAGTGTAAGTAGAACAGTCGCTGCAATATCTGTACAAATTGGACCAATGAAACCTGGAATCTTGCTGATTCCAGGCGTACTTATAGAGGGCGGAAAAAAATAGTTAAATCCCCCTCATCGTCTGATTTCTCTGGATTTTCTTTTACAGGTACTCAGACTAAGGCAACATACAGCAAGAAGGCCACTCTAGTTCACAAGAACATTCCGGGGCCCCAAGAGCCTGCACCAGCCTCCCCGGACATAGTTGAGGTCCCTCCTGTAGGGGCCAGTGAACGCTCCAAGAGTAAATCGCATCTCCCGGGAAGGGAGAAGACGAAAAAGAGCAGTAGTGTGTTACTTCCTTCCACCAGGAAGGAAGTGTACCACTCCAAACATTTTCAAAGTAGCGTGTCGCACCCTCTCGAGGAGGGGCTACACCGCACCTTGGGTAGTAATGAAGACAGACGGACATCTGAGATGTCGTCTGACCGGTCACTGACCGGTGACCAGTCCGGTCACCGGTCAGTGTCGGGTGACCGATCTTCCGGTCACCGGTCAATGTCTTCTGACCGGTCACTGACCAGTGACCGGTCCGGTCACCGGTCAGTGTCGGGTGACCGGTCCACCGGTCATCGGTCAATGTCTTGTGACCGGTCACTGACTGGTGACCGGTCCGGTCACCGTTCGGTGTCGGGTGACCGGTCTGGTCACCGGTCAATGTCGGGTGACCGGTCCACCGGTCATCGGTCAATGTCTTGTGACCGGTCACTGACTGGTGACCGGTCCGGTCACCGTTCGGTGTCGGGTGACCGGTCTGGTCACCGGTCAATGTCGGGTGACCGGTCACCGGTCACCGGGTACCCAGTACCGGTCACCGGGTACACGGTACCGGTCACCGGTCTTTGGTTGATCACCGGTCGCCGGTCACCGGTCACATCGTTCCGGTGACCGGTCATCCAATACCGGTCGCCGGTCACCGGTGATAGGCCACCGGTCTTCTCGTACCGGTCACCGACGTCACTATGATCAACAATCAGAGGCCTCGTCGTACGGAAGGTCGCAGACCAGGGAATGGGATCGGTTTGGTATCCCCCCCTTCCCTATTATACCAATTAATCCATTCGGGATGTGGGGACCAACATCTCATAATAATTGGCCCCTTATGCCCCCTTGGGCTACTGGACCCTGGACTCTGAGTAGAAACGATGTTGCGGCTCGTGTTCCGCCATCGCCTCCTCGCCAGGTAGCATCCACTAGTAGATCCCGACGCCTAGCATCATCCGCGAAAGGCAAGCGGTCTCGTCTTTCTCCTGAAAGATCTAGAACACCTAGAGCCCCTACTCAGCAAGTACTGGAAATGGCGCATAGTGCGCCTCTGTTACCTTCTCCAAAGGACATTGTGTCGCCCGGCCACCCTCCTGCTCGGAGTGTTCTAGATGATGATGCTGTATCTATCATCGTCGATTCCAACGAGTACGAACTGGAAGCAGCTAGACCCAGCTTTCCTCAACCAGAGGAAGCGGAAGAGATATGGTCTTTTGATAAGGCGGTAAATGAAGTTTACCGCCTACTACCTACGGATTTGTGCCCGAAACCGTCTGGTTCACAGTCCAAGAAGATCCTCTCCAGTTTGGAAAAGATCTCCGGGGCTCAACCACAATCAGATCTTCTGCTCCTTCCGCATTCCTCTACAATTGAGGAAATATCACAGAGGTTCTCCTCAGGCCAGGACATCGCTAGACGGCGCAAAGGGTGGGCTGTCCCAGCCTCTACTTTAAGACCTATGGTCTCTGCCTCTAGTTACCGGGTACATTCCCCGAAGTGGCCTGTTAAACCTCCTCAATTGGATGCAGATGCATCTCAAGTCGGCTTGACAACGGGAACCTGGGCACGCCTTCCTATTAAGACGATCGAAGAAATTGAGCAGAAGGTCCGTCTTCTGACCACCATAGCTTCTCATGCGGACCTCTTCTCAGCTACGTCGTTTAGTATGCTGAGGGAGGCCTCTCTGAATCCAGCCGCATTACAGCGTGTGCTGGAAGCTGTTGCCAAGACATCTCGGCATTCACTCGCTATTGCAATGGCCCTTTCAGCGGAACTCCTACACATCCGTCGTGATGTTGCACTGGACTCCTCGAGGGTCTTACTTAGCCACAGTAAAGACCTTCTAAGGGCTGCTCCTTTGGAAGCTGAGAGTCTCTTCGGAGGTCTCATTCCCACTGTGGCCTCACAAGATTTGAAGGACCATCAACATAGGTCCTTCACAACTGCACCTGGCCCATCGCAATCGGCCAGGAAGCGTACTGATGTGCATCGACCTCAGGGGCCACCTGCTAAATTCTTTAAGCAGGTACAGCCCCAATATAGTGCACAACCTCAATATAGTGCACAACCTCAAGTGAGACCTCCTCGTCAGTCAGGTCCTAGGCATGGACCTAGACGCCGAGGAGCCCCTAGGAAGAAGTTCTACAACCCACCTTCCTTTCCCAAGGAAGGAGGGGGGGGACGGCCCTAGGGACTCGCACCCTCTCCTGCCATCCATTCCTCTCCCAAACATCCCCGTAGGGGCTCGCCTAGGCCTCTTTTCAGAGGCTTGGGCAAGTATCACGGACGATGGGTGGGTCCTTTCTCTTGTAAGCGAGGGTTACCGTATTCAGTTTCAGGAACAACCTCCACTATCAAGGACCCCCGTATTCTTTCATCAGTCCAATCTGGTGAAACTAAGGGAAGAGGTAAATACCCTTTTACAAAAGGGGCAGTTGAGAGGGTCCTGAACGATCAGTCCCCTGCATTCTACTCCCGAATCTTCCTGGTCACCAAGAAAAGTGGGAAATTTTGCCTTATTATCAATCTCTCCCCCTTAAACCGTTTTCTTTTGGAGGAACATTTCAAGATGGAGACCACCTCCTCAATCCGAAATGCGATGCGGCCATCGGATTGGGCGGTCTCCATCGACCTTCAAGATGCATATCTTCACATTCCGATTTTTCCACCTCATCGGAAATATCTCCGGTTTTGCTTGGACCAGGAAGTTTTTCAATTCCGGGTTCTGCCGTTCGGAATAGCTTCCGTACCCAGAGTTTTCACCCGAGTTATGGGAGTAATAGCGTCTTATCTACGAGTACGGGGAACCCTGATCCTCCAATACTTCGACGACTGGTTAATCCACAACGTTCAGGTTCAGTCCCTCCATCAGGATCTGTTTCGTTGTTGGTCCACAGTAACTCGATTGGGTCTTTTACCCAACCTCGAGAAGTCAGAACTGATTCCATCCCAAGACTTCGTTTATGTAGGAATCAACTTCCTCACAAACCAGAACTTAGTCCGGGTTCCCGGAGAGCGTATAGATCGAATCCTGGCACTCTTAGAGACACTACGAGTAAAAACCGTGTTGTCTGCTCGCCTTTACCTATCCCAACTGGGAACCTTGAACGCCGCTGCAGATCTGGTTCCCTTAGGACGGCTCCATATGCGCCCTCTACAGTTTCTCCTACTCGCAAGGTGGAAACCACACAAGGATTCTCTATCAGCTCTGATTCCTCTAGGACCAGATTTCCATCATCATCTGCGATGGTGGATGAATCGAGACAGATTCCTAGCTGGGGTCCCCATGCACGCTCCGGATCCCCACTCCTACCTGTTCGCCGACGCGTCAGATTCCGGTTGGCGTGCTCATCTAGAGCCGGAGGGGATAACTCTTCAGGGCCTTTGGACCCTACACGAGTCGTCCCTCCACATAAACAACCTAGAAATGAAGGCTGTCTTTCTAGCGTTACAAAGGTGCGTCGACAGGGTAAGGGGTCGTTGTGTCATGGTCTCCTCCGACAACACGTCCGTCGTAGCATATCTCCGACGTCAAGGAGGCACACATGCCCCTTTTCTTTGCGTGGAGGTCTGGAACCTCCTCTGCTGGGCTACCTCGGAGAACATCTCCCTCCGAGTTCGCCACATCCCAGGGAAAAAGAATATCTTAGCGGACAGTCTGTCCAGGTCAGGCAAATCAGTTCTCACAGAATGGACTCTTCACCGCGAAGTGACAGAGTCCCTTTTCTCACTATGGGGAAGGCCCCTCGTGGACTTGTTTGCGACCAGGCTCAACAACAGACTCCCCTTTTACGTCTCCCCAGTCCCGGACCAGAGAGCGTGGGCAGTGGACGCGTTCAGCTTCCAGTGGGATCGTCTGTTCGCATACGCCTTCCCACCGTTCCAATTGCTTCCCCAAGTTCTGCAAAAAGTAAGAACTTCCACTGCCCGGATCATTCTCATAGCTCCGTTATGGCCCCAACGATCGTGGTTCAACGATCTTCTAGATCTATTGATAGATCAACCCAGATCTCTCGCTCACCGGAGGGATCTTCTGTCACAACACAGGGGCTCCCTCCTACACAACAGCCCACACATTCTCCACCTTCACGCTTGGTTCATCTCAAGCGATCTATCCGCCATAACAAGTTTTCGGGCCGGGTTGCCAGTTGCATCATTCAGGCCAGGAGAGCTTCTACATCCAAGGTCTATGATGCCAGGTGGAGAATCTTCTGTGATTGGTGCAGTAGGAAACGTGTTGATCCCAGCTGTTCCTCTATAACTGCCATTGCTGATTTCCCTTTGTTCCTTTTCGAGAACAAAAGATGTTCAGTATCTACTATCAAGGGCTATAGAGCCGCCATTTCTAACACACTTAAATTCTCTCAGGGCTCGGAGATTGGTTCAGATCCACACCTTGCCGATCTCATTAAGTATTTTGAGCTACAGAGACCTGTCACTCGCTCTCTGACGCCTAGATGGAATCTATCATGTGTTTTATGGTCCTTAACAAAAACCCCCTATGAACCATTGAGTGAGGCATCCTTTCAGGATCTCACACTCAAGACGGTATTTTTACTCGCTTTGGCGTCTGCGAGAAGACGTAGTGAGATTCATGCATTGTCGGTGGACACTGGCTGTCTCCGTTTTAATGGCAATTTTGAATCCGTTTCCCTCCTTTGTCAGCCAGGATTTTTAGCCAAAAATCAATTACCTGCGGTAGCTCCATCACCTATAGAGATCCCCAGTCTTAGTCGAATCTGTGCTGGGGATGATCAAGATAGGCTCTTATGCCCAGTTAGGGCACTGCGTTTCTATCTAAATGCTTCAAAAGTGAAAAGAAAGGGCAGGAAACGTCTTTTCCTTCCTCTTAAGGGCTCCGTTGATATTTCGGCCTCCACGATTTCAAGGTGGATTGTCACCACAATTAAAAGAGCTTACCAGTCCCTTACTGATAGAGACCTTTCCTTTATGAAACTAAAAGCCCATGAGGTTCGAGCCGTCGCTGCCTCATGGGCCTATCTAAATCACTCTTCTCTGGAGGACGTCATGAAGGCAGCATTTTGGCGATCCCATACTACCTTTTCGTCCTTCTACCTCCGCTCATTAGCACATCAAAGCGCAGGCATATTTTCTCTGGGTCCCATAGTTGCGGCACAACATGTGGCCCAGAAGGACTCCAGCAAATAGTAAAGTGGACATCTCCCCTCAAATGGTGAGTAGTTTACATTTTTCCTCTGTTTTTGATCAGTTTAACATCAGCCGACCCACCTAACTGACAAATTCAGCTATATAATAGTGATGGGTAAATGTATTGCTGCTATTAAAATGTAGTTTTTTGGGGGGTAAAACTAATTTTAATTATGCAATACTTACCCATCACTATTATCAAATGCCCTCCTCCCACCCCGCTCTGATGCCCTGGCGTAATTTCGTCTATGAAAAAGATGAATGTTCGCGCAGGCGCAGAGAGATGCACGGGCGTGACGTGGCTTGTTGACAAATTCTCCACTTTAAGTGGGAGAATGTTTTCACATCGAACGGACGAGTTTTTCGACACGAAAAAGGAATAAAGCTATATAATAGTGATGGGTAAGTATTGCATAATTAAAATTAGTTTTACCCCCCAAAAAACTACATTTATCAGGTCTTCTCCAATCCATGAATATGATGTAATGATGAAAATATCATTATTTGGCAAAACTACAAAAGTAAATGAATACACAGTATATTAGCATTAGGAGATAGTGACATCTTAGCAGCATTTTTCTTTGAGTAGTTTCAGTAATTTTCATGTTACTCAATGAATTGAATAAAAACTATAAAGCTTGAGTGACTTGTGACTTACGTGCAGTTAATAATTAATGTCAAACTACTGAATGAAATTTCATTTTAACCAATGAACTTAGGCTTTAAGGAGAAAATTGGTAACATCACAATAGTTAATCGTAATTATCATCAGACCTTATAGTTTTACAAAATGTTGGATGCAACATGTTTTTAGGCTATGACCTAATACATACTGTTCAATAAAGAACCTGTGTGCTATCAAATTGTATCTATTTGTTAGACCACTTGTCATGATAGCTGAATGGGCAAACCAATATGGTCTGTTTCAAAGCTGTATTCTTTCTAGAATACAGATGCCACTGAAATGAAAACTGTTACCCGAATTTACATGTCGGTTGTGCATTTTTCTATACAGATTGTCCCCAGCAGCTAGTGCAAAACTTTAAACTGCTAGATTCAGTTGGTCACTGCAGACTGTGTTTATTTTTAAGCAAGGTTTATCTATGTCATGTTTCCCTTAGCCAACATATTTGGCAAACATCTTAACCTAACTTGTATTTATCAAGAAAAAGCCACTGCAGTTTGATGCTTTGTATGTAAATACTTGATCAAATATGGGAGGGAGAGTACTTGCACTTTGTGTTCACCATGTGCATAAATTGACTTGAATCCTGCTATTTGAAGTGGTATGCTAGCTGGAGACATCCTGGCTATAAAAAAGTGTGAGCTAACTGGTAATTATTTTCACTTCAGTGTCAGCTTTCTTCTGTAGTGAGTAAAGCTTCTAAACATGCAATTTTCATGACTAGACAACTCTCCTGACAAGCAGCATACAACTTGTCTTCAGTTTATAAAGCTATGATTCTTATAGTAACTGTTGCATCTAATGTGAGTTCTGATTAACAAATGGCGGGTAGATAAGTAAATTAATACCGGTAGTACAAGTCTAGGTTTTAAATTCAGGATAGTTACCGTGAAGTCACTATTTTTCACGGGGATAACAATTTTTGTAGATTTTATGGTTGCTACAAATAATTATCCTTCGGTGGAAACATTAAAGGATGTCATCTCCAGCTCCAACATTTAAATACCAATCAATGTCATTCTTGTTGGATAAATTTAAAATAAATGAATTCACAATATTGTCACTATTTGGTGTTGTTTACACAGAAAATGTAAATACATGTAACTTATATTTCTTTCTAGGACATATGAAACAATTCATGTAACATGAGAATAAGCATACATGTGTCAAGTTATGTTATTATGCATTTTCTTTTTATGCTCCCATTTTCTAGTCGAACAAACATGTCGGGGAATATTTTTGAGCGGCGTTTTAGTTTTCCTCGCAGGTACAGTATGTTCCCTAGGTTTGTTTCTGTTTGTGTGAAGTAACATTTCTGGGTAATTTTTTTTCTTCTTAAAAGAAGCTTTTCTATTAAATTCTTCTGCTTTCTCTGCTTTTCACATTGTATAACAGTATGTGCTGAGCTACGTTATGTTTCTGTTAGCATTGTATTCAGTGGTCCCTCACTATAACCCTGTTCATAGGAGCCACAAAAATGTACCGTATTGAATAGGCAAGGTCATCTTATAAAGGTGTGCATTGCATGGAAAAAATTCAACCAGCATTATGGGATCCATGACCATACCTGTGTTGTGTCAGGGATTATGTTTTATAAGGGACAGTGTTATAACAGGGCTGTGTTATATCAGGGACCATGTTATATCAGGGACTGTGTTATATCAGGGACTGTTTTATATCAGGGACCGTGTTATATCAGGGACCATGTGATACTGAGGCACTTTAGTGACAGATTTCTATATATATATATAGACTAGTGAATCTTATGCCAATGTTTATGTTGTAAATATGTCTTGTACTGATGTCTTAAAATTGTTGCCTTAAAGAAGTTGCAAAAGTAAATATTTTTCGGATCAGATTGTTCCATGATATTTAAATGACACTCAGAACAATCTTTACATGTATTCTTAAATCCCATGCCTTAGTTTAATATTAGCTTCAATCTGATTAAAATTGGAATCTCTGTTATAATGGAGATTGGACAGATACCAATATGAAGTCATGTTGTCGACCTTTAGATTCAACAATGAAATTAAACCTTTCACATTTATAAAAGTGAAAACTTTGATCAGAACATAATGATAACTCTCCCTAACAGATAGGTTACAAATGATAAGTGGACAGGGAAACCCAAATGTCAGCAAAACACAAACCTTTATTGGTGCCTGTAAGATCTACCAGTACTTATTATAAGTACTGGTGGATCTTGATTTTAATTACATCGAGTTTTACCTTGTTCTTAGCTGAGAAATTACTTCACAAATTAATTGAGTGCAATTCAGATACCATAATGTCGGAAAATGGGGTAACAATTTAGTCACTATAAAGTACAATGGTAAAATGATGATAAAAGGCTACAAAATTTAATGGGGATGGGGTGTTAGCAACTTTCGTTCATACATGAGAATTATAATCTCCATTTTCCGACACAAAAAATTTTCTTTTGGATTTTAATATTTTTTTATGTTAGATCTACAGAAGTCAGTTTAAGTCAGTAAATTGATGACAGACTTTTAATAATGATGAAGTTGATAATCAGTACTCTCAGATTCGTGTATAATTAAAGGTGGAGTTGTTTCACTTTTAAGGTGGGAACATGTGTATTCATTGTAATGAAACACAAAGGAACTAAAGCATTATAGCTTGAATTACACTAAAAAAACCTCCAGAGTTGAATCTATAAAAACGTTAGTACTGGATTATTCCGTGATTTTAATTGTAAGCAAACACATCTTCATCAATCGGACATGGATGTGACTGAATGCAACTCAAATGTTGTATGTACTAATAAACAGTCGGCACATGACAACCACACTGTTCCAAACACAACACCTGGATCTGGAAAAGAATTTACAGAAATAAAGTGAAATTATAATACATGTATGTGTGATTTATCACTGCAAATTTTGAAGAATAATACACAGATTAGCCAAAGGAAAATCTTCAGAGGTATCTTGGACGAGTTTGATAATGAGCAAAATTCATGCATAATAATAATAAGGTGCTTTTGCGTCAGATTGGCTAAACTTGTTATCACTTTTGAGGCCAGATTTATGATCCAATTTTGATTAGACTTGAAATAAATGCTTATATCATTAAGATCTTGGATGAGTTTGATAGTGATTGCAATCCACACATACCAATGAGGTGATCTTGCATCTGATTGGCTGAGCTTGTTACCACTCTGGACACTGTTTTTCTGATCCAGTTTTGATAAAACTTGGAATATATGCTTATATCATTAAGATCTTGGATGAGTTCGATAATGAGTGAGATTTACACATACTAATGAGGAGATATTGCATCTGATTGGCTGAGCTTGTTACCACTCTGAATGCTGTTTTTCTCGTACAATTTTGATCCGATTTATAATATATGCTTATATATTGGATGAATTCGATAATGAGCAAGATCCATGCATATATATGAGGTGATCATGAATATGATTGGCTTGAGGTGAAATGATATGCCTGTGCAGCATATCAATACGTATTATGATACACAACCAATGATAATGATACATTATCAATACACAAATACACATATCAACTTGTCAGACTTGTCACCTTTCGAAGGATTGTCAGTTGGAGAGTGGTGCTGTTTCATATGTGTCGATCGATATATTGGTTGCATTTCCAGCATGCAGATTGCATGCAGACCTAGACTTGTCCTCTCTTCAATGCCATTCTCATTCTTGACAGGATAACAAAAATACTTCCAGAATAGACTACCTGCTTGTCGTTGTCGATTCTAATTAAACCTTTTTGGCCATTTCAGGCAGTTCTATTTGGTCGGATGAAGGATTCCTTTTTGTCACCACTCTTTGTTTTGCAATGCATGAATGCTTTAAAAAATGTCATATTGCCAATTTCATTTCTTTGCTTAAATTTGGAGGGCATTACAGTATTATCTTTAAAACAAAACATTGAGTGCAATTTCCTCATGCAAGGAAATTCTGATCTAGAACCAGTCTTGGTGTGGGGGCCAAGATGATTAACAGCTGAATCCCTTACACTGTACATGTACTTCCTGCTGATGCAAAACAACTGCTATAACCACAGGCACTCATTTCTGTCAGTGAAAAAGGAAAACTATTCACAACAACTCTTCTACAAATACAAGGTGACTAACTCACTCAGTTCAAAATCTGCCCCCTCATTGATTTCATGCTAATTTTAATTCATACTGTTGACATGTTCAGTTGCTGATAACATATATCAATGTAAAGGAGACATTCCAGACTTGTGACCCATGTACAATTTAAGTACTTTACTGATCATTTAATAGCCACTTTTTCATGAAGTTTTTCTATTGCTTTGTATCTGCATGGATTGAGTTTGAATACCTACATTTCCGGCGTCTCAGGTAGTAAAAGGCTACATTCGGTTCTGATCAGTGGTTATTGTTTAATCCCAGTAGACATGATACAAAGCAACAGGGAAACTTGTGCGGCTATTAAATGATCAATAAAGTCCTTAAAGATTCATACATATAAATGAAGTTATTTTATGTCTGATTCATAGAACTTGTCAACACTTTAGAAACTCTATTTCTGATCATGTTTTTATGAAACTTGGTAAATAGGCTTTTCTCATCAAGATATATTATGTGTATTATTATGAGCAAGATCTGCACATATTAATGAGGTGTTCTTGCATATGATTGGCTGAGCTTTGTATCACTTTAGAGATTTGTACCACTTGAGAGATTGTACCACTTGAGATATTTGTACCACTTGAGAGATTTGTACCACTTGAGAGATTTGTACCACTTGAGATATTTGTACCACTTGAGAGATTGTACCACTTGAGATATTTGTACCACTTGAGAGATTTGTACCACTTGAGAGATTGTACCACTTGAGATATTTGTACCACTTGAGAGATTGTACCACTTGAGATATTTGTACCACTTGAGATATTTGTACCACTTGAGAGATTGTATTTCTGACCTAATTTTAATCAAACTTGGTGAATAGGCTGATATCATCAAGATGTTGGATGATTTGTTTTACAAGTGAGACCTATGCTATACATATGATCTTGCATCTCATATGGAGTGTTTTTTTTTACTACTCACGAGATTATAGTGTTGGTAGGATTTTTATCAAACTGGGTATGTAGGCCTCTATCATCAAAATCATGGTTCAGTATGATTATGAGTGAAATTTAAGCATATAAATGATCAATTTCTTATATAGTCTGGAGTAAGCCTCTATACAATACTGTTATGCTACCCATATATTTCAATGTAATGCAACCATGATTCTTTGAGAGTAGACCATGCTGAAAGATAAACCCATTTCACACTAGGGAATCCTAGAAAAGATAGAATCTCTTAAAATAAGCCTACCCACCCCCATTATATATACACTTATGATCTTCTGAAAGTGTGTTTTACTTATAAATAACAGTTTTTTATGAATATCAAATTCTTTTAAAAATGTATTTGCTTTAAATGAAGAAATGAATAATTCGTGATTTGCTTTCCTTTCTTTTCAGCATCTTTTTTTTAATTCACTTGTGTCTGTCAGTTTCATTCTCACATAATTTCTTATTTGTGAGTCGGTATCTGATACTATTTAACCAAATCTAATTTTAAAAAAATATATGCCATATACATGTATACTCGCGTATAAGCCAATACCAACTGCAAACTGCATAGACCCAGATCTGCCATCACATAATGCACCAGCAGATCTGGGTCTGTGCAGTTTGTGAGGACTGATAAGTAGAACAAACAACATGCGATGGCAGAGTCTATGTTGTTTGCATTTGGACCCGGCTTATATGCGAGTATATTTGGTAGGGTCTTCCCCTGGACTTATCTTTTGAGAAAAAGGACTTTATGGGGTACATAATTAAACGTTTCATATAATATTTTGGTGAGCAGTATCATTCTTGTTAGATTACAAGTTTACTTATGTAATCTTTAGGAGAAGCATTTTGCATTGTGCTCAGCCTTTATGGTTTAAATCTTCTGTCAAGATATCAGTAAATACAATTTTCTGCGCAAATTAAGTTCACAGTTTATTGTCTGTGATATTTTAGAGAAGAACTGACAGTAGGAGCAATACAAGTGAGAGACTTTTTTGTCAAGCCCACCTAGGCAGAATCACGACATATTAATCACTTTGGTATCCATATGCATGTCTTTCTATTCATCTCCATCTGTTCTAACCATGTATTAGTGCCATTGTTAAAGTTTTCTTGGATTAAGCATAATGTTAAAGTTGTTATACTTTTTAGCTAAAAAAAAATTGAGCTCAACATGATGGGACTCTCTTGTTTTATCTCTTTGTGAGTCATTCCTCAGTAAGTTGTACCAGTGATAAGAAGTGTGGATTACAAAGTGATTTACAAGTGGCATACAATCATTTACATTCATTTGGCACAATTTTGCACACAACATTTAAAAGTCAGTCTAGAGAAATCACAATATTATTTGTAGATAGTACAATTTACAGTTAGATAATACTTTCAGATCAACAGATCATTTTACAGGAAAAGAACATGGCATTAGTATTGTATCTGTTCAAGAACATTTTTATGCTCCCACAACATTCAGGGAAGTCAATTTTAAACATAGTTATTGCCCTTGTTGATCAGTTTCATATTTTTGCATGGGATGTCTCTTGAAGGAGTTGGATTTGAAGCATTCCACATCATTTAGAGGAGTTATGGCCCCTGAATAACCATCTTCTCCTAACTTGGGTTTCCCCACACAAATTCCTCTGTTTTAAGGCCCTAAAGAGCAAATTATAGTGAGCAGGGCCCTTTGGAATGCAGTCATCACTAATAGCTCTAAGTTCATTTACAGTGCAAATTACATTATCTTACATGCACGAATGGAGTGCATTAAAATGACCTCTCTCATCAAGATGGTGCCCTTAGAAGAGCACTTAAAATGCTCTGATGGGCAGCTCACATCTGCAGCCCTTACTAGTGGATGGGGGACAACAGTGAACAATGATCTGTCAGTGGAGGCAATAAGGCTCTCATCCCCTTATATATCCATATTTAAGTATCAGTCATGTAAGTTCATTGCAAAAAACCATGACAATTGATATCCTTGAAAGTAAATTAATTCACAGCATACTGTGTATTCTTCATGATATGAAATGATCACAATGGTTAAGGAATCCAGAGTACTCTTCATGGTCTAAAGGGATCACTATGGTTAAGGAAACCAGAATACTCTTCATTGTCTAAAGGGATCACTATGGCTAAGGAAACCAGAGTACTCTTATTGGAATGAAGTGGTCACTATGGTTAAGGAAGCCAGAGTACTCTTCATTGTCTAAAGGGATCACTATGGTTAAGGAAGCCAGAGTACTCTTCATTGTCTAAAGGGATCACTATGGTTAAGGAAGCCAGAGTACTCTTCATTGTCTAAAGGGATCACTATGGTTAAGGAAGCCAGAGTACTCTTCATTGTCTAAAGGGATCACTATGGTTAAGGAAGCCAGAGTACTCTTCATTGTCTAAAGGGATCACTATGGTTAAGGAAGCCAGAGTACTCTTCATTGTCTAAAGGGATCACTATGGTTAAGGAAGCCAGAGTACTCTTCATTGTCTAAAGGGATCACTAAGGTTAAGGAAACCAGAGTACTCTTCATTGTCTAAAGGGATCACTAAGGTTAAGGAAACCAGAGTACTTTTCATCGTCTGAAGGGATCACTATGGTTAAGGAAACCAGAGAACCTTGAGGATAACCTTTGTATGTGATCAAACACAGGACCACAGATGTGCAAAGGGAGATATAAAATAGCTCTCTAGACACGATCTCTGTTCAGTTTAAATAGTAGTTCCAGATGATCAAACAAGTTTTAATCTCCTTGGTTTTAAAACTATGTTGTGAGACTGGGAGTAGTTTTCACAATATTTAAGTTTGTAACTTCATATTGCTTTGTCTGTACTGATAAAACTTTCTAAATAAATGTTGAATTGCTGTAGCCTAATTTGAATTGCTGACTTGAGCATAGCTTATTATGGCATAAGGCCAAGTTAGCTTATTGTATATGGCCAATGCATTATCCATCAAAATTTGCTTTTCTCAACTTCTCTCAAACCATTGGACCAACTTAACCAAGTTTGGCCAAGAGCATTCTGGCAACCTTAAAAGTTCTTACAAATGATGCCAATATGTTAAGAGAAATTTTAAAACCTTTAAACAACTTTCTGAAAACCACTCAACAAAATATGATCAAATTTGAAAGGATTCTGGTATCAAAACCCTTCAGCTATGTGAACATTATCAGACCCATTTTGGTCTCTTGTTTTATTGAAATAATAAAGCTTTGCAAGCTGAATACTTAGCAGTTTCTTGCAAACATTATTTAGATGGTCAGACATTGTAGTGTTCCCCTGGGCCTTGTTAACATATAGATGGTCAGACATTGTCATGTTCCCCTGGGCCTTGTTAATGTATGATTGGCCAAACATTGTAGTGTTCCCCTGGGCCTTGTTAATGTATGGATGGTCAAACATTGTCATGTTCCCCTGGGCCTTGTTAATGTATAGATGGTCAGAATTGTAGTGTTCCCCTGGGCCTTTTTAATGTATGGATGGTCAGACATTGTAGTGTTCCACATTGTAGTGTTCCCCTGGGTCTTATTAATGTATCGATGGTCAGACATTGCAGTGTTTCCTTGGGCTTTATTAATGTATAGATAAAGACAAAAAAAGAAAAACCACTAAATTTCAACTGCCATTATACTGGCTTCTTTGTATCATGGAAACTAAATATATGAATCAGTTATATCCTGGGTGCAGACAAAGAGTTAGAAAGAAAGAAAAAAAAGAAGAAAAATCACCATGCTTACCTTCTAACAACAAAATTTATTTTGATGTGGGTATCCTCCTCCTGAATTTTTTTTAGCCCTGCTAAAAGTTTTGATCCATGTTTTCTTAATGTCTCACATGTTTCTAACCATTTAACAATTTTTTAATCTAAAAAAACCCTCCAAAACTTTCTTGACCTGAGTTCCTGAATTTCATAATTATGAGGCATAATTTTTATGAAGAAGATATAGGTCAATATTGTTCTTTTTAACCATTTTTTACCAAAATATTTATGTTATTGCTCTGTTGGACTGAACTTTACTCTTGAGTTGGATCATATTTGCAGGGGCATCTATGTTGTATGGACACATTTTTGGTTTAATCTGTATGTTGTAGAAAAAATATCGTTGTAAAATGAGTGAATAAAAACTATTTTATGTTAATTAAGATTACACAAGATATTTTATATTTCATACTTTAAAAGTTCATGTAAAGCCAGTGACCCCCCCCCCCCTCTAAGATTTTCATTTTGGGGGCTTTTCAGTTTTTAAATGGGGACAGTTTTTATAAGAACAGTATCTATGAATAGGCCCCACATAGTACCGTATATCCTCACTTACAAGCCGGGTCCAAATGCAAACAACATAGACCCTGATCTGCCGTTACATAATGTGCCAGCAGATTAGGGTCTCTTTTTTGCTTGCTCTACTGATTAGTCTTTACAAACTGCATAGACCCAGATCTGCCGGCGCATTATGCGATGGCAGATCTGGGTCTATGCAGTTTGCAGTTGATATTAACTAATATGCGAGTATATACGGTACTTCATTTACTTGTGTATGAGTTGGATCCAACTACAAACTGTATAGACCCAGATCTGCTGTCATATAATGTGCTGGCAGATCCAGGTCTATGCAGTTTGTTAGGCCTAATCAGTAAAACAAACAACTTAGATCTTTATCTGCCAGAGCATTATGCAACAGGAGATCAGGGTCTATGTTGTTTGTTCGACTGATTAGTCCTCACAAACTGCATAGACCCAGATCTGCTGGCGCATTATAGATCTGGGTCTATGCAGTTTGCAGTTGGTATTGGATTATACGCGAGTATATACGGTATGTTTTAACAAATGTACATATGATAAATAACTTTTAAGGAATGAAAACATACATGTCTTTGTCTTCATTATCAGCACAGCGGCAGTAATCCTGTGCACTGACAATGGCACTACCTCGTACACTTTACAGCTGCATGTAACAGCAGAGACATTACCACCAAATACCAACAAGTGCATGTCTACCTTTGTACAACCTTACCATGTGTTGCTGGTAAAATGCTGTTAATAACTTGATAATCAATGAAAGCATCTCTTTGCTCAAGTGCAAGAAGTCATTTAGCACTTGATTATGGCAGTTGATGTAGAAATTAAGCATTATTTACGATCAGATTGAGTTTTGTATATATTAATGAATGTTACAGTTTTTTTTTTACTCTTACAGCTTATCAACAGTGGACAATTTCAGCATGCTTGTTGGGGTGGGTCTGGGGCATTAAATTTAGCAGGGATTTAAACAATCGATCGCATGTTTAAGAGATAACACTGAAAGCTCATAAAAGCAACTTAATCACTTTTTATTGGGAAACTGAGTTGTGTTTGTAGATGACATTTCTTTTGCAAGATTATATACTTCTCAGTTTGGGTTTTTCTTGGCTTTGCTTTGTAGTAATATGCCAGGCAAATATATTGGCGCTAAGAACAATCATTCCAATCAATTGTAACTTGAAGCAAATTGTAAACACACACAGACACACAGACAAATTTCTCAAATATTAATTTTAGATTTATATGCAACACATGCATTTTAGCACACCATCCATTTTTGTGTAAATCAATGGCTTTCTTTGTTTGAACTAAGTGCAAATAGTCTGTAATTAACTGAGTTGGTCTCATTTATAAATGACTTTGGCTTTTCAGATGTAAGCAAAAATTATAATAGTCAGAGTGTAATTTGTTAAGTAATGCATTCGCTTTAAACATGAAAGACATGAATAAGGTTTTCAGTGTACTTTTTAGCTCTGCTGGTCATATGGGATGACCTGTTATCTGTTGTCTGTCATATGTCCATCCGTTAGCACAATTTTGTTATTGTTACTCTTCCTAAACTACTTGGAGGATTGCCATTAAACTTGACACTCACATTCATCCCATGGTCTAGTTAGTCCTAAATGAAAATGGTGCTGCTCACACAGCTAATATGGCCACCATGGAAGCCATCTTTAAAATCTTTTTTTCGCTACTTCTGATGAACAGAAAGTCATGTTGAGTTGGGGTTTTCACTGGAAGACATGATGTCTAGTAGGACCAGAATGAAAATGGTGCCATTCAAACCTGCAATATGGCTGCCACAGTGGCCATCTTGAAAATCATGTTATCATTATTCCTTGATGGATGATCATATCAACATTGGGTTTTCCCCAAAAGACTTCTTGTGATATCTAATTGTACCTAAATGAAAACGGGGCTGATCTGACATCCAATATGGCAACCATGGCAGCTATCTTTGAAATCTTGTACCGCTGCTCCTCCTGAACAGAAAATCATATCGACATGGGGTTTTCACCAGCAGACTTCTTATGATATCTAGTTCTTAATTAAAATAGTGCCGACTTGACCTCCAATATTGCTGCCATTGTGGTCATTTTGAAAATCTAGTTTTTGCTACTCATTCTAGATGGATGGTTGTATCGACATGGGTTTTCAGCAAAAGGGTTCTTATGATGTTTACTTGGTTCTAAATGAAAATGGTGCTGATCTGACATCCAATTTGGCCTCCATGGCAGCCATCTTGAAAATCTTGTTATCACTACTCCTGATTGACATGGTCATATTCACATGGGGTTTTCACCAGATCTGTCTGATGATGTCTAGTTTGTCCCAAATGAAAATGGTGCCATTCTTACATCTAATAAGGCTGCCACTGCGGCTACTTTGAAACTCTTGTTATTGCTCAAAAATATCAGAGATGGTATCAACACTCATGAGTTTAAAAGAAGAAATGGTCTTATCTTGAATTCCTTGAAATTCTTTTGGGCCAGTAGAGAGCGAGTCCCTGAGAGACTCTTTTTTTTAAGCCTTTTCTTTGTTATTTTTAAAAAGAAAATATTATGTGATAAGAAAATTTTCCCTACACAGTTTCAACAATAGGAGCACACACATAATACATAAGCAGGTCTCCCAGTAATCCCAATATTCTATAAATTCTTCATAAATCCCTGTAATTCTGTGGGAGAAACGCATGCCAATTTTTCTTGCACATCTTTTAGCAGAGAAAGAAATGGTAAAAGGATTTAGTGATTGGGTGTCATGGATGTACTCTATATAATAGAGAAAAGTAATAGCAGTAATGGATTATAAAAGTTTAAATTATTATTTCAATGCATTATATTATCAATACTGTAAAACCTGGCTTGAACAACCACTGCTTTGAGATACCACCTCTCTTGAGAGACCAGATTCTCATTGCACAGATTAATTGAATATATAGTATTTGACCTGTTATTAGAAACCACCGGTCTTGAGAGATCATGACTTTTGGCAAAATGGGTAATCTTTCATGGACAGGTTCTACTGTATTGGCTAATTGGTATGTTCAGGTACCGTATACTCGCTTATAAGTCGAGTCCAACTGCAAACAACATAGACTCTGATCTGCTGTCGCATAATGCACTGGCAGATCAGGGTATATGTTGTTTGTTCTACTGATTAGTGCTAACAAACTGCATAGACCCAAATCTGCCAGCACATTATGCAATCGCAGATCTGGGTCTGTGCAGTTTGCAGTTGGATTTAGCTTATAAGCAAGTATATACAGCACTTAAAAATGTGTTATTCCATTGGTAATATGATGTCATTATCAGTATTTTTTTTATAATGATTTCCCTGTAACATCCCCATGATTTTCCCAATATTTTTTAGACTAAATGCCCCATAGAATCTTTATAATTTACTGTATATTTTTGAGACCAAATGCTCCTTAAAATCTTTATAATTTTGAAAAATAGAGCTGGGAGGCCTGGATGAGATTACTACATTGCTTGTATACTTGTATTACCATACTGCAAACAACATAGACCCTGATCTCCTGTTGCATAATGCTCTGGCAGATAAAGATCTAAGTTGTTTATTTTTAATGATTAGGCTTAACAAACTGCATAGACCTGGATCTGCCAGCACATTATATGACAGCAGATCTGGGTTTATACGGTTTGTTGTTGGATCCAACTCATACACAAGTATATACACAAGCATAATGCACCGGCAGATCTGGGTCTATGCAGTTTGTAAAGACTAATCAGTAGAACAAGCAAAAAAGAGACCCTAATCTGCCAGCGCATTATGTAACGGCAGATCAGGGTCTATGTTGTTTGCATTTGGACCGGGCTTATACGCGAGTATATATGGTATGTGGATACTGCTTTGTTAGTAAATGGGGCAGATTTTATGTGTAATTTATTCATAAATTAAAATAAAGCTTTCTTAAATAGACCTTTAATTTTTGTCTTATGAATATGGTTGTCAGGATATGACAGAAGTTATTTTTTTTTTGTTAAGCTCCTGATTAACAGATGCCAAGATATAAGTTATCACTTTGTTGGTGGCAGTGGGAGCTGTGTCACCATTACAATTCTGTGTTAAAAATTTTGTGAAAGTTTTTGCAGGTGTGTATATTACAGCCCAGTTGCAAGCAAGACACCAAAGTTCTGTGTAACTATTGTTTAACCAGGGAGCAAGATAACCTCACTAGATAACGAGTAAAAACAAAGAAAGGAAATTCAGAATTTTGGAGACAGCTTTTTAAGCCATTTCAGTGCTATTTTCATGAAGTTGGATCATTGAAATCAATATTACTCGTACTATTATGTATAATTATTATTTTCTTAATTATTAGAAATCTTTGTTGAATGACAAGTTACATCTTTGTCAGTAAAATAATATATATTAAAGTTGGTTACAAACTGGGCAAGTAGGTATTTCCCTCCAATTTTCTGAAAAAATACATCACCAAATTAATAAAAATATATATGATCATTGCTGACCTTAATGACAAGAGAATATTTCAATTTTTTTCGACCTTCAAATGAATTTCAATTTTAGTTACAAGTTAAATTTGAAGCAGATGACTGCTAATGAAGTAAAAAATAAGATTCTATTATTAGTGCCATTTTTACAAGTCATTGTGTGTAATACTTATACTCAATACTCAGTTGTGAATACTACTTATACTCAATACTCAGATGTGAGTACTACTTATGCTCAACACTCAGTTGTGAGTAATACTCACAACGACTTATAAAAATGGTACTAATAATGGAATCTTATCTTTACTCACTGAGTAAATACACTGTATATATACTGTTTGTTATTGTTCAGTCATTGATTAGCAATGTTCTTTATTGAAAAACTTTTCAAATATTTTATTGTAGGAAAAAGTCAGAATCTGGTCGTGTCCCTGCACTGAAATTTGGTGCTAAGAAGCCTTCAGCAAAGAGTCCTAATCTGCAGAAGAAACACTCTTCCACTGAACTTGTGATGTTAACAACAACATCGTCAGGTTCAACAAAATCCCACAGCACTCCTTCAGCAACCCTGCAGGTTCCTGAGGACCCTACTATTTCTCACTCACAACTGACTGCGGAGGAATTGGAAAGGGTATGGAATGAGTAAAATGAAGCCTGTATATTAAGGACACTAAGGGAATATAATTTTTTGTCCTTAATAGGAAGGTGTCTTTTATACAGAGATGCCAATCATTCCATCTTTGGCAGAATCATTACTATTTTAAACCCCAAATTACAGCATTATGTTCACTTCTGTTATATTCAGATTTTTGGGTCAGCATTTTTTATATATATGTGAACCACAATTTTAGTTACTGTATATCTGGATCAATGAAATGCTTGTAATGTCATTTCTTTTGTCAAGTTGTACCTAAGAACTTTAGTCACACCAGCAATTGAATAATTGACCAGTCAGAAATTTAGTTGGCTTAGCACACTGATTTTCAAGTGAGATGCAGACATGAATGATGGTCAGTGAGGATTATACAGAGTTGAACAAAATGGGATAAAACAAAAGGCATCAACATGGAGGAAAATTATACCTTTCACCTCGGGATTGACTTCAGCGTGTCACATGGCATGAAAGCTGACATAGGAAGCACATTTCAGCCAAAAAGCACTTGAATCAGTAAAGTTTATTGTTTAAAATAAATTGTTGGATGCGAATGTTAAGTATTCCTGTAATTATGTTCAGATTCAGATTTGTTAAAGCAGGCATTCCTATTTCACATTAGTATATGGAATCCACAGTATATGGCACCCATAGTATATGGAATCCACAGTATATGGCACCCATAGTATATGGAATCCACAGTATATGGCACCCATAGTATATGGAATCCACAGTATATGGCACCCATAGCATATGGAATCCACAGTATATGGCACCTACAGTATATGGCACCCATAGTATATGGAATCCACAGTATATGGCACCCATAGTATATGGCACCCATAGTATATGGAATCCACAGTATATGGAATCCACAGTATATGGCACCCATAGTATATGGAATCCACAGTATATGGCACCCAAAGTATATGGCACCCATAGTATATGGAATCCATAGTATGTGGAATCCATAGTATATGGAACCCATAGTATATGGAATCCACAGTATATGGCACCCATAGTACATGGAATCCACAGTATATGGCACCCATAGTATATGGAATCCATAATATATGGAACCCATTGTATATGGCACCCATTGTATATGGAACACCCATAGTATATGGCACTCATAGTATATGGAACCCATGTGGGCACAGGGATATAGAATAGGTCCAATGCGTCTTTCTGCAGGTCAAGAGAGATGACGAATGGAAATAATCTTTTGGTTCGGGTATGCATCCTGTGATGATGTTTACACTGAGAAGGTCTTGGACTTTTTATTTTAAAGATTTTTACCCCTTTTTTGCTTTTATCTTTTTTTTGTATGCAGTACTCCAAGTTGCAAGTAAAATGGTTGCATTGTGACTAAAAAATAGCATTTGGGGGTGACAAATATTAACTTGTCAGCATCTGGCAATCTAAAGAATCCCAGTGTGGCAGCTAGAAAATGAGACCAATATTTTTCAGTTACAAGTATATAGGGCATACCATGTTTTTGCACTAAAAACTATACAGTATGTACATGCATGTTAATTTAAAGAATAATTCCCTTTTTCAGTTGTGAGACTGCTAGTGTAGCCATTTTCACCCTTGGCTGCCTGCAATAAGATTTCTCCAATTCACATGAATATACATCAACCTGTGTAACCAGTCATTGCTAGCCTGAGTACAATTTTCTCACAAGGTTGCCCCAACATAACTAATCTTACATGCTGAATGAGCGAGCCAATCAGATTTTCTCTTCGAAACACAGCCACTTATTAACTGATAAGAGGTCACTCTTGTTGATGTATAAGAGCTTATTTCATTGGCACATTGCTGATGTATTTTTGTGTATGCATGGTGGAGTTTTACTCGTGGCTTGCAACAAGGCCTGGCATGAAGACCTCACAAATTGATACCAATCTGTTACTATGAAGAGAAAAACATCTCAACAACTTTTTTTTACAAACTGCTCAACTGAATTTAATAGCAGCAATACATTTACCCATCACTATTATATAGCTTTATTCCTTTTTCGTGTCGAAAAACTCGTCCGTTCGATGTGAAAACATTCTCCCACTTAAAGTGGAGAATTTGTCAACAAGCCACGTCACGCCCGTGCATCTCTCTGCGCCTGCGCGAACATTCATCTTTTTCATGGACGCCATACCTGGTGGTTGTGTCGCAAAAACGTAACCTGAGGAAATTGTCTGCCGCGGTTTTTCAACTACATTTCGGACTTCCCTCCTTCTAAATTCATCTGTGTTACAGTTGTCCGTCTCGGCTATATGTGTTTTATGCCGCTATTCGTCAGTGTTTAGTTCTAGGAAGAGTTTTTCTAGTTCTCCACGTGTACTCTACCCTTAGAGGGGTTAGGGTAAACAATATATCTTGTTTCTTTTCAGGTACACGGTAAGTCGTCTGTGTCATTACAACGCGACATAGAACAACTGTGATAGCGCCGCAATTAACAGGCGCATAATTTTACAGAATTAATATTTCATTTATATATTATTCTCCTACTATTTCAATTGTTTCTTTATTATCTACGCGTGTCGCGTCGCATGCTTTTCTTGTATTTTCCTGAGAACAATAAAGCTTGTCAAGTGAACTAGCTTCTAATATCTCTTGGGAAGAACATATATATGTATATTGTTTACCTGTAGCAAACTAACCACTGTGGTGCAGATAGCCGCAAAGTATATGGTGAACGGGTATGTATAGAGTACACGACGTACCAAAAAAAGGTGAGTTTTCTACGTGTAGATTTTAAAGGTGAGTTTACACGTTGTTATTATTATTGGTTGATATTTCAATAATATTTATTTCAGATCATATTTATTTCAGATAAAAAGAAACGATGCCAGCAAATCAGTCTGTAGGTAAGTGTGGCCATAAGAAGGCCCCATGGGATACACACTCAGACTGTCTTACCTGTTCCAAGTGTAAGCGGAACAGTCGCTGCAATATCTGTACAAATTGGACCAATGAAACCTGGAATCTTGCTGATTCCAGGCGTACTTATAGAGGGCGGAAAAAAATAGTTAAATCCCCCTCATCGTCTGATTTCTCTGGATTTTCTTTTACAGGTACTCAGACTAAGGCAACATACAGCAAGAAGGCCACTCTAGTTCACAAGAACATTCCGGGGCCCCAAGAGCCTGCACCAGCCTCCCCGGACATAGTTGAGGTCCCTCCTGTAGGGGCCAGTGAACGCTCCAAGAGTAAATCGCATCTCCCGGGAAGGGAGAAGACGAAAAAGAGCAGTAGTGTGTTACTTCCTTCCACCAGGAAGGAAGTGTACCACTCCAAACATTCCCAAAGTAGCGTGTCGCACCCTCTCAAGGAGGGGCTACACCACACCTTGGGTAGTAATGAAGACAGATGGACATCTGAGATGTCGTCTGACTGGTCACTGACCGGTGACCGGTCTGGTCACCGGTCAGTGTCGGGTGACCGGTCTTCCGGTCACCGGTCAATGTCTTCTGACCGGTCACTGACCGGTGACCGGTCCGGTCACCGGTCAATGTCGGGTGACCGGTCCACCGGTCACCGGTCAATGTCTTGTGACCGGTCACTGACCGGTCCGGTCACTGGTCAGTGTCGGGTGACCGGTCCGGTCACCGGTCAATGTCGGGTGACCGGTCGCCGGTCACCCGGTACCGGTCACCGGGTACCGGTCACCGGTCACCGGTCTTTGGTTGATCACCGGTCGCCGGTCACCGGTCACATCGTTCCGGTGACCGGTCATCCAATACCGGTCACCGGTCATAGGCCACCGGTCTTCTCGTACCGGTCACCGACGTCACACTGATCAACAATCAGAGGCCTCGTCGTACGGAAGGTCGCAGACCAGGGAAGGGGATCGGATCGGTATACCCCCCGTCCCTATTATACCAATGAATCCATACGGGATGTGGGGACCAACATATCATAATAATTGGCCCCTTATGCCCCCTTGGGCTACTGGACCCTGGACTCTGAGTAGAAACGATGTTGCGGTTCGTGTTCCGCCATCGCCTCCTCGCCAGGTAGCATCCACTAGTAGATCCCGACGCCTAGCATCATCCGTGAAAGGCAAGTGGTCTCGTCTTTCTCCAGGAACATCTAGAACACCTAGAGCCCCTACTCAGCATGACAAACAAGTACGGGAAATGGAGCATAGTGCACCTCTGTTACCTTCTCCAAAGGACATTGTGTCGCCCGGCCACCCTCCTGCTCGGAGTGTTCTAGATGATGATGCTTTATCTATCATCGTCGATTCCAACAAGTACGAACTGGAAGCAACTAGACCCAGCTTCCCTCAACCAGAGGAAGTGGAAGAGATATGGTCTTTTGATAAGGCGGTAAATGAAGTTTACCGCCTACTACCTACGGATTTGTGCCCGAAACCGTCTGGTTCACAGTCCAAGAAGATCCTCTCCAGTTTGGAAAAGATCTCCAGGGCTCAACCACAATCAGATCTTCTGCTCCTTCCGCATTCCTCTACAATTGAGGAAATATCACAGAGGTTCTCCTCAGGCCAGGACATCGCTAGACGGCGCAAAGGGTGGGCTGTCCCAGCCTCTACTTTAAGACCTATGGTCTCTGCCTCTAGTTACCGGGTACATTCCCTGAAGTGGCCTGTTAAACCTCCTCAATTGGATGCAGATGCATCTCAAGTCGGCTTGACAACGGGAACCTGGGCACGCCTTCCTATTAAGACGATCGAAGCCATTGAGCAGAAGGTCCGTCTTCTGACCACCATAGCTTCTCATGCGGACCTCTTCTCAGCTACGTCATTTAGTATGCTGAGGGAGGCCTCTCTGAATCCAGCCGCATTACAGCGTGTGCTGGAAGCTGTTGCCAAGACATCTCGGCATTCACTCGCTATTGCAATGGCCCTTTCAGCGGAACTCCTACACATCCGTCGTGATGTTGCACTGGACTCCTCGAGGGTCTTACTTAGCCACAGTAAAGACCTTCTAAGGGCTGCTCCTTTGGAAGCTGAGAGTCTCTTCAGAGGTCTCATCCCCACTGTGGCCTCACAAGATTTGAAGGACCATCAGCATAGGTCCTTCACAACTGCACCTGGCCCATCGCAATCGGCCAGGAAGCGTACTAATGTGCATCGACCTCAGGGGCCACCTGCTAAATTCTTTAAGCAGGTACAGCCCCAATATAGTGCACAACCTCATTATAGTGCACAACCTCAAGTGAGACCTCCTCGTCAGTCAGGTCCTAGGCGTGGACCTAGACGCCGAGGAGCCCCTAGGAAGAAGTTCTACAACCCACCTTCCTTTCCCAAGGAAGGAGGGGGGGGGACGGCCCTAGGGACTCGCACCCTCTCCTGCCATCCATTCTTCTCCCAAACATCCCCGTAGGGGCTCGCCTAGGCCTCTTTTCAGAGGCTTGGGCAAGTATCACGGACGATGGGTGGGTCCTTTCTCTTGTAAGCGAGGGTTACCGTATTCAGTTTCAGGAACAACCTCCACTATCAAGGACCCCCGTATTCTTTCATCAGTCCAATCTGGTGAAACTAAGGGAAGAGGTAAATACCCTTTTACAAAAAGGGGCAGTCGAGAGGGTCCTGAATGATCAGTCCCCTGCATTCTACTCCCGAATCTTCCTGGTCACCAAGAAAAGTGGGAAATTTTGCCTTATTATCAATCTCTCCCCCTTAAACCGTTTTCTTTTGGAGGAACATTTCAAGATGGAGACCACCTCCTCAATCCGAAATGCGATGCGGCCATCGGATTGGGCGGTCTCCATCGACCTTCAAGATGCATATCTTCACATTCCGATTTTTCCACCTCATCGGAAATATCTCCGGTTTTGCTTGGACCAGGAAGTTTTTCAATTCCGGGTTCTGCCGTTCGAAATAGCTTCCGCACCCAGAGTTTTCACCCGAGTTATGGGAGTAATAGCGTCTTATCTACGAGTACGGGGAACCCTGATCCTCCAATACTTCGACGACTGGTTAATCCACAACGTTCAGGTTCAGTCCCTCCATCAGGATCTGTTTCGTTGTTGGTCCACAGTAACTCGATTGGGTCTTTTACCCAACCTCGAGAAGTCAGAACTGATTCCATCCCAAGACTTTGTTTATGTAGGAATCAACTTCCTCACAAACCAGAACTTAGTCCGGGTTCCCGGAGAGCGTATAGATCGAATCCTGGCACTCTTAGAGACACTACGAGTAAAAACCGTGTTGTCTGCTCGCCTTACCTATCCCTACTGGGAACCTTGAACGCCGCTGCAGATCTGGTTCCCTTAGGACGGCTCCATATGCGCCCTCTACAGTTTCTCCTACTCGCAAGGTGGAAACCACACAAGGATTCTCTATCAGCTCTGATTCCTCTAGGACCAGATTTCCATCATCATCTGCGATGGTGGATGAATCGAGACAGATTCCTAGCTGGGTTCCCCATGCACGCTCCGGATCCCCACTCTTACCTGTTCGCCGACGCGTCAGATTCCGGTTGGCGTGCTCATCTAGAGCCGGAGGGGATAACTCTTCAGGGCCTTTGGACCCTACACGAGTCGTCCCTCCACATAAACAACCTAGAAATGAAGGCTGTCTTTCTAGCGTTACAAGGGTGCGTCGACAGGGTAAGGGGTCGTTGTGTCATGGTCTCCTCCGACAACACGTCCGTCGTAGCGTATCTCTGACGTCAAGGAGGCACACATGCCCCTTCTCTTTGCGTGGAGGTCTGGAACCTCCTCTGCTGGGCTACCTCGGAGAACATCTCCCTCCGAGTTCGCCACATCCCAGGGAAAAATAACATCTTAGCGGACAGTCTGTCCAGGTCAGGCAAATCAGTTCTCACAGAATGGACTCTTCACCGCGAAGTGACAGAGTCCCTTTTCTCACTATGGGGAAGGCCCCTCGTGGACTTGTTTGCGACCAGGCTCAACAACAGACTCCCCTTTTACGTCTCCCCAGTCCCGGACCAGAGAGCGTGGGCAGTGGACGCGTTCAGCTTCCAGTGGGATCGTCTGTTCGCATACGCCTTCCCACCGTTCCAATTGCTTCCCCAAGTTCTGCAAAAAGTAAGAACTTCCACTGCCCGGATCATTCTCATAGCTCCGTTATGGCCCCAACGATCGTGGTTCAACGATCTTCTAGATCTATTGATAGATCAACCCAGATCTCTCGCTCACTGGAGGGATCTCCTGTCACAACACAGGGGCTCCCTCCTACACAACAGCCCACACATTCTCCACCTTCACGCTTGGTTCATCTCAAGCGATCTATCCGCCAGAACAAGTTTTCGGGCCGGGTTGCCAGTTGCATCATTCAGGCCAGGAGAGCTTCTACATCCAAGGTCTATGATGCCAGGTGGAGAATCTTCTGTGATTGGTGCAGTAGGAAACGTGTTGATCCCAGCTGTTCCTCTATAACTGCCATTGCTGATTTCCTTTTGTTTCTTTTCGAGAACAAAAGATGTTCAGTATCTACTATCAAGGGCTATAGAGCCGCCATTTCTAACACACTTAAATTCTCTCAGGGCTTGGAGATTGGTTCAGATCCACACCTTGCCGATCTCATTAAGTATTTTGAGCTACAGAGACCTGTCACTCGCTCTCTGACGCCTAGATGGAATCTATCATGTGTTTTATGGTCCTTAACAAAACCCCCCTATGAACCATTGAGTGAGGCATCCTTTCAGGATCTCACACTCAAGACGGTATTTTTACTCGCTTTGGCGTCTGCGAGAAGACGTAGCGAGATTCATGCATTGTCGGTGGACACTGGCTGTCTCCGTTTTAATGGCAATTTTGAATCCGTTTCCCTCCTTTGTCAGCCAGGATTTTTAGCCAAAAATCAATTACCTGCGGTAGCTCCATCACCTATAGAGATCCCCAGTCTTAGTCGAATCTGTGCTGGGGATGATCAAGATAGGCTCTTATGCCCAGTTAGGGCACTGCATTTCTATCTAAATGCTTCAAAAGTGAAAAGAAAGGGCAGGAAACGTCTTTTCCTTCCTCTTAAGGGCTCCGTTGATATTTCGGCCTCCACGATTTCAAGGTGGATTGTCACCACAATTAAAAGAGCTTACCAGTCCCTTACTGATAGAGACCTTTCCTTTATGAAACTAAAAGCCCATGAGGTTCGAGCCGTCGCTGCCTCATGGGCCTATCTAAATCACTCTTCTCTGGAGGACGTCATGAAGGCAGCATTTTGGCGATCCCATACTACCTTTTCGTCCTTCTACCTCCGCTCATTAGCACATCAAAGCGCAGGCATATTTTCTCTGGGTCCCATAGTTGCGGCACAACATGTGGCCCAGAAGGACTCCAGCAAATAGTAAAGTGGACATCTCCCCTCAAATGGTGAGTAGTTTACATTTTTCCTCTGTTTTTGATCAGTTTAACATCAGCCGACCCACCTAACTGACAAATTCAGCTATATAATAGTGATGGGTAAATGTATTGCTGCTATTAAAATGTAGTTTTTTGGGGGGTAAAACTAATTTTAATTATGCAATACTTACCCATCACTATTATCAAATGCCCTCCTCCCACCCCTCTCTGATGCCCTGGCGTAATTTCGTCTATGAAAAAGATGAATGTTCGCGCAGGCGCAGAGAGATGCACGGGCGTGACGTGGCTTGTTGACAAATTCTCCACTTTAAGTGGGAGAATGTTTTCACATCGAACGGACGAGTTTTTCGACACGAAAAAGGAATAAAGCTATATAATAGTGATGGGTAAGTATTGCATAATTAAAATTAGTTTTACCCCCCAAAAAACTACATTTTGACCAAATTTGACAGAAAGCATCCTGGCAAGAAGGGCTTTCAGATGTATACAAATGATACCCATCCATGACTAAAAGTAGAGCAACATTAACAGTGATATATAAAGACTGAGTTCTGTACCAGTAATACTTTCTTACAGTGATGCCTACATTTAAATTTTATTTTCTGTTTCATGCACGAAGAAGGAGTATTATCATGCATAGTTTCTTTTCGGGTAAAATTGTTGGGGTTAGGGTGCATGAAAAACGTTGAAAAAATTCATTTAGAAATATGCTACTATTTGAGAGTGTTCCCAAGTGGGGTTTTGAGGGGAATGAGGGAGGTGGGGGTGAAGAATGTTATGTACCTGTACATTCTGTATATTGGTGATTTTTTTTTTTAGCTCTACAGGTCATAGACCAGAAGAGCTTATGGGATAGCCTTTTGTTCATCGTCCGTCCATCCATCCATCGTCTGTCTGTATGTCTGTCTGTTGGCACAAGCTTGTTATCACTACTCCTCCAAACTACTTGGAAGATTGCCATGAAACTTTATACACACATTCATCCCATAGTCTAGTTGGTCCTAAATGAAAATGGTGCTGCTTGGACATCCAATGTGACTCACACAGTGGCCATCTTGAAAATCTTGTTATTGCTACTCCTCCTACCTGGATGGTCATATCAGCATGGGATTCTCACTAAAAGACTTCTTTGTGATGTCATGTTGGTCTTCAATGAAAATGGTGCCAATCTGACATCCAGTATGGCTGCCACAGTGGCCATCTTGAAAATCTTGTTATTGCTACTCCTCCTACATGGATGGTCATATCAACATGGGGTTTTCACTAAAAGACTTCTTATGATATCTAGTTGTTGCTATAAAAAAAATGGTGTTGATCTGACATCCACTATGGCCACCATGGCAACCATCTTAAAAATCTTATCACAACTCCACCTGAACAGAAAGTCATATTGACATCGGCTTTTCACAAGAAGACTTTCTATGATTGTCCAGTTGGTCTTAAATGAAAATGGTGCCAATCTGACATCCAATATGACAGCCAGACAGAAACCATCTTGGAAATATTGTTATCACTAAAATACTTCTTATGATGTCTAGTTGGTCTTTAATGAAAATGGTGCCAATCTAATATCTAATATGGCTGCCACAGCAGCCATCTTGAAAATATTGTTATCGCTACTCCATCTGAATGGAAAGTCATATTGACATGGGGTTTTCACCAAAATACTTCTCAGATGTCTAGTTGGTCCTAAATAAAAATGGTGCTGATGTGAGGTTCAATATGGCTGCTGCAGTGGCTATCTTGAAAATCTTGTTATCACTGCTTCTCCTGAATGGAAAGTCATATTGACATGGTGTTTTCACCATAAGACCTAATATGATATCTAGTTAGTCCTAACTGAAAATGGTGCCGATTGGATGTCTGATATGTCTGCCACAGTGGCCAACTTGAGAATCTATTTCTGAATGAATACTCGTATCAGCATGGGATTTCTTGAAAATCTTTTTGCTGCTGCTCCTCATGAACAAAAAGTGATATTCACATGGATTTATCGTCAAAATACTTCCTATGATGTCTAATTGTTCCGAAATAAAAATGGTGCCGATGTGGTCCAATATGGCTTCCACTGCAGTCATCTTGAAACTCTTGTTATCACTATTCCACCTGAATGGAAAGTCATATTGACATGGTGTTTTCACCATAAGACTCCTTATGATGTCTGGATAGTCCTCAATGAAAATGGTGCTGATCTGATGTCGAATATGTCTGCCATAGTGACCAGCTTGAAAATCTACTTCTCCTGAATGAATGCTTATATCAGCATGGGGTCATCACTAAAATAATTCTTATAATGTTTTGTTGATCCTAAATTAAAATGGTGCTGATCTGACATCCAATGTGGTCATCTTGGAAATCTTGTTTTCATTACTCCTCTTAAATGTAGTCAGTTTGACATGGGGTTTTCATCGGAAGAGTTCTTATGGTGTCTAGTTGGTTCTTAACGAAAATGACTAACCTTCAATATGGCTACCATGGTGGCTGTCTTGAAAATATTGTTATCTCTACTCCTCCCAAATGGATGGCTATATCAACATAGGGTTTTCACCAATAGACTTCTTAAGATACCTAGTTGGTCCTAAATGAAAATGGTGCCAGTCTTACATCCAATATGGCTGCCAAGACAAATGTCTTTAAAATCTTGTTGTCACTATTCTCCTGAATGGATGATCATTATGACATGGGGTTTTCACCAAAAGACTTCTAATGATGTCGACTTTGTCTTAAATGAAAATGGTGCCAAGCTGACATAAAATATGTGCACCACAGCAGCTAATTTGAAAATCTTATCGCTGAAGAATATCAGAGATGGTTTCAACACTCAGCAGTTAAAAGGAAGAAATGGTCTTATCCTGAATTCCTAGAAATTCTTTTTGTCCCGTTTGAGCATCAGTCCCTTCGAGGGACTCTTGTTTAAGAAGGTAGTGGCTCTATTTATGAATTTAATGTAATCCTTTTTTTAAGTGTTCATGTTGTTATATTGGCACTTTTCAGGAAATATTGTGATCATTATGTCCATTCATTCATCTGTCAGTTGGTACTCCATGTAACTTGAACTTCATCTGAATCATTCAAGAGAGTTGGTCATATTTGGTAATGCAGTTTCATGAGGATGAGTAAGTTACAATAAAGTGTTTGGATCCTGGGGGTCCAAAAGTAAAAATGGGGATATATGCATTGGCTTCCATGACTGCTGTTATTATCGATAATAATATTGAATAATATCAAAATGCTTGAAATGGATTGATATCCTCACCCAATGACCATATCCACACTTACTGGACATGAATAGGCAAATTTATACATGCAATTGACATTTGGCCCAAAGTTCATTCTTACCTTCCTCTCTCCAGGTGACTTAGCCTTTGTCTCTTGAAAACTGTCAAGATTCCCACCCTCTAACCATGTATATACTGGGCATGAAAAGACAAATGCATATACACAGCTGATGTTTGCCCATGGGGTAGTCCTTGCTCTTATGGACCTACCCACTCTCAAACTTTTGGGTGTAGTTACAAATGGATAAGTGCATGTATTAATGTATTACAAACAAAAAATTTTAATTTTTATTTTTTCTTGTGAGAACTTTATGTGTTTTTATTTATCTGACATTTCATTTCCAGGTTGAAGTTGGCAGTCGTGAAAATGGTAGTGGTGGTAGTGAGGGCTTCGATGATTTTGATGCACGGATGGTCGCTGAAGGTAATCCTGCAGACTCAGCGAGGACACAAGCGGCCATCGAGTCAATGGAAGCCAAGATTGTCAAAACTATGGACTCCATTAAAAAGCAGCAGGAACTCAAAGAAGGTAAAACTACAATACTAGACAGGGTTATTCTGTCATATTTTCATGTCATTCAGTTTTTATGAATTTATTCAGTTCAGCATATTTGCAACATTATTTGCTGTTGGGTAAGGTGCATATTGTTTAAACAACCCAACAGAATTTGATCAAATTTGACCAAAAGCATTCTGGCATCACGTTCTGTCATATATTTGTAGATGACATGAATCTGCTGTCAATGTTCTGACCTTATGAAAAATGGAATTTTGTTTTTTAATGACTTATAAAAATCCTTTCATGTGCTATACATTTTGTCCTCTGCCTTTTTACGAAAAATAGGGGACCTGATATTTGTGTTGCCAGTCATCTATCCATCACACTTTATGTTCCACACTGTAGCTTTTTATGCCATTTGAGATAAATTAATAGTTTTCATTACACTTATGTAAGATAACTAGAGGTGTTGTGTACCAAACAAGGAGTCATGTCTTGAAGACCAAGGTCAAAGGTCACTGTTTTAAGTTTTAATTTCTGCCCTTTCACTCTACAGTTGTATAAGATAGAGGAATCAAATGTGGTAAACTAATTTTATGTACCGTATCTCTACTTCAAGAGTTGTTAGGTTTCTCAGTTTTGGTTTTATGGGTTATAAGACCAAGGTCACACATCAAAGTATTGACACTTGTGGGACATAAATTCAAATTTTTTCTTGTTTTTCTTGTTGCTAAGGTATATGAAAGGAAAATGTTAACAATTTCATTTGTTTGAAGAATAATCCTAAATAACTTTGCTAGAAATCATTTCATCCCTAGACATTGCTGCCAGGACAGTTAATTTATTAAAAGGTATACAAGAATAGGATTGTGTTGATGTGAAAACTGGCTCTTGAACTTGCAAATGCAGCATGTGGTAGTGACAGGTTATACAGGTGTGCATGATGAATGTTTATTGCTAGAAAATCTCTGTAGCCGAGGGTCATATCTAGTCCTAGCAATCTCGTTACTGATTCTGATTTGTACCATATATACTCGCATATATGCCAGGTCCAAATGCAAACAATATAGACCCTGATCCAACATTGCATAATGCGCTGGCAGATCAGCGTCTATGTTGTTTGTTCTATTGATTAGTCCTTACAAACTGCAATGACCCAGATCTGCTGGCACATTATGCAATGGCAGATCTGGGTCAATGCAGTTTGCAATTGGTATCGACAAATAGCTTGACAAACATACTATGTTGTGGGTGCAAGTTTCGTCGAGCACACATTAGTGGGAAGTGACACATAGCCGTCTTTTTCTGCATGTAGTGCCAGCAACAATAATTTGTTAATGTTTTGGCTAAAGTTTCTCATTAACATTTATTTCCTAAACGCTTTGATATATTCTCATCATACCTGGCATGAATCATTATGTAGCTAAGACAATTCATTCTGTGACAGGCTTGCTTGCCCCTTTGGCATTGGGATCAAGGTCACAGTCATAGAAAATTTGTGTTGAGGTGTTGGTTTAGGATTTTGCATTTGCTTGTATTCCCTAAACTTATTGTTCGATTTTGTTTATACTTGGAATGAATCATTATGAAGCTAAGTCGATTCATTTTGCAACCTGTTTGCTCACTTCTTTTACCCTGGGTAAAGGTCACAGTCAGAGAAAATTTACATTAAAGTTTTGCTTCAAGTTTTTTGATTTGCTTATATTTCCTAAACCCCTTGATGGATTTTGTTCATATCTGAGATGAATCATTATGAAGCCAAGGCAATTCATTTTGCAACATGCATGCGCACCCTTTGTACCTTGTGGTCTTGGTGCAATTATCTGTCATAGGGGGTAGAAGGGTAAACAAATGAAATGTGCACCATACATGTTTTTGTGTTGCATATTCATTATTATTATTATTATTATTATTATTTAACTTTGAATACATAATAATGACTGATTATTTAAAAAGAGAGAAAGAGAGAAGGGTGGGGAGGGTACCAACACTTCAAAACTACCTATCTGAAAAAGAACCAGGCCCCCATTCTTTCATGAGTATACACACACACAATATAGGAAATTTATAAGGCTATATCTGTCATTTATGTTTATACATACACACAATATAGGAAATTTATAAGGCTATATCTGTCATTTATGTTTATACATACACACAATATAGGAAATTTGTAAGGCTATATCTGTCATTTATGTTGATACACAATATAGGAAATTTATAAGGCTATATCTGTCATTTATGTTTCAGCCAATGTTAATGAGTATCTAAAGCTATCAGCGGAGGCAGATTCACAACAGCTACAGCGAAATAAAGCCACTTTCGAAAAGAAAAACCAGAAATCAACACAGATTATCAGCCATCTTCAGAAGAAACTTGAGACCTATCACAAAAAATTAAAAGAAATTGAGACCTATGGTGTCACACATCGACAAGCAAAAGAAGTCCTTAAGGACATGAGTCAGGGTATAAAGTATGTAATTTTGGTCAAGTTTTTATTTGTTATGCATTTGTCTTTGTTAGAGCATAGCTTTATATCCTCTTTTTTACTTTTTAATTTTGCATATTGAGTCTTATCTTTTTGAAAAGGAGTTTATACAAATCTTTGTGCCTAGAAATAATATCTTTTACACTGCTGTCTAACACTCATAAACACATGCACACCTTGCATGCCCAAAGCTTATTCATAATGGTACCTTTTCATAAGCATATTATTAACGTGTCAGTCATTTTGAAAAGTACACATTTTAGCTTTTTTTTTTCTACCTCCTGTGAGACTTACACAAAGTTGCTGTATTGCATTATAAGAAATGTTTTAATTGAAATTATGTCATAGAACTGTGTAAAGACTCTATAATGACTCTAAAACTGGAAGGAATTCTTTGTCAAGTAAATACTAAGTTCCCACTAAATTATCACTCTGACATCAACATCTAGTAATATACCATTTTTCTCTCTTTTTTCCCCCTCAAATGCATTTTTATTTCTTTTTTGCTAATCTATAAGAATTTGTTTATTTTTGTCCTTCCTAATTTTTCACATATATAAGTGTACATAATTGTAAATATGTCTGTTGTTCTAAAAGTAGTTAAAGATTTCTTTAAAAACTTGTCATATCTTTAGAAACAGGCTTATTTTAAAACATTTTCAGCATGTAATAGAAGACTAACAGATTTAATGTAATTGATCAGCAACAACAATGCAATAACTTGGTAATATCTTGCAAAATAAAGGACACACCTTAAAGATGATCAAGATTATAAAGCTATTGAGTTAATTAACAAAATTTACATCAATGCACTAGTTTTTGCACAAGTATTACTATACATCTTACCCTGTTCAAGTGTGTAAATTTTTATGAATGTGTTTTGGTAATACCTAAAAATGTTTCACCCCCTGCTGTCATTATCTGGGGAAGGCACATAATTTAGGATATTTCTTTCTTTTTTAAAAAAATGTTTCTCTCACCTACTTTAGCGGATGATGAAAAATGGTTTTCACTATCTACTGTCAATGGCAGTGACAGCATTACAATTTTCTTTTAAATTTGTTTGTAACAGTTTCTGAAACTCGTATAACATACAGTCAAATCTGTATTAAACAGCCACCATTGGAAAAGACCAAACTGACCTCCAATCTCAGGTGACTTCTGAATGGAGGTTGCACTATCAGACTTTGTTCTTGGACTTGTTTTTGGACTTTGTTCTCGGGCAAATAATTGTGCATTAAATACCATTACTGCTATTTATTAATATTATCACTTCAGTCACTTTTATTCTAAAATAAATCTTCAGTTTCTATTCAGAAAGAGTTCAAAGTCAAGGTCATTGTGACTAAAACAAACAATAAAAATGGTTTCTACAAAGTAACTCGAGTTTTCCTCCATCTACAGTTACCAAACTTTGTGGATGGTGTGCTCTTGGGGTAAGGAAGAAGCCTATTGATTTTGTAATCAAAAGGTCAAAGGTCACTGTGACTGAAAGAATAAAAACAGTTTCTGCACAATAACATTAGTTCTTCATCATGCACTGGACCATAATTTTGTGAATGGCTTGCACTTTGGGTCATGAAGAAACCAATTAGTTTTGAGTTGAAAGGTCAAAGGCAAAAGTCACTAACTGAATGAACAAAATGTTTTGCGCAAACTAACATTAGTTCTACATCACATACCTGGACCAAACTTTTTGGATGGCTTACACTTGAAGTAAGGAAGAAGCCAACTAATTTTGTAGTCAAAAGGTCATAGGTCAAGGTCATTGTAACTGAAAGAAGAAAAATTGTTTAACCACAATAATTTTAGCTATCTAAATAGACAGCTGTTAAACATGGGTTGGGTGTATAATGTGCCATTCATAATACTCTTGTTGTTAACTGGGGTAGTTGTTAGGCATTGTTGTAAACTGGGATAGTTGTTAGGCATTGTTTTACTGTAGTGACATGTAAGACATAGCTCCATGGAACTTTCATTGTTTTCAAGAGGCAGCAAATAGACCAACTCATTATTGTTCTGTGTTATAGGATCTATATGGTACTTCTAATTCTGATAAAATTTGTCCAGAATGGGAAAAACACAAAACAAAAAAAATGTGAGGAAAGTATACACACATGAATGCCACTATGATCTGAGTTACCGTATATACTCGCGTATAACCCAGGTCCAAATGCAAACAACATAGACCCTGATCTGCCGTCGCATAATGCGCTGGCAGATCAAGGTCTATATTGTTTGTTCTACTGATTAGTCCTTACAAACTGCATAGACCCAGAGCTGCTGGCGCATTATGCCATGGCAGATCTGGGTCTATACAGTTTGCAGATGGTATTTGCTTATACGCGAGTATATATGGTGGCTGTATTGTATTCTGGACATTGTTGATTATAGTACGTACCTAATGATGTTGCAAGTAGCTCAAAATGTTTGATATTTTTGTTAACTTAAGAATTTTCTCTAGCATATGTTTGAAAATTTTGCAAGAGAATTTGTGAAAATAATTTTATTGTAGACATAATTATACAAAATACACCATATTTACATTCAGTTCATCATCAACTTTAAACATTTTGTATTATAAGAATACCACATTTAAGTTGTAAAAATTTAATACTGTTATAATACATTTTCTAACAGAAAAGAACTACATATGATAAATTATTTCCTTCTGATTTCAACTGAAAAAATTATAGAGCTTAAATAGCCCAAAACAGCAGCTTTTTTTTACAGAAGCCAAACATCTGGTATTTTTCTTATTCAAGGAGTAAACTTTTATTCTGTTTTAACAACCTGCAGACTAAATGTCTGTTAAACATTTGATCAGACTTAATATTTAAGCCTAACTTCGAGTATGTTCGTTCCATTTCAAAACAGGGACATTGTTGCAGCTATGATGAAATAGGCAAGAACACAATATCCCCAGTCCTACACTTTTGTGTGACACACACAATTTAAAAAGAGACAAATAATTGTTTTGCTTTAAAAGTAATGGTCAAAAAGTGTGCACAAGGAGCACACAAAGGTCGAAAGTTTGGACACATAGGACCAAAAATTGCAATCCCATGGTTCAAAAGAAGGGCTACATGTTTATCCAGATTTTAGTATTACTTCCTACAGCAGCTTTTGGATGTAGACACAAGAAGTAGATATTTATGTGTGTGTATGTATATATATATATACATATAGAAGTAGATATTTTGTATATTTGCATGCAAACATTTGTTTGACAGAATTAAAAGTATTGTGTCTTCATAAATGTGCTCCAGTATTGATGAGCCATGTTAGCTCAGTGGTTAGCATGCCAGACTCATGACCAAAAGGGTGTAGGTTTGAATCCAACCATCAGATTAGCCCATGTTGGCTACTGTGGTGTGTCCTTGGGCAAAGGCACTTGACTTGAATCGCCTCAACACTAAAAAACCTACTTGTGTTGATGTGCCATAAAACACCAAACCAAACCAGATGTGCCTCTGTATTGTTAAAATGCCCTTATTTTGCCCCATTCATAAGAATCTTTGAATGGTCTTTCTAATCTATGTCCAGTGTTTGGATTACAAAAAGCCCTGAGGGCAAGCATAATTTCTCAGAGTAGTGGATGGGCTTATTATCAGCCTAATGGAATCCTTCATGTACATAGTGTAGGATAGGAGAATTCCACCAGAGGATCAGAATTTTGCATTAAACATAAGGCTTTACCAAGTGTTTGATGCAGAATTCTGATCCTGATGGTAGAACTTTCCTATCCAACACCAATGTATAATGACCAATTATTTTTCTCACATTCCTGAATGAATAATGAAGGTCAAAGTCAAAATGGTTTATCATGAATACTGTTGCAACTTTAATATGGGAAAACACTCTTTGAAAATTTCCTGACCTTTGTAATTTCAGGCCCTTGGGTGGATTTTTTTTTTATCCTACACCAATGCATATGAAAGATTCCATTAATCTTTACCAAAAATTCTGTAATTTTAAGTGGGGAATGGGCTTATCATCAAACATTATCTCATCATTCGGCTAGTAGAGCATCAATCCCTTCGAGGGACTCTTGTTTTAAGTGAGAAATGGGCTTATTAAACATTGTGTTATCATTCAGCTAGAGACTCTTGTTTTAAGTGAGGGATGTGGTTATCATTAAACATTGTGTTATCATTCAGCTAGTGGAGCATCAGTCCTTTTGAGGGACTCTTGTATTAAGTGCGGGATGGGGTTATGATTAAACATTGTCTTATCATAGGATAAATGCAGTAGAATCATTTTGAGCTATTTTCTAGCACCAGCACACAAATTATTGTTCAAATTAAGTATATAAAAAAGAAACAACCCATTAAACTCGGACAGTAGAATATATCCTATATTTTATTTTATTTACTAACTTTTGGACCTCCCCCCCCATTCTCTTTCTCCCCTTTACAGAGGAGTGGGTGCTAACATTGTAGATGGTATCACAGTATTCTCAGGGTAAGTACAGAACATATCTTTTATTAACTTGGTATATTTTGATTTTGAAGCATGCAGGAAAAAAATGTTTTGGGGTTTTTGTCTATATTAAAACCTGCTTTTCAGGTCACTTAAATTTTGTAATCACTTACCTTATGCACAGTCACTATCTTCTGGTACTAACTGCAGACAGAATAGACTCCGATCTGCCATCACATTATGTTCCTGCTTACCAGGGTCTATACTGTTCTACTTGCTGTAATTTCAAGCAAATAACTTAGATTTGGTTCCTTAGACATTATCCATATTTTGTTGTTGCAAATGGAACAAGACTATTACAGTCCATCCACCATATTTTTTGTTTGTTTTTAATTTATTTCAGTAAGATTTGCTCCCTAAAGAGGAACAAATTTCTTATTTAAAAACAGATTGCACTAACATTTTTGTTATTATTTTTATGAAAAGATTTTTTTCTCATATTATTAAACCTTGAAAATAGTGATTTAATTTAAAGTTGACCACTGTTGCTATTTTGTTATCTGTTGCTAAACTTTTCCAAATATATTTAACATGTTTAATCCCCAGTAGTATGTTTGTTCGCTGTTAATTGTACTTTTTTGTAGTACTTGTTTGCTGTTAATTGTACTCTTTTCAGTGCATTTGATATAAATGTACAATTTTAAAAGTAGCACATTCATGAGAGACTATGCCCAAAAGAGGACTCAAAACTAACATTGTAATAAAAAAATTGTTTTAACACAACATGCACAGTGTCACAAAGGGAAATGTTGTCAAACATGAACTACTTAAGACCAAAAGTCTACATTCTGACAGAAATAAAGAAATTTCAGTTACAAATAGAAAATCTATTTTCAAAGAGTGATAATCAAGCATAGTTTTAACAAAAAGAGTGGTTAAAGAAAGCTGAATAAAATAATTTAAAATTCATGAAAGGGAAATCAATCAATTAGTTCTCTGTTAGATACAAATAATTTTCTTTTACATGATCTTAAAAACAAAGTTCAGTTGAAAAGGGCAGTTTACATATACCACATCACTTAAATTGCATAATTAATGTTATCTATACTCAGTATGTTGTTGGCTTTTTTCTCAGTCCATCCATTTTTCTATTCATCCAGTGTACAATCACCAGGTAATTCCTAACAATTATTTCCATTTCTGATTATGAGAATGATGAGCCATAAGCAGACTGATGCATAGATGCTGCTAGGGCACGCGAGTGCACAAATCGCAAAATTTTTTACGAATTTGTGCACTTGGAAAGCAGTGATGCGCGAGAACTACCGCAGATTAGTTTAAAGTTGCGCATATAAAAAATGTACTTAGTATGCAATTTTTATTTAACTGTTAATCCTTAAAGTGCTTGTCACAGCATATGTTGCACCGCCAGTTGAGATCTCGTACAGCGTGTTTTGTTATCTGTCTTTTTTTTGTGGTAGGCAACTGTTTACACATCAGAGTACTTCGGCTTGACATGAACGGTTGTTAAGCTAAATTTGATCGGCACATTGGGCCCTGGAACAAGCATTGTCAAGGTTGAATCTTCCATTCATGAAAGAAGTTTTACAAATGCGTATTTAAAGTTAGGGCTCATAGAAATTCCAAAATGGCTGACTCCCAACATGGTTCATCTTCAGATGATGATTTTGTTAAGCAAATACTGGCCGATGATAGCGATGATGACAATGATTTATGATTAATGATTTTTAAAGTTTAAGTTTTTAAGTATATGAGATTACTGGAGCCTGGAAGTGTTACTGGAAATACCAGTGAGTAATTTTTAACCCGAAAATAACGTTGAATACGAGTCCAATGTACATGCTGGATGGACAAAAACAGACAACCACCTATTAAGCGGTATTTCCAAACTAAATGTCAAAAAGGCAGAATATTAAGCCTAATTAAAATACAGGCAATTTAAAAGTAGAGTGCAATTTTTCATTTCTTTTCTCAAACAATTCTGCCTTGAGGGATCTTGTGCAACAAAACTATATAGCATTCTAAGGGTTAAGATAAATTGGATAAATAAGAATCTAAAAAGAAATTAAAAAGTAAAGATATTTATTTTTGATCAAAATACCTTTGTCTGAAGAAGCTGATTATGGCATTGATGGACTTAAAACCCTAATACAACATTGTGGAACAGATAAATCTGGCATAGTAGTCAGCAAAGCACTGATTCAAGAAAGTGAAACTTTGGTAGGGCTCTTGTTAGTGAAAAATATTATTTTGGAGCAGTGATATCCAAGAGACAATACCTATGAGCTGTTGAAAAATGTACATAACAACAGTAAAGAACAGTTTTCCAACTTGTTCAATCTGGCTTAGCTAGCTATGCAAATGTGAAAGGGGATTCTCAGCACAGAACAATATTCATACACAGATAAGGAACAAATTAAGCTCAGAAATGATCAACAGAATAATGCTTATACAACAAGAGGAGACATCTTTTGAAATCTCTAAAGTTTGGACTTTTTCTTTTGTATCAGTCAAAGTTCACTCCATCAGTCAAATAAATCTGTGTTCCACATTGTGTTTTGATTGATCAAACTCAAAATAATATCCATTCCACAACTACTGTGTGGCAATATGAATGCACTGTAATGTGAATGACCTTGTCTAAACAGTTCATGGATTGCTAAAAACAATGAAACCTTGTCATTTTCTTTGAATGTGATTGGGCTTTCACATATTGACTCTCTTTATACAACTCAGTTAAAGTTTACTGGGGATTAAAACAGTTAAATAGCATTTAATTTTTGTTTTATTGTCAGATAATTGTATTGTGTAGCCTGGTAACCCGCTCCCCACAGACTTGTCTCGAAATTCATTTTGTTCTTAAATACTTTGATTATGGGCAAGAGACTATGCGTATTAATGATACCTTTATCTTTGGAAAGAATTTTTATCAGACTATAGTAAAATAAGTAAAATCAACACGATATAAAATTAGGGAGATACTTTACACATGTTGTGCTCTTGAATAGTATATAAGTCTAGTTAATGAAATGGTCAAATGTTAAGTTATGTAATCCAGGTAAGACATATCAGACCTGCTTGGGCCTCATGTTGAAGGTTATATCATGCCTAGTCAATTAGACTAATGTCCCTTCCCAAGGACACACCACATTAGCCAATCCAGGATGATCCAATGATTGGAATTGAACCCACACTCTTCTGGTCAATAGTCCAACATCAAGATCACTAAGCAACCATGACATGTTTTATACTTGGGAAAGTATATACTCCAGAGAATATAATAAAATAATGCAGCCATGAAATGTCACTAATGGTCTTAGGTTTGGTGTTTTGTGTCACTGTGCCTGTCATGCCATCTGATTCCGTGTCTGTCTGTCTTTGCTTCTCTTCATTTAAACAGTACCATATATACTCCCTTGTAAGTAAAGTCCAACTGCAAACTGCACAGACATAGATCTGCCATTGCATAATGGGCTGACAGATCTAGGTCTATGTAGTTTGTTAATACTAATCATTAGAGCAAACAACTTAGACCCTGATCTGTTGGTGCATTATGCGATGGCAGATCAGGGTCTGTGTTGTTTGCAGTTGGACTAAGCTTGTCAACAAGTATATATGGCAACGTTTAGCTTTAATGCACATATTTGCATCACCTTGGATTTTATGGACCTTTTATGTTTCCTTGGACTTTATGGACCTTTTATGTTTCCTTGGACTTTATGGACCTTTTTTATGTTTCCTTGGACTTTATGGACCTTTTATGTTTCCTTGGACTCAGAAATATTCCAGACTGGCTCAGAGCTTATGACCAGTAAATAAAAACTTTAGTTATCATTCATTTCAAGCATAATTAAAACAATAAAAATCATTGCTGTACATTAACAGTATGTTGCTATACATTAACAGGATGTTGCTATACATTAAATAGTATGTTGCAGTGTTCAAGTGTTCTACAGTTGTCTATAATTTAAGCCCGCCACTGCACCACATTGTACACATTTACATGCATATATTACAGAGTTCATTCAATTTTAGCATTCAGTATGATATTTTGAAAGGAAATCACAAAGTCAATAATTTTACATTCTCTGTACAGTAACAACACAATAATTTTGTGGTTTGAAAATTTCTTTGCATCTTTCCAATAAATTATAAGAGCACTCAAAAAAATCATGCTTTAAGCATTTTTTAAACTTGTCTGAGACTGATATTGAGAAACAATCATATAAATACAAGAAAATAATTCCAGTGTGTCAAATTAGTATTTGCAATAGTACAGTCAAACCTGTCCCAGTGGTCATCTTTATATTGCAGTCACCTGGTCTCAAGAGCCATTGTAATTTCCCCAGCAAATTTCTTATATAAAAGTCATGTATATAACAGTCACCTGCTATCCAAGGTCAGCGGCCAGATGTTTCCTAATCAAGTAATGGTTCTCACTGCTTTGAGTGGTCATTGGAGCATATCTACATTTACTGCTCTGTGCATGCAAAGTAACTTTTGCTTTATAAGGAATGCATTGTTTAGATCAAAACATATCATGTGAATCGATGTATAAACATTTATTTTGCTGGTATTCACCATCTAATCCTAATTAAACAAGTTAGCTGAACAAAAAGTCAGTCCTCTGTTTCAAAGTCATATGTAAGCTGTCAGTTACTAGTAAAATTATTATTTGTTCATGGTGCACAAAACAAACTAAGATAAGTGATTTTTCTAAGTTGGTGGTGATTCAATTTATATGATGGATTAAAGTGAGGAGAATACAGTAAGACTCTATGGAACACGAGTTTGGGAGAGAACAACATATATATTATGATTATGTTTAATAGTGCACTAAATTAAATCAGTTAATGACATAATACATTATAATAATAATAATAATAATAATATTAATAATGGTATTCGGTGCATGGTATTTATTCAAAAACCAGTTTTGAAAGGTGAACCTGCATACAGAGGTCTGATGTGTACATTTAAGGCCAGTTTGTCCTTTTCTTTTGAGTGGCTGCTATTGACAGGCTTGACTGTAGTTTTAAAAAAAAAAAAAAATGACAAACTTGAATGTGTTCATTTTTGATAACTTCAAAGTTTGCCATAACTGTGTATTGCAGTATTATCAGTGTACATAAATTATTCATTTTTCCTGACCTTATGATCAAATGGAGCAAAGCATAGTGTATGATTTGTTTCTGTTATGTACCTTGATACTTTTCTAAACCAAGTAAGGTACAGGCTCAGTTACTGTATATACTCACATATAAGCTGGGTCCAAATGCAAACAACATAGACCATGATCTGCCGTCGCATAATGTGTCGGCAGATCAGGATCTTGTTGTTTGTTCTACTGATTAGACCTTGCAAACTGCATAGACTGGGATCTGCCGGCGCATTATGCGATGGCAGATCTGGATCTGGATCTATGCAGTTTGCAGTTAGTATCGGATTATATGTGAGTATAGACGGTACTTGAATTTCTTGACAACTCTGTGTCTGATTTCAAAACAATTTCATTAATATCCAGAACCTTTTAAAAATATCTGTTTCTATTGATATCTTTGGGAATTTTAGATCTGGGACCTCATCCACTAGTCTTGTTAGGAACTGCACATTGCTTTGTTCAGTGATGGAAGGTATGAATGTTTATAAATCTACTCACTGTAAATTACACAATTTTAGTGCGAGTGTAATTTGTGAATTTAATTTGGGAACTGCATATATGAAAATATAATTCATATTTCTGTGCAATACTCATTTTTGATGAATAATTTAAAAATTTTGGGAGGTTGGAAAGGTTTATTTGTGAATAATTGAATGGTGCTAAAATGTTCTAATTAGTAACCTGCATTGCTGTATAGTTATCACCTTTTCTGTCCGTCTGTCTGTCAGTCCATTCACACTTAGCCACCATAGCTCAGAAACCTTAAAGTTTTATAAATAATTGGATGCCATTTGGGAAGTAGATTGCCTATTACATGTAGATGTGCCTTTTAAATTTTTTATCTTTTTAAGCCCAATTATGAAGGACTTACTGCCCTTCTTCAGTCACTTTTAAATCTCTACTATAGCAGATCCCTGCAATCAGCATAAATCGGGAACTATTCATTTTCTGAAGCTGTTTGATATGTAAATTGTCTCAATGCCCTAGATGTCCCTTTTGTGAGTTTTGTCTTGAAAAATCCTTTTGGATAGAGTTATGGTTCTTGACAATTAACTTGCTGTGTGCACATGGCATGCTGCTTGTAACTGGTATAGTTCAAGAACCATTCAAGATACTTTGACGCAAGTTGGTATAAACATTAAGTCGTAGACTTGCATGTGCCTTTTATGAGTTTATTTTCATCTATACCATTTTGGACAGAGCTATGCATTTTTTGAGCACATTCTTGTCTTCACATGAAAATTTTGAATGGTGTTTGCAATCAGCATAGCTCAAGAACCATTCAACATATTCTGACTGAATTCAGTAACAACATTATCTCGGAGTCCAAGATGGGTTTGTTTCACCTACTCAATTTGGACAGAATTATGGCCCTTGTTAATCAACATTCTATCCTTAGATGGGATGTTGCTTATAATCAGCATAACTCGAGAACCATTCAACATAATCTGATTCAATTTGAGGTGAACATTGTTCATAGACCTACCATATATACTCACTTATAAGTTAAGTCCAATGGCAAATTGCACAGAACTAGGTCTGCCATGCATAATGCACCAGCAGATCTGGGTCTATGCAGTCTGTTAGGAGTAATCAATAGAATAAACAACATGGACCCTGATCTGCCAGCACATTGTGCGATGACAGATCATGGTCTGTGTTGTTTGCAGTTGGACTCAACTTATAAGCAAGTATGGTAGATGTGCCTTTTCTTGATTTGTTTTCCTAACACAAGCTCCTTGGTTTAAGGACCTGCTGAACACAAGTTGCTTGGTTTATGGACCTGCTGAGCAAATTGTTGTAAGCACATCCCTATGCAATGCATAAATTGCTAATATAATAGTTCTAGTTTACAATATATCTGTAGTATAAATTCTCTCATTTCAGGGGTGTAGTTGTAAACATCAAAGGTGCCAAAGAGTAAGTGCTTACTGTATCTTTTTTTGTCTCACCTGTGTAAATATGGCAAGAAATAAAATAACACTTTTCCAGCATTGCAATTCTATCTTTAAGTTTTGTATTGAAGTTTTTGCAAGTCAGTTTGGTTTCTAACTATACTGGTCATAGACCAGAAGAGCTTATGGGATGGTCTTTCATCCAATATCCTTTATGGTCATCTGTCTGACCGTTATTACAAGTTTGTTGTCACTACTCCTCCTAAACTATTTGAAGGATTGTCATGTCCTAAATGAAAATGGTGCCACTGGGACATCCGATATGGATGCCACTGCAGCCATCTTGAAAATCTTGTTATCCTGAATGGATGGTCATATCAACATGGGGTTTTCATTGAAAGACTTTTTGTGATGTCTAGTTGGTCGTAAATGAAAATGGTGCCAATCTGACATCCAATATGCCTGCCATGGCAGCCATCTTGAAAATTTTGTTATCACTTCTCCTCCTGAACTGAAAGTCATATTGACATGGGGTTTTTTTTTACCAGAAAACTTCTTATTATGTCTAGTTGGTTCTAAATGAAAATGGTGCCGATCTGATGTCTAATTATAATATGGCCACCACAGCAGCCATTTTTAAATCTTGTTATCGCTACTATTCCTGAATGGATGGTCATATCAACATGGGGTTTTCAGGGAAAGACTTGTAATGATGTCTAGTTGGTCATAAATGAAAATGGTGCCATTCTGATGTCCAATATAGCTGCAATAGCAGCCATCTTGAAAATCTTGTTGCTGACACTGTTTAAATAGGATTTAAACCTGCATAATGACAAAATCTTTCATGGAAAATTGTCTGAAAAATGTCAAAGTTGTAATTATTTTAATTCATATTTGCTATGTATTACTTAGGTGTTGGACCCTCAGTCACTAAAGGTCTGACAAAATTTCAGTTGTGCTGTGTTTACATAATGACTCACACCTATCCAGCAATAGTACTTGTCAGTGGTACAGATTGTTTATCAAGCAGACCATGTCAGGAATTTTGTCAACTCGTATTGAAATAGGCAAATAAAAAGTAAAACCTTCAAATTAGGATCACAGATGAGATTGGGGATAAGTATAGTGCCACATTATAATGCTGTTCATGGAAACCCCAAAATTGACCATGATTATAAGTGAGGGAGCCGTATACTGAGGGATGTTCCATAAAGGCTGTGTCATATTAGCGTGTTAAACACAAAAAGAGGTTATTCAGTGATGTGAAGTCATATTAATATACTTCTCATTAGCAAAGAACTAAAATTAAATAATACAATTCAAAATGATAAAACAAACAATTGAATGTCATCCATGGCTGTACCAGTGTTATAAGAGAGGCATTTGTATACTGAGGGGCATAATAGTGAGGGACAACTGTAATCTGAATTCTGTGGTGATCAGATTTTAGAGGATAGATTTGCTTGTATACAAAGTAAAGGAGAAGAATAAAATGTAGTTTTTATTTCATAAGAGCTTCCAATGATCGCTCTTACTGTACCTCCTTACAGAATTGGATTGGTCACATGAGGGCCCTGAGTGACCAACTGGTCAAAGGTGCTCGCTTTTACAGATCACTCACACATCTCACCTCTGTCCGCGTGAGTACGAGTCTTGGCTCGACCAATGTGGGTATGTGAGAAAACTTGCCAGTAGCTTCTCTTGAGTCAGTGGTTCTTCCCGGGGTCTTCCAAGGTTCTTCCTCCACCAGATATACTGGCCACCATGTATAGCCTATCATGTGTTGAAAAATGGCGTTAAGCTTCACAAAACCAAACAGTGGGTCACATGATGCAATCATTCTGTTTGCAGTCATGGAATGGCATCATACAGTTACCTTAGGAAGAAGGTTGTTATTTTTCCATCTGGCATGAAAAATATAACAAATTCATTCATTTTCTTTCCCCCTTTTTGAATGGTGAAGCAGTCTGTTACCCTTTTCTGTCCATCTGTCCTTCCATCCATCTGTCTGTCACAGTTTGCACAAGTTTTGCATTTAATTTAGAAGACAATGGTATGGGATGTTCTACAGAGCTGGATAGGAAGCATATTTGCATAATTTATACAAACAAAATGTGACTAAAAATCCATAAAGAAAATTTGCATTGAGTTCAGTTTATGAAAAAGAATTTTAATTTTGAATCATTTTGTCTAAAGTTGTCAGCATATTGATTCAGCCATAGGCACAGTCCATGCTTTATGATGGCACATTCAGTCAATACAAACTTGTGCTATCAGGACAGGTTCTAGATGTTCTGTGCATGTTTCAGATGATCAAATACAGGCATATAATCCTACACATTGATTTGTCTTGGTCACTAAACCATTTGATACATTATGTAAGGCATGATAAATATCTTTTTTATTAAGACCTATTGATATTACAGGTTTATGTTTTGTAGTGCTAACAAAATACCACACTGAATTTTACATGCAATCAGTTACAACCTGTGAGTAAAATACCCAGTTTATTAAAGTCTTTTCTCATCCTCTGTTCCATAAACACTTTGGTTCTTTTTTCTCCCTTCTTATTGCAGTTCTTTTTTTCTCTTTCAGCACAATTGTGTCAAAGCCAAGGGAGTTTGCTCATTTGATAAAGAACAAATTTGGGAGTGCAGATAACATAACTGCTCTCAGTTAGTATTTACACTGATGTGTCATATGTGGGGTGCTGTTGATATGTGGGAAGAATTTTTAAGTGGTTGTTTCAAGGAGTCAGCTGAGGAAAAAGTATTAGTAGATGGACAGAGCTAGAGTCATTCTTGATGATAAATTTACCATTTTGAATAGCTCTCTCATAAAAATTGATCTTTGCTTAGGAGTATCCATTCTGTCTTTCATTTTTATACACTTACCATAAGGCAGAGCATATTATTATGTGCATCCATCTGTCTTTTACCAGTTGGGTTTCCACACAATAACTTTAGTTCTTCACCATCTGTGGTTACCAAACTTTGTGGATAGCTAGCACCTGGGGTAAGGAAGAATCCTATTGACTTTGGGCTCAAAAAGTCAAAATTCAAGGTCACTCTGACTGAAAGAAGAAAAATGGTTTTCTGTGGTTACCAAACTTTGTGGATGGTTTGCACTTAGTGTAATAAAGAACCCTATTGATTTTGGAGGCAAACAGTCAAAGGTCAAGGTCACTGACTGAAAGAATAAGAAAATGGTTTCCACACAATAACATTAATTCTACATATATTGACATACCTCAACCAAACTTTGTGGATGGCTTACACTTGGTGTAAGGAAGAACCCTATTGATTTTGGAGTCAAAAGGTGAAAGGACAAGGTCACTGACTGAAAGAATGACAAAAGTTCTACATGACATACCTGGCACAAAGTTTATGGATGGCTTGCACTTGGCGTAAGGAAGAAACCTATCAGTTTTTGGGGTCAAAGATCAAGGTTATTCTGAAAGAAGAAAACGGTTTCTGCGCAAAAATGTCAGTTATCTGCAAAGAGGACTATTAAACATGGGCTGGGTGTATATTGTGCATTTCATGATACTCTTGTTATATGCCCCCCCCCCCCCCCTCATAAGGTGGGGAATATTATACTGTACATAAATATACATATGTATATGGGGTGTTAGGGGCTTTTAGTTTGGCAGTGGACATAAATAAAGTTTGAATTAAGGCACAGTGAAACCCATCCATAAAGGTATTACAATTGCTTCCTTTGTGGAAAGGTGTCCATTTTAAGGAGCTTGAATTTGCAAGTGAACATACAAAGGGATTCCTAAATGTTTACCCTTTTTGAGCAGGTGTCCTTTATGCAAGGTGTATGCTAAAGTGGGTTTCATTTTCTACATATACAGAGACACCTGAGGAGACTTCTCATGAGGATACAGATAAGGCTCACCCTGGAGGGGGTACGCTTCCTGCCAGCTTCAAATACAACTCGGAGGAGGATAATTCCAGCATTACTTCTGGTTCTGGATTTGGTGCTCACATCAGCCCGCAGTCCACTTCCCAGATTGCTTTGCAACATATTCCAATATCAGAGACTGCGTTGGAATCCCTGATGCATGAGATAACAGAACTCAAAGAGGTCAATAGCAGACTCCAGGAAATGCTGCACAGATATCAAGAGGACAATGAAATGCATAAAGTAATATTGTCAAATTAATTTATTTTGGGGAGTAACAGTTCATGGTTTTGCAAAATCTTTTTCATTGGTACATGAATTTATGCATTGGAAAAGGGTACTTAAAAGAAACATGGTTTGTTGGGTCTTAAAATTTGTGATTTGTAGCAGCCATAACATTCACAACAGTTTTTGTACCACAGGAAAAATAGTGAATTCACAGTATGTGTTGTTTGGTTGAGATAGTGTGATACAGATGTTACTTGTTTGGTTGAGATAGTGTGATACAAATGTTTGGTTGAGATGGTGTAATACAAATGTTTGGTTGAGATAGTGTAATACAAATGTTACTTGTTTGGCTGAGATAGTGTAATACAAATGTTTTTTTGAGATAGTGTAATACAAATGTGGTTGAGATAGTGTAATACAAATGTTACTTGTTTGGTTGAGATAGTGTAATACAAATGTGGGGTTGAGATAGTATAATACAAATGTTACTTGTTTGGTTGAGATAGTGTCATACAAATGTTTGGTTGAGATAGTGTACCGTAATCACAGTAAGTCTTGGGACACAAAAAAATAATTACTTTTTTTTGTGTCCCAAGACTTATATGCATGTAAAATATATAAAATTTTCGGTGTCCCAAAACTTGTAGAAAGAAAAAAAAACGTAAGGACAAAATTGGGAAGATCGCCATACGTCATACAGCAGTGACCAGCTCGTTCAATTACCACGTCATTCGTCAATAAACTGTTATAAACTACTATGATTGTTTTATGTTAATATTTTGCATGTGCATGTTTTCCGATTTCTCCAACATGATTTAAAAGAAAGGTAAATAAAGACTTCATAATTCAAGGGCTGCTTACATTTAACGGTAGACATGTACTATAGTGTACATTACTTACACAGTGCAAATCGTACTTGGCGTCACTTATATCCTTGTTTATTCCCAAAAATATTCTATGCAGATATTGCTTTATTCATCATTTTTACCAAATCGCATTCTTCCAGATTACATTTCAGCTACACGTTCAATGCTGTTTCATTTATTTGGATTCAAGCGCTCAACAGTTACTGTTTTTTAATGGTATAAGCGATCCTACAAAGTGATGTAATGTTTAGTTATATAAAGCACATAACCAGCATAAATTCAAATAACTGTCATATATTCATGAAAGAATGATCGTAATACACGTTAAAATTCTGAATATAGATCGATCAAGAGCATCATTGATCCATTTTAGTTTTGTGTTTCGGCTTCACAAAATGATAATTTTCCATGCATTATTCATTCCACTTTTGGTTTTGGCAAGTTGGTTGTTTTGGCGTCTCCCTTGTTTATAATTGGCGAATTTGTCTTTTGTTTTCCGACAGCAATCCAGGCCAGTTAATGGTTAAAACCCTGAAATTGGCTTGGGTAAAGAGGAATTTTGTCCGGCGGCAATGCCGGTACTTTGATGTGTGATTGACTTCTACTGCGTAATATTAGCATGATTACCGTAGCTAAGTAACAGGAAATTATTTAAGGTAGCTTTCACCAAAGCAAACTACCACGGAGTTTTTATTTTAAAAGCATTAGTTCTTAAATCTCTTTATCGTATTTTAAAGATATTATTTAAGTTTAGTGCAGTGGTGCATATGATTCGAATCCAATGTATGTACTTCATTCATCACAAGTAAAATCTTCAATGTACACGTGGTGACGCCATGATGTAAACATGCGTACAATAAATGCTAGAGTTGAAATAAACACTATTTTCGTTGTTCTCATCCTGGTATTACATTGTAATGAATTAGGTATTTCCATTTTCAGGGGGAAAAAAAACTCCCCAATAATTACAGTTGACTTTCGACAATTTTAATGCAATAATGCATAAACTGACAATAGTAAACTAGAGCACAATAGGGAGAAGTTATTGTTGAATGGGTATAACATACCGATAATGCTCAAATCTTGTCATCATCTGATTAAATTATACATATTTTATTTTGATAGAAATAATAAGTAAACAGAGAAAAATTTAATATATTTATTAACTCTTCAAACAAATTATAATAATTTATAATATTTCCATGTAATAATTGATAATGAGAGTCCCTTAACAACCACGAAGTCCTGTTTATTTTACATGAGGTTACGATCGATAAAATACGCCGATCGATAAGTAGTAAAAAAAAAAAAAAAATGTTTTAGGTGTCCCAAGACTTATAGTACATGAAAAAATTGCTTTAACTTCGTGTCCCAACTTTTATAGGTCATAAAAAAATTACTTTCGAAAATAAATAAGGGTGTCCCAAGACTTATAGTGTCCCAAGATTTACCGTGATTATGGTAATACAAATGTGGTTGAGATAGTGTAATTCAAATGTTTGGTTGAGATAGTGTAATACACATGTTAGGTTGAAATAGTATAATCAAATGTTAGGTTGATATAGTGTAATACACATGTTAGGTTGAAATAGTGCAATAAAAATGTTAGGTTGAGATAGTGTAATACACATGTTAGGTTGAGATAGTGTAATACAAATGTTTGGTTGAGATAGTGTAATACAAATGTTTTGCTGAGATAGTGTAATACAGATATTAGGTTGAGATAGTGTAATACAAATGTTGTTTGGTTGAGATAGTGTAGTACAAATGTTAGTTGTTTGATTGACATAGTTTAATACAAATGTTAGTTCTTTGGCTGAGATTGTGTAATACAAATGTCATGATTGAATTTTTGGCCGGATTGCAATGCAGTTCAGGCTTATGGATTGATGATGTCTGTCAGGAAGTCTGTCTGTCTATCCTTTGTCCATCTGGCATCAACACTGAGGTTAGGGTTTGCATTTTGGTCAGTTTCTCAGATGCTGCTGCTTGTAGAGTCACATGACTTGGTATGTAAATGTTTCATGAGTGCTACAGCCATCAGTGAAATCTTGGCCACTGTGACCTCTATTTCGTGGTTGCAACCCAGCCATACTGCTGTTGGCCATTTTGTTGTTACCTTTGAGGCTTAGGTCCACCTAGCTCTTAGCAAAGAAGTTTTGTTTTGATCTTGAAATTTTTTAATTTTAATTGTAATTAGAGAAAAGATAGCAAATTTAGATTCCAACACTTTTCAAATTAAACCATTCCATCCCAAAGGAGTAGAGTAAAGATGAATTGAGTTTCTGGTTTGTTCTTTAATTTGCCATGCATCCAAGAGCAATTCATCTTAAAAGCTGCATTTTTCAATTGATTTTGATGGAAATTGTCATGTAAACTTTTTTCTGTGTTACAGAATGCCATGCATAATGATATTGCAAGTCTCAGAGGGATGTTTGATGAAGACAAGTTTAAAATGGAGAGACTGGAGGAACAGATGAATGACATTACAGAACTTCATCAGCATGAAGTTGTGAATCTCAGACAGGTTAGTTGCAAATCTGAGATAAAAATATCCAGAATCTTTTTTTTACATCATCACAGTTATTCATATAATTTGCAGAATTGTACATCATCACAGTTATTCATATAATTTGCAGAATTGTCCAACACTATATTTTGAAACATCTTGTGATCATAGCATCAGATAATTTTGTATTTGGATGCAAAATAAGATGGGAGTGAAGCAAATGTTTTGAACTACCAAGAAAGGATATTTCGCCCACATGTAAAAGTCATGGATCTCTAACAGGCAGTTCAGTACCTATACAGGGATTCTACACACCTTAGATTCCTAATCATAGCTCTTGGAAAAAACAATATATATTGAAAATTTAGTATGGTTTTTTTACCTATTGACTGTGCTACATCACTCCTTAGAACATCAGTTTTTTAAACATCAAACAATTAGTAACAGATACATCCACACATGATGCGGCATTTATAAGTTTATATACTGAAGATTGTGGAAAAATTGACAGAACAAATGGTCCATTGTAACATTTCTGTTTTATATAAAGAAAGCTACTCAGGTAACAGATATCCGTTGAAATTATGACAAAACAAATATGCCACTTCCAGAAATGTTAAGATTCACAAAAAAAGCGTAAGAAATATAACGAAAGTTTCAATTGGCGTTCCGGAAAAAAAGATTGCAGGCATATTTCCTGTATTGCATGCTATTGGTTGTCTGCATCCATAACAGTGATGGCAGAGAATTTTGAATCTTGTACAATAATTGGACAGGGAACTAGTCTAAAACTAATCAGTCTCAGTTAGCTCGACACTTATATTCAGGAAAATTGAAGAGGAAGGACGATAGTATGTGTAAAATTGATTTCACCAAAATAAGAAAAGAAATGTGTCAGTGAAATATAATTCTTGATTTGGAGCAGAATGGGACTGGGTAAGAAAAAGTGACCATGGACCTAGTATTTTTTAAGCATGGGCATGACATTCATTGTATTTGTCAGCAGTGAGCCAAAAAGACAAATAGGAGAGAAGTAATTGAGATTGGTTGAAGAGTCAAAATTACATACTTGACAAATCAAATACTGTGAATTCATTTTTTCCTCTACTGGTCATAGACCAGAATAGCTTATGAGATGGTCTGTTGTTCATTGTCTGTCTGTCTGTTAGCACAAGTTTGTTATCGCTACTCCTCCTAAACTACTCGGAGCATTGCCATGAAACTTCACACACATTTAACCCATGGTCGAGTTATTCCTAAATAAAAATGGTGCTGCATGGACATCCAGTATGGCTGTCACAGCAGCACTCTTGAAAAACTTGTTATCACTACCCCTTATAAATGGATGAATCATATCATTAGGGGTTTTCACTAAAAGACTCATTATGATGGCTAGTTGGTTTTAAATGAAATGGTGCTGAGCTGATTTCCAATATGGCTACTGCAGCAGCCATCTTGAAAATCTTGTTTTCGCTACTCCACCTGGATGGAAAGTCATATTGACATGGTGTTTTCACCAGAAGACTTCTTATATATAGTTGGACCTAAATGAAAATGGTTCCGATCTGACATCCAATGGCCACATTGGCCATCTTGAAAATCTTATTATTACTACTCCTCATTGATAAAAAGTCATATTGACATAGGGTTTTCACCATAAGACTTCTTATGATGTCTAGTTGGTTCTAAATGAAAATGGTACTGCTTGCACATCCAATATGGCCACCATAGCAGCCATCTTGAAAATCTTTTATCGCTGCTTCTCCTGAATGGATGGCCATAACCACATGGGATGTTTGCTGAAAGACTTCTTATGATGTCTAGTTGGTCCTAAATGAAAATGGTGCTGCTCAGACATCCAGTAAGTCCACCATAGTGGCCATCTTGAAAATCTCGTTATTGCTACTTCTTATAGGTGGCTGGTTATATTGACATTGTGCTTTCACCAAAAGACTTCTTATGATCTTGAGTTTGTACTAAATGTAAGTGATGCCAATCTGATATCCTGTATGGCCACCACAGCAGCCATCTTTAAAATCTTGTTATCATTACTCCTCCAAAACAGAAAGTCATATTAGCAAGGTGTTTTCACCAGAAGACTTCATAAGATGTCTTATTGGTCCTAAATTATAATGGTGCCAATCTGATGTCCAATATGAAAATGATTCTGATCTAACTTCCAATATGCCTGCCACAGTGGCCATCATGAAAATCTTGTTATCACTACTCTTAAATGAAAAGTCATTTTGACATGGGCTTTGATCAGAAGAGTTCTTATGGTGTCTAGTTATTCTTAAATGAAAATGATGAAAACTGACCCTCATTATGGCCACCATGGAGGTTAGCTTGAATATATTGTTATCTCTATTCCTCCCAAATGGATGGCCATATCAACATGGGGTTTTCACCAATTTCTTATGATACCTAGTTGGTCCTAAATCAAAATGGTGCCAATTGTACATCCAGTATGGCTGCCACGATGGCCATCTTGACAATATTGTTGTCACTACTGCCCCTAAATGGATGGTCATATTAACATGGGTTTTTCACCAAAAGACTTATAATGATGCATACTTAATCCTAAATCAAAATGGTGCCAATCTGACATCCAGTATGGCCACCACAGCAACTAATTTGACAATCTTGTTATCGCTGAATAATATCAGAGATATTTTCGACACTAGTGGTAAAAAGGAAGAAATTATCTTATTTTGAATTCCTGGAAATCATTTTCAGCCAATACAAAAATTATATGGCTGTCGAAGTGTTTTAATTTATTACACTGTATCTTTATCAAGTTTGTGATGCTTTGATGCTTTGGAGTCACTGCTTTTTTATACCCCACCATGACAGTGGTAGGGAATAAGGCTTTACTCTTGTCTGTCCATCCATCCATACATTTGTACATCTGTCACACCTTAGTTAAGTTTTGCTGTTTGGTCAGTTTTCAAGTACTGTTGTCAGGGCATCATTGTTCCTGAACACATTTTTAGTTGAAATCCTAAATGTATTTTTATACATTATACTTATTGTTTTACAGGATATTGCTAGTATGGAGGAAAAGCTTGAATATCGACTTGAGGAGAGGACTACAGATATCCATGACTTGCTAGAAAATTGTCAAACTAGGGTAAGATCACCTCACATAATCCAGGGGACATGGGCGGGAGGATTGCAGAGTATTGATATTAAATACTTGTAAAATCTGGCAAATATGTGTGTGTGCATATTTTTGTATGCCTGCATAATAAATTCGATTTTAAAACCACTTATCTTGATCAAACTTTGTAAATAACTTATTTATTGATTTTGGGGTCAGAAGGTCAAAGGTCAAGATCACAATGACTCAAAGAAGTAAAACTTGTTTCTGCATAACAAGTTTAGTTCAAGACCATGCACATGGCCTTCACTTTGTGGATGGCTTACAATTATGGTAAGTAAGGACTCTGTAGATTTGGGGGTGGCGGTCAGAAGATCAACAGTAAAGATAACAGTGACACAATCAAATGAGAGAGTTTATGTAAAAAGTATTTGATTTGCAAACCACATACCTGCACCAAACTTTGTGGATTGCTTTTGTGGCACTGAAGTAAGATATAGATGTTCGGATGGAAAGCTCAAAGATAAAGATCTCAGCAACCCAAAAGAAGGAAAACGCTTTCTGCATAACTTGTGTTTTAGACCAACAAATTTAATTAATAGTTTATAAGGAATCCATTGCTTTATGAGTTACAAGGTCAGTTTCACTATATTTGATCAGTTGATAGTGTCCAAGGTCATGCATGCTAGTACTTACATAGAGTACTGTCAAATACTGGGTAGATGGATGATATTTTATTATACACCTATAAATGATACTTACATTGAGTACTGTCAAATACAGGGTAGGTGGATGATATTTTATTATACACCTATAAATGATACTTAACTCCAACTAATCATTTTCTGACATTCTGATATGGACATCTGTATTAACTATAAGCACTTTCCAATTCCATATCACCACAGTCCAAAAACTTGAACAGATTTTTTTATGTCACATAAATGACAACCACCCAACCACCAATTTTCAAGAAGTTACATTGGTTATAGAATCAAAACAGGTGTATTATTCAAATAATTATGCATTGTTTTTAAATTCATACAGCAACAAAAGTCTGGCAGTCTTTTCAACAATGTTTAAAAGCATACTGAAATGTTCACTAGTTGTCATGTGGAGATTGCAGACCATCTTTGAGCTTCACATCATCATCATCCATGAATTGTAAATCGGTGAAATGCTTCAGCGCGCAAACTGATGAATTGCAACATCACTGTCAACCAATTGCTTTCAAGAAAATTCTCCAGAATGAAAGAGAATTTAAGTTACTGACATTGACACTGAGTAAATCCAACGTACATACATTCATGAAAATATACATGCTGTGCATCCAGAAATAGGACAGCATACCTGCCTATTATACAGTGTCTCATCACCTATTGATAACTGTCTAATGCTAGAAAAGGTAGTTCATTTAATGAATTAAAATAAATGTTTAAGGTAAATAATAAAAGCATAATTAGTATATTGATCAGGAGAGCTGTATCATCACTCTTTAGTGTGTGACATCAGCGGATCAAACTTGACACTTTGCATCTCCTGAGATCTGCTATCACATACACACCTTTGCTTATACATCTCTTCTGAGCAGTATGTCACACAAAAATAATGGATTTGTATTGTTCACCATCCATTTAAATTGGTATAAGCTCTTGGCACAAATTTTTTATGTGCATGTGAAAATTTGAGTTACCAACTACTGTACCAGTGTTTCAGCTAGCATTATTTAGAGGGGTGCATTGCCCTGTCATTTGTTTTCAGTGTCCCTTAATTTTTTAATGACACTTTTCTGTTCTTTTATGATGCCCTTCAAAATTTTCATAAATCCTCAACATTTTCCAGAGCAATAATAAATTTTGTTTTGATCTCTCAATTTTGTAAAGTAGATTGAACCAAATGACATGAAAGAATGTCTTGTCTGCTCACTGTTCATATGTATTGGAAGCAATTTCTGCAGCACGAGTCATCAGAGTGTGGATGATGCTGATTCTCTTAACAAAAGGCCTTCAGATAGAGAAACCCCAAACTTAAACTGGTTCATGGAATACTGTCTATACTCCCCTATAAGTCAAGTCCAACTGCAGCCATCATCGACCCCGATCTGCCTTCACATAATGCACCAGCAGATCAGTGTCTCTGTTGTTTGTTCTAATGATTATTCCTAACAAACTGCAGACCCAGATCTGTTTGCACATTATGCAATGGCAGATCTGGGTCGGTGCAGTTTGCAGTTGGACTTGACTTATAAGTGAGTATATACAGTAAGTAAAAGCTAATTATTCCATTATATCTGTACTTTTTACTTGTAAAACATTAACAACACCAGATAAATTCATCATTCTGTGGTGATGGATATTTGTTGTTGCTTTAAATGATATATTTGTGGTTGTATAGTATGGTATGGTATGTGCAGTACAGAATGGTATGGGATGGGGACAGGATAATATAATATAATATAATAAAATATAATATAATACAATACAATACAATACAATACAAAACAATACAATAATATAATATAAAGCAGTATAATGAAAATATTTCTGCATATTTTCGTATTCCTTGTGATAAAATATGAATACCTTTCATATTGTATGTTGATAATAAATCCTCTATGTGGTTGCAAAAATATTGAAGCTTAAATCTGTTAATCTGAAATGTCTGACCTGTTGGATTATGTTGATTGCTTGATTTCATGGCCTAACTAGAAATGTTAGTAATTTCTGTTTGGTAATGTACCTTTAGGATTATGTTGATTGCTTGATTTCATGGCCTAACTAGAAATGTTAGTAATTTCTGTTTGGTAATGTACCTATAGGATAATGATTATGTTGATTGCTTGATTTCATGGCCTAATGAGAAATGTTAGTAATTTCTGTTTGGTAATGTACCTATAGGATTATGTTGATTGCTTGATTTCATGGCCTAATGAGAAATGTTAGTAATTTCTGTTTGGTAATGTAGCTATAGGATTATGTTGATTGCTTGATTTCAGGGCCTAATGAGAAATGTTAGTAATTTCTGTTTGGTAATGTAACCATAGGATTATGTTGATTGCTTGATTTCATGGCCTAATGAGAAATGTTAGTAATTTCTGTTTGGTAATGTACCTATAGGATTATGTTGATTGCTTGATTTCATAGCCTAATGAGAAATGTTAGTAATTTCTGTTTGGTAATGTACCTATAGGATTATGTTGATTGCTTAATTTCATGGCCTAATGAGAAATGTTAGTAATTTCTGTTTGGTGAGGTACCTGTAAGATTATGTCGATTGCTTGATTTCATGGCCTAATGAGAAATGGTAATGCAGAATAATGATGTTAGTAATTTTTGTTTGGTGAGGTGCAATGACAAGATTCAATAAACATGACAAAAATGTCAACTTATAACAAGACAATAAAGCAGAGAAAGTATTTTTTCCATAAATAATTTTGATCTTGTTTGCAATAAAATAATATTTTGAAACATTATTAATATTGGCAGTGTATCTGCAATGTTTACAATGACCAGCACAGAGAGCCATGAACTGAGACCATATAGTCTGAGTAAAATACTTGGTAAATTTGCAGATTTCTAGACAGTATTTTATATATTTGCATTAATATTAAATAATCTGTCAGAAAAGTAAATTAAAAATGTTATTAAACATCGTATGGGTTTTCATATGAGACCCAAATCATGGCAGTACTAGAATCAAGACTCATATTAGAACAACATGCAATATCAATTCATCATTATGTTTTATTACCAGTTTACTCTTAACGACACTTGCTTGAATTTAAGAAATTTTGTTTAATAGTTGAGAAAAATTAGCAAGTCTGATAATGTTTTACACTGAAGTAGCTGATTTCTTGCTGCATCCTGCGCGATAATGTCAGCGGTTTACCATTTATGTTCTGCTCTGTTTTGTGTATATTTGCACATAAAATATCAGTAGATATCAGTAGTTACATAATGCTCCTTCCCAATTCAAGGTAAAACAGCAGATAAAAAGAAAATGAAAAAAAAAAATATTTGTCCAATGCTGGATTTGAACCCGGTTTGTCTAGATGCAAGGTGTCCATCTTTACCTTTACACCACACAAGCATCTTACAAAAGGCTTGAAATTTCTTACTCATAATGTTATCAATCTCTATTGATGGCCAGTGAAAAAACACTGAAATATCACAATTATTTAACTCGGAAAATCCAGTAATTCACTGCCTAGCATAAAATAATTTGTTTTCTTACTCTGATTAGTATTTTTATAACAGCTAAAACTTGAATTGGATGAATAGTTTAAAGTTAATTCTCCATGTTTACTGGTTGTAAATGGAGTAGAAGGTGTTTGTAAAAAAAGGAAGTATTCAGTATAAACTGAGTATTGTTGATAGTAGGTTCAAAGCACAAATGAGATTAATTTGTTTCTAATTTTGTTATTCACAGATCACAAAAATGGAGTTGCAACAACAACAGCAGCAGATCATCTCCATGGAGATGGTGGAAAATGTCACATTTCGAACTATCCTTACGAAGCTTCTGAATGTAGCATTGGCCATTCTTGCAGTTATTCTAGTCTTTGTGTCAACTGCAGCTAATCTGCTTGGACCCTTTCTTACCACAAGGTGATTCTTTATTTGCATAGGGGAAATTTTGGAGTCATTTAGAATTATTTTCCCTTGGACTTCTAACAGCCCAATAATAGTGCCTATGAAACACTCCATTCAGAAAATTTCTCAGGCCCAGTTTGTTTCAGTGAGGAGTCATTACTTAGTTTATTACAATTAACGTTAACATAGAATCTTGACCCGTTAAATTGGAAAGGATAAATTTAGTAGAGACCAGTTTTTTTGCACAACTGTATGAATCTTTCCTCTGGTCAGGGTTGAATTTTTTGGATAGGGTCAAAAATGAAACTGGTGATGTTGGAGAATTACTGGCTTTTTTGTAACTGACTAACGACATGCCATCAAATCAGACTAGGTCTTAATAGCAGAATTTACCAAGTTAGGCACACTGCAAAGAAAATTTGCCACAAGTCAATCAAAACAAGATGCAGCTGAAAACTTCCAACTATAATTGTCTTTTTTTTTCTTCCCCTCTCTTAAAATATAAAATCTCTGACCTGGTTTTGAAATGATTTGCCAGGTGTAGCTATTGCCTCCAGTTTTATAACTTTTCTTTTTATCTGCACCATATAGCCATTATTGTGGTGACATGCCATCGAAACCTACTACTTCTACCGCTACTACTGGACCTTAATTCAATTGGATAATACCTTTGGAACTCCAAATCTATTGACTGAATATACAGCATAAAGTTTTGACCTCTTAGGTTCATCGAAGACTAACCAGCAGTTTGTGAGTGGGTGACAGTTTGAAATTCATCAAATGTTACTTTGACCAAGTATTCAGAAAGATCTTAGGAAGTGTTTCACAGGAGTGGGAGAGCAGAAAAGGATGTTATTAAAATTGTGTTATTCCTCCGAGTTTTTCTAAAATTTTGGATTTTTTTTTAAAACAGGTACACCTATTTCATTTAGCATAAGTACTTCTACCTGTTGTTACTATGCTAACAAGTAGATGACCCACTTTTTGAAAGGACACTGGCCACATGACCCACTCAGAGGCAAACCTAGATGTAACAGTGATAGTGTGGTTCACAGAAGAAAGAAAAAAATCCTGCAAATTTTATATTCCTATATCAATTGCATATACAGTATTGTTCATTCAAACACATTTTTGGTTAGAAAATTTTGTCATCAGCTTGTAAAGGCTCCAAAGAACTCATGATTATAAACTCATAAAGTGGGCAAATAGGCATTGCCAGAGCTAAGTTAACCATGAGTACTCATGACATGGCATTTTATGGCCCACCCCACCTCACACACACATATATACGGCAAGAGTGGGGGTAGATACTGTACCCATGTCTGTCCATCCATATGTGTCAGTTTTCTTTTACACTAAATGACTTGAGTAGGAGTTCAACCAAATTTGATCCTGAGGTAAGTTTTGAGGTGACCTATGTCAAGATTGACTGTCACCTTTTCCTGCAAACATTTTCCAGAGTTATTGCCCCTACTGTGAAATTGTAATTCACACATAACCCACATTAAGACTGGTTAGTGCTTAGTGGTATAATGGAATTGAAAAATTGACAGGCTGCATCTAAAGTTACGATTCACATGTAGCCCACAGTAAGCTTGGCATCTAAAATTACAATTTGTACATAACCCTCAGTGAGCTTGACATCTGAAGTTATGATTCACATGTGGCCCACAAGATTGGTGTTATAATGGAATTGACAAATTGCCAAGCTCCACCTATCTATCAGCAGCTGTTAGTCAGTTGCTGTTAATTAGAAATTCCAGTAGACTGCTGTTCAATCTCATTGCATAGTATGAGTGAACCATTACATTATTACACCTGGAGTACTTGACTAACTCAGAGATAATTCAGTTTCAATTCAGTAGTTTATTTTCATTAGCATGTGCATGCTTATAGTGTTATATACTACAAATATTGTGTGGTTATCAAATACTCTATTTGCAAGTTGAAATAGAAACTCCTAAAAGTAATCAGCAAAAGCTGGAAAATAGATGGTGGACAAATATAAACAATCTTTATAAGAAATTATTGCAATAATAATCTGTCTTTTTTTCAATGCCTCATATACATACAGCATCATCCATTTTTGGTTAGGTACCTATCTAGTTTTTGTATTTTATAACTTGTACAAATTCAAATTGTTAAATAAACTTCACGATCAACATAAATATTTTGAAAAATGTGATAAAATTTCTGATGTCCAAAGAAAAAATTAGGTAATTAGTAGACATGATTATCTGGGCTCCAGTGATTGGTCAGTTTCATATACAAGTGACTGACACCTGGTGGCAGATATATGGAGCGTTGTGATTGGTCAGTTAACCAAATATTTCTCTTTTCTTTCAGGGCAAGAATACTCAGCACTTCATTTTTGATATTCAGCATTGTCATGACATGGCAAAATTGGACATGGTTAACAGAGACGTTCTTCTATATATACGGATATTTCTGGAATTGGTTATATCCCACGTAGCATTTTTCCATCTGACCCTTATATGGGTCAAAGTCACATGTCTTAGTCACTGAAATAGATCAAGGAGAGATCAAAGTTGGAATTTATGTGCTGTGTCTTTCAGACAAAGTTTTCCATTTCTAACTGATGCAATGGAAAGTGATTCATGAGAATGCCAGTGGTTTTTTGTGTGAAGGAAGAGTAGTTTGGTTGTTTTGTGGACCATTCGTGGATATTTGCTGTGATTTTATGTTGCATATTAGTTGTTCATGAAAAAAAGTTGCTATTTGCGAACATTTCTTTGGAAAATACATTCTAGACCTTGCTGGGGTTCTACTTTAACTTTAAGGCTCTTGAAGCCATAATTTTGCAAAACATTGTAAAAACAAAGTTGTGTTTTTTTTTCCCCCTGTGAGTATGGTTGTCCAAGTCCTTGGCTTCAATAGCCAATGTGTTAAAACACATGAATCAAGTTGATGCCTGTATATTGCTGTTAGATACTCCATGAGTATTTGCCATCTCCAGTTTGTTATTATGTACATTGGATATTGCTCTAAGTTGCCATAGACACATTGTTGCATGATATATCATTTAGTGTATTGACATATGCAAGGAATAGACAAATTTTCAAAAAGCATCGTTACCCACCAGATGAGCAGACTGAAAAATCTGCTTGCCCAGAAGTAACATCTTGTTGCCTAATTCTAACTCTTTAATGTTGTTCTAATTTTTAAAAAAATATATTATTCATAAATTTAGCATTGGATTTCTTGTAGTATTATGTGAAAATGAGTGCAAAAGTATCTTTTTACATCTTTCATTTAGGAGCCGCGGTGGCTCAGTGGTTAGTGTGCCGGATTCACAACCGAAAGGGTGCAGGTTCGAATCCTACCATCGGACCAGCCTGGGTCAGCTACTGTGGTGTGTCCTTGGGCAAGGCACTTTACTCCAATTGCCTCTGCACTAAATAACCAACTTGTGTTGGTGTGCCGTAAAGCACCAAAACCAAACCAAACCAAAACATCTTTCATTTAACATAGACATGTAGACAGCCTATTTTATTATTTTGCATCCAGGCAAACATATTGATTTTAAAACCTATCATCAAAAGCAGGTTGTATGGCTAAGGTTTGACTTTGAGTCACTTGGCTGCCTTGCTTTAGTTTTCTAGTTCTCCTGGGCTGTAGGGCAGTGAATTTTTCTACCTCTGAATATGTAGCTAAACATAATTCATTTTAATTCTTTATTTATTTGGTCTTGTATAACTTGTGCCTAGTTTCAGACAGGATAGAGCAAGATCTGACATCACATAATGCAATTGCAGATCATAATGCACTTATTCCCAGGTTCAAACAGGGTAGACCCAGATTTGCCATTGCATAATGCACTTGCAGATCATAATGCACTTGTGGATCACATAATGCACTTGTGTCCAGTGTCGGACAGAGTAAACCCAAATCTGCCATCATATCATGCACTTGTGGATCACATAATGCACTTGTGTCCAGTGTCGGACAGAGTAAACCCAAATCTGCCATCATATCATGCACTTGTGGATAACATTATGCACTTGTGTCCAGTGTCCGACAGAGTAAACCCAAATCTGCCATCATATCATGCACTTGTGGATCACATAGTGCACTTGTGTCCAGCTTCAGAGTAGACCCAGATCTGCCATCTCATAATGCAGTTGGGGATTATATAGAGATGTCACCCATTCCTGATTTTGCACAATTATATAAAAAAATGGGTGAAAACTCCACATTCTGAACTATATGATTTATATAGGAAATCAAAATTTACATGGATTCAGTTTTGAACAGGAGTTTTCTGTGTGGAGCAATACATAGAATATAGTATCTCAATGTGAAAAATGGATCGAAGATAACAAGAAACCAGTCGACTAGACTGATAATAGGTGAAAAGTGGTGGAGTGAAAAAAGATGCAGATAATTCACAAGGAAAAACTAATGTTTATTGTTATTGTTCTGGCCAAAAATATTGAGGAATTCAGGGTTTTGGAATCGGAGAAATGAACACACCATTTATTTTCATTAAACCTTATTACCAACTATGTACAGGTATGCATAGGCTCAAACCAAGATGTGTTATATTTGTATAAAAGTTTGTTGCTTTTAACCAGCATGTTATCTATTCCAAATGGTCTGTTTATATTTGAAAAATTGATGCTAGGATCCCTGATAAGCATGAATATGGGTTGGCATCTTTGATCGTAATATATACTGTTTGGTCAGTTTACAATTTCAAATAAACATTGCAGGCTCTTATCTGTCAGCACATTAAGCAATGGAATATCAAGATATACTATATATATTCGCATATAAGCTTATACCAACTGCATAGACCCAGATCTGCCGTCACATAATGCACCAGCAGATCTGGGTCCGTGCAGTTTGTAAGGATTAATCAGTAGAACAAACAACATAGACCCTGATCTGCCGGCGCATTATGTGAGGGCAGATCAGGGTCTATGTTGTTTGCATTTGGACCCGGCTTATACGCAAGTATATATGGTATATATTTTGTTATACATATGTAAATACTATATACAGTACATTCCGTTGATTACAAAATTAGATGTAGCAAAAATTATTATTTTTAAATGACTTAAAATAAGTATCTATTTCAAAAGATAAATACCTGTTTTCAATGTTTCAGTTTTAAATAATCCCAAGTGTGTCAGTACAGTGGGATTATGTTACAAATTGCAGCAGTGTATGCAGGTATTTATCTTCTGAAATAGATACCTCTATTGAAGTCAGTATTTCGATTCCAACATAACAAATAAAAACACTTTGGCTTTACTACACTCATTTCACTATGTTGACTAGTACTGCAGCATGCAAGCTAGCATCTCACTCAGCCATTGGCTGCACATTCATGTGATTACATTAGAATATTATGTCAAACATACCATTACAGTTGTTGACATATGGAGCCTCAATAAGATGTATCTATTGTGTCAGATAAATACCTTTTTTTCTTGATACATTGTATAGAGAGATGAAATGAGTTCACATTAGAATACATACAACGAAGCACATTGCAAGGTCCCTGACTGTGTTTAAGAGACTATTTTATCTTGCTATAGTAAATTAAGATATAACTATGATTTTATGGGTCCCTTTGGCTTCATTATATCCAGAATTTACTGTATTTTATTTGTATGTTGGATTTTATCTGGGTACAGTTACACCTGTCAGATATGAACACAAGCTATTCAAATACTTATCTGGATAAAATTGCTGGTGCATCAGGGATTGAAAATTCACTCCTACAACTTGAAATGATTAGTGAAAATTACCAGCAGTCAAGTGAATTTTCCAAATCACCCACCCAATTAGGTGAATGCTGATTCTTAGCTGTTTAATGAAAGGGATGTTTCAGTTGAAAATATTGCTGACCTTATTCTTTGAAAATCCATACCTTTTATCAGAAGTTTGTTTCCATTTGTCTTCAGTACAAATAAATAGGGAGGGAATGAGGGAGAGCAGATTGGTTTCAGTTTGTAATTGCTTACAACTGGTGTTAGAAAGGTGACAGAACAAGTTCAGGAAAACAGCCTTTCACAGAATCAAATTTATGTCATTAACATCATCAACTTTTATATTTCTATAATAGCAGGTTGAGTAGAGTTTATTCTGGGTCAGTAAACAATTTCAGTATGTGCCCTAACTGGGCAAGTGGATTTTTTTTATAGATTTTTCAAACTCAGTGCATGCAATAAAGATATCAACCAAATTCCTTCAATTCACTCTCTATACTGCGTGGATATTGTTCAGAGGATAGTCTGGGCAGGAAGATTTTCACCATACCAAAAGTTCTTTAGTAATCTGTTTTATGTATTGTAATGTTTTGTTTATATTATATTGCATGGTACCTAAGTTCTTTGTATGCTTTGAAATTGCACCACACAATGAAATATAACCATTCTGAATGTTGTCCAAACTTACTTCCTGTATAAATGAATACATTAGTTGTGTCTATTTTGACATTTAAGCTGAGAAATATTGGATGCATAATAATAATAATATCAATATGAATTCGGAAGTTAGATAAATACAACGTCATTTACCATATATAATGTGCACTAACATTATAAGTTAAAATCTACAGGTGTATTATGGTAGATAAATACAACGTCATTTACACTGTATTTACCATATATAATGTGTGCTAAAATCATAGGTCCAAATCTATATGCGCATTATGGCAGATAAATACAAAGTCATTTACACTGTATTTACCATATATAATAACATCATATGTCCAAATCTATATGCGCATTATGGCAGATAAATACAAAGTCATTTACACTGTATTTACCATATATAATGTGTGCTAACATCATAGGTCCAAATCTATATGCGCATTATGGCAGATAAATACAGAGTCATGCATACTATGTTTACTATATATAAAATGAACCAAAACCACAGGTTCAAATCTGCAGGTGTATTATGGTGGATAAGTACAAAGTCATTAATACCACATTTGCCATATATAAAGTGCACTAACATCATAGGTCAAAAGTTGCAGGTGCATTATGGGTCTACATTGTTTTCAGTTTGCTGTGGGTTCTACATATATAAATTGTATTATGGTGCTTAATTTGACATGTTATTCCTGACCGATTTTCGGTGGATATATTGTAGACAACTTTTTTTTCAGCTATTGCACTAGAAGTCAGCTAGTTTATATGTGAATAAATATTCTGTGACAAATCAGTAGCAACAGATTGTGTTCACCATTAGAATAAACTTAAGTCATGTTACATGTTTTTATTTTTTTTGTCTGCCACCTTTACAGAGCTTTTAAAAATGTAATATTTTGTTAATTTCATTAATAGTAACATTCTACTGCATCATTGATTTTAAGTTAAATGTATATTTTTGCATGTCCAGCTTCTACAGTACATAGTGTAAAATGTTTTGCAAACATACATGACACATAATTTTTAATTTTACTAGGAAAAAATTCTTAAACTTTATTACTGGAGGATTTGTTGTATACTTATTATTATTTCTTTTCCTTTTCAGTTTTTATGAATTTCAGTCTCGTCATGCTTATGGCATAGTGTCCATTCCCTTTTAGGCATGTTTCAATTTAACATACTTTGTACCCAGTGAAGGTACTTTCATTTGGATTAGTTGCCCATGGATGCAATTTAGAATTTTGTAGCATTTTTGTAAGAACTCTTTGTGAAATCAAAGAACAATGGCATATATTTTTTTTAAAACTTCTATCGCTGGGTACAATGTATGCTTAAATGGAACAGCCTTTACCAAATGTAGTTTGTTTTACCACAAATAGTAACAAATTTTATGGTCTTGCTTAAAATTAGTAACCAATGTAAATTTGATAACATTTGTTTTTGTGGCTTCATTTTAAAAGCATCTTGCTGACTATGACCCATCACGGCATACCAAGTTGTACTTAATGAATTAATGTACTAAGCATACTGTTGATATATAATTATATTTTCATAGGGGACAGTTTGTATTGCACATAATGATTTATGGGTTGTCTCCCTTTGCTTTTTAATTTTTGTGAAAGGGAAGAAAGATCTTGAGAAAATACAGATTGAAAAGAAAGAGAAAAAAGTTAATATTTTCATCAGTATTTTAGATTTTGAAAGTCTTGGGTTTCATGAGTAGGTTTTGGTAGAGTATTAGTAGCCTTTAATATAGCCTAATTAAAAATACTTTGAATTCATTTATTTTTCTAGGTACCGTACTCATTTATTTTTCTATTTTAAAAAAATGACATTTAATTTGTTGAGCATTGGGGGGCAATGGCAAAAATTCTTTTGAAACAGAAGATTTGTTTCTTTTACCCCAGAATAATGGTTTTTTTTTCAACTAATATATAGGATTTAATAATTTCTGTTTTCTATAAATCAAAGCAAGAATATTTTTTCAAGTTATGTGGTGGGTGGGACTGACTATTTTTATACACAAAAATCCAAGGCCTCACCACCACCACTGAAAATTAAATGATTAGTCCCTAATTTGTCAGACATTGGGCATAAGGTGCCCATAATTATCCCATTCATTTATTTGGTCACTATGTTTTCTTAGTTGTTTAAACACAATATAGTCACAAAGCAATATACAAAAGAGGTATGGAAGCTTATCTCCTGGGTTTGTCCAAAACCCAATAATTGAAATATTGTCCTAAGATCCGTACTATAGATATTACATCAGTCCTTCACATGATGTGTTTCTTTTTAATTATATTTTGTCGGGGTGTGTTAGCACAGCAGGCCCTAAGAACAAAATATTTGTAGTCTAGACCCAAATTAAAACAAAATATATACTAGGAACAGCAGCAAACTTTTATTATCATTCTCCTATAATTGTTTGGGGGCTTGATCAAGTAAAACTTCACCACTGGACTTTACCAGAAATGCTTGTCAATTAGATTTTACGTATTTTGGAGCTAATAATTCTGCTTGTTGTCGGTAATTAATTTTTAAAAACAGTAGAGTGGAATAAAAGACTGTTGCTAGGTGAAATTCAACTGTTTAGTTTTTTGAAAGAAAAAAGAAGGATTTTTAAAAAAAATAATTAGTTTAAGAGGAAATCAGTGAATCTTTGAAGGAAAATACTCTTACTACAGCAGCAGCAAATCCAGAACCGACAATGACACATTTCATTTTCAGGTACATTTAATAATTAGGTATATGAATGGGTTTTTTTTTTTTTTTTCCACAACTTGATATATATGGCCGGCACTTGAATTTTTGGGAAATAATATTCGGTAAGAGCCATTGATTATTTTTATCGAGCCCACTTTTGCGGATGCTCGACATAGAAATTAATTTGGCGTCCATATGCGTCTTCGTCCGTACGTCCGTCCACACGCAAGATTAACATCGGAGTTAAAAGTTTTTACTTTAATTTTATGTATGTCTTTTCTAGCTAAATAAATGCCCTCATTACCAAAGCTTGAGAGCTAGTTTGACATGCTGGCTCTGGACAGCTTTTTGTTTATTCGTACCCAACCCCGAACTTGGTAAGAGAGCAAAGGGAAGGGTGAGTGCGTGTGTGTGTGTGTGTATGCGCCCCACCGTGAATGAGATTGGAGCATCCGTCTTTTTAAGTTTTCCGCTTAGTTCAGTATTTAGAAACTGTGTTGGGGCATTTGTGTTCCAGAAACGCATTTCTAGTTATATCCTTGGGTCAGAATACTCTGCCACAGAGCCCGATTGTTCTTTTTTATACGCCCGTCTTTAAACTTGGAGTTTATGTTATGGCGTTGTGCATCCATTTGTTGGCATTTATTTGTCGGGCCCTTAACTCTGTAATGGTTGGAGAGAAGTTCATGAAACTTGTCCTTGTATATCCCATGACTAAACGATGCCTCGCGTACCATAACCACGTCCCCTGCCTTGCGGTTAAGGTCACTGCAAGGAATAATGTTCTGTGACTTGTATTTTTGTCTGGAGCATAAACTTTTGAACCACAGAATATATTTTAATGAAACTTTAGCCAGTTATATATCATTTATCGACGGAGTGTTGCATACCATTGCTAAGCCCCCTGCCTCGTGGTGTGGTGAAGGTCTCATCAAGGTAAAAGGAAACTTTAACTTGTATCTTTGTCTGGAGTATAACTTTTAAATCGCTGAAGATAGTTTGTCACTTACCATGGTTTAGCTATGGTATGCCTCAAGGTCAATATCATAGCAAGGGAAAAAATAAATAAAACGGTATACCGTTTGAACCAATGAAGATATTTTAATGAAACTTTAGCCCTTTACATATCTAGACTTGACTGCCTCGAGTATTCAGTCATACCCCTGCCTCAAGCTCAAGGTCACAACAAAGAATAATGTAAGTCAGTGGCCTGTTTCCGTATCCAGGCTGTTACTTTTTAACCCCTACAGGTACTTTAATGAAGCTTTACTCAGATCCAAACTGAATACAATGGTAAAATCTCTAGCTTAAAGGTCAAGGTCATCAGTTGCTAAAGGTCACGAGACAGGAGTATCATGTGTCGTTTGTGGTACTCTTCGTAGCAATTATATATTTGGCGTGCTATGTCTGAGAATTGTGATATTGAGGGCCAGAATACATTATGTAAAATACATTTTTCATGCAAATGGTTCATTAAATATCCGGTTGACCCCATCGTCTTGTTGCTCGCACTTCAAGATATATTTTGTAACGATGAGTTTCACCTCTAAAACACAACTGTAGCTTTATGCAAGAGTGTCGGGCACCGGGTGGCCGATTGGTACAAGGCGCTAGCCCTTACAGATCACTTAAACATATCACCTCTGTCCGCGCGAGTTCGAGTCTCGGCTCGAACAATGTAGGTATGTATGAAATCTTGCAAGTAGCTTTCCGTGGGTCTGTGGCTCTTCTCGGGTTATTCTTCCACGAAATATACTTGCCGCCACGTATAACCTATCATGTGCTGAAAAATGGCGTTAAAACCCACAAAACCAAACCAAGAGTGTCATAACCAGATGACTTTGTTCCCACTTTTAGGTCGCAGATTATGAATTGGTATATCCGTTTCTCAGATTATGTAAATTGTGCCCTTCCCTCAATGGAGTCGACCCACTTTTTAAGAAAAGAAGAAGAAAGAAAGAAATTCTGAAACTCCTGTTAAAAATTAATTGTGGAGATGAAATTCAGACATTTATACATTTTGTGGTAAACCATATAGGTGTTAATCTATCAACATGTATTTTGACACGAAATGTTCGAATCCTACCATCGGATCAGCCCAGTTCGGCTACAGTGGTGTGTACTTTAGCAAGGCACTTAAATTCCAATTGCCTCGTCATTAAATAACCTACATGTGTTGTTGTGCTGTAAAACATTGAACCAAACCCAAACTTTTAGATCAAGATCATTCGTAGGGAAAAGGTAACGAGACACAGTCAAGTCAAAATATATATAAAAGGCTAAAGTTTAATTAAAATACATGTATCAATATTGGTTCAAAATGTATACCTATATACAGCGATCACTAGCTAAAATCGATTTAATAAACTAACAGTCAATTAAATTAAGTTAACAATAATGAGTCCATTCCGCAATATTTATCTCTCCATATAGTAGGCCGCGTATTGATCACCCACAACTTAGAGCGTTCAACACTGTTAGCGAGCGAGGAGGAAGTTTAGCGACACCCCAAAACGCGCAAGTATTAAAAGCGAAAATAAACAGTAAAACCAAGTATTCTATATAATAAATAGAGATAATAAATAGAGACAAGGAATGATAGCGACGAATGTAAACAATCTTACCCTGCTGCAGTTCGAATCCAATTACCATAGATTAATTAATCGATTTATCAACATAGATTCTTGCGACTTCAACGTAAACACAAACAGACTATCGCAATCAATAATAGTTTTAATATTTTACATTACTGGGGAGATTAAGTCATTTGTACACGAGGCATCTGATTATCGAGGAAATTTATTGATGTAATATTTCACAAATAGTGAATATGAAGGAGGGCTGTATCGTAGGACTAAGTTATAAAAACAGTAATGGTGTCGGCAAATAAGGCGGGACAAAATGTAAAACGTATCCTGTGTCATTCATTGAGATTAAGAGACGTCAGTGTAAGTCCATCTCAGAAGTCCATGTTACTCCGTAATTAAAATAAATCTCATAATTAACTCACCTGATCATAAGACCAAGCGAGCTTATGGTATGGTCCTTCGTCCGTCGTGTTCTCTTCGGTCGTCTGTTATCCGTCGGCTGTCTGCCAACAATTGCTTGCTACTACTCGGGAGTCCATATTTTCGATCCAGTTACGATCAACCTTAGAATATAGGTTTATACTATCAAAATCTCGGATGAATTCGAAAATGAGCGAGATCCAAGGATATTATTGAGGTGATCTTGCATCCGATTGGTTGAGTTTTACCACTCTGATGTCCGTATTTCTGATCCATATTTTTTCAGATTTGATATATATGCTTATATTATCAAGATTTCAAGTAAGTTCGATAATGAGCGAAATCCACGCATGCTAATGAGGTGATCTTGCATTGTTTGACTCTGCATGTTACCACTCTGGAGGTCGTATTTCTGATCCTATATTGATCATTAAGATCTTGGACAAGTTCAATAATGAGCGGGATACACGCATATTGCTAAGTTGAGATTGCATCTGATTGGTTCAGCTTGTTACCACTCGCGAGACCATACTTCTGAACCGATTTTGATCAAACTTGGAATATAGGCTTATATGATCAAGATCTCGCATGAATTTTTTAACGAGCGATATCCACAAACACTGATGAGGTGATCTTGGTAACTTTGTAAAATAGACTTAATAATCAAGCTCTTAGGTACAGTTATGAGCAAGATCAGCGCATATTGATGAGGTGATCTTGCATCTGATTGGTTAAGGTTCTTAGCACTTGAGTGACTCGTACGATTTTTATCAAACTTAGTTAAAAGGCTTATGTCATCAAGCTATCCAATGAGTTTTATTATGAGCAAGATCTACACATGAATACAATTCAGCTCAGTTATAAATATTTCTCAATTCGTATGCTGTGTAATCCGTTTGCTCTCTCTCTCTCTCTCTCTCTCTCTCTCTCTCTCTCTCTCTCTCAGAAAGCAATGGAAGTAACCCATGATATTGCCATTGAAAATCACAGGTTTGGGTCACACATAGTTCTCCCCCTTGCAAAAAATGCAAATAGGATATAAAAAAAAAATAAGTTCTAGAATACAAGATGCATATATTTCAATAGAGTAATTTATATAAATTAGGAAAATAATACACGTTAGGAATTAATTCTAATATATCGTGATTTATAACTGAAAAAAGTATAAAATAGAAATATGAGTAACACTTTTAGTAGATAAAATAATTGACTACAAAATTAGTTTGTAAAACTGATTAATCATTACAATCTTGCGACACTATTATAATGATGCGTCGTGAGTGATGAGTGCATGTTGGAGATCAAACAGACAAAAAACAACAAAACAAAACAACAAAAACGCTTAAAGCAGGCTTAACCCAGCGAAACGAAAACATTGCTGTGTGTCTCTGATGCAAACAAATGAGTGGTTAGTAGATGAAGTGAACTGAGGAAACATTTGATTAGATGCATTGATATTAGCGACAATGTACGCGAGCTAGAATAAACTACGTGCAGTACTGTTATTAAGGATTATAATTTCTTTACACAATCATATATTTGTTTGCAAGTAACAAATAATTCTTCAAGTATTTGCTCCAATATGAACATATTTCTTGTAAAAACCATGTCTGAGTTTATAAATTTATTTGCAGAGATATACTTCCTCATTTGAATTTATTAAATATGTGTAATATTTGTTATGTTTGGTGAAATAGAGTTTGATTATTGCTAGTATTGTCATGTTAAAGTGCTTCAAACATTTGTCATTTATGTGTTATCACATATATGGTGTATTACTTTATGGCATTTTATATATTCAGTGCTGTGACTCACAAATTCACAAATTATTTGAAATTCGTATTTTGTATCTTTAGCTCTTAATTTTTAAAAAATTCCCCGATATGCCTTACTCACGAAACAGTTCCAAATTCAATTACCAAGAATTAAAAAAAAAAAAAAAAAAACGGTCTTGGGGGTAAAAGATTTTTTTTTTTTTAATTATTATCAGACAATAATTAAAAAAAGGTAAATTTGACATGATATAAAATTTGGGAGATAGTTTATATAGTTTGTGTTCTTACAATACTACATAAACATGCTTAGCAAAATCCTCACTTGTTAAGTTATGTAGCAAGGGGAACGATATCAGGCCTACATGGGTCGCTTGTTTTTGTGTCATTCTCAATTTCGTCTGAAGTGAAACATTTTATTATTATCATGCCGAAATCTAAATCTCAGATATAAAATGTGAATCGTTTGTAATATTAAATTAAATGTGCAAAAACGTCCTTGAGACTAGTCTTTTTTAAACAAATTCGCAAATTTTGCAGTGGATATGCGATGATTTCAAGCTGCCCACATATCAAATCTCTTTTCACGCTTGTGACGGAAGTGTTTGGAATACGCTTATTGCAGTTTTTATTTAAAAGATTCAATAACAACTAGATGGAGATCTAAATACCTGGCGAATTCATGGGTGGCAGTATGACCAGGGAATTCTATAATAGAGAAACCCGTTCTGGGAATTCGCTGGCGATAATTGAGGGCGGCGGTTTAACGCATGGTGTTATGACGGATGTATAATATGGCAATTGGTATATTACAGAAGAATGCTGTAAATAGTGTGTCGTGTAAAGTATTTAGCTTTTGTCAGTTGTTAGAAATATAGATATCATATCAACGAACATATTGTGAATAGCTGTGAATTAGGTTATTTCTACCATGTACAGTATACAGACACGGGCATTGAAATGCATTGTTAATTTGATAACGTTAGTTTATGAGGGTTTACTGTATAGACAAGTGCTGAAAAACGTGATATATTTACTACTTTTATGTGGGAGTCTGTATGTGTCTCTATGTTTGTGAAATTACTTCAAACTGTGTCACTAAATATTGTAACAAACCTAGGATATGTGCTATTTGTATTTACGTCTCTGTTTATAGTTTTGTTAGATTTTAGAGATTAATTGTTTGATTATGGTGTTGTTTGCAGTTGCATCAAACTTACACGCGAGTACATACGGTAATCAATGTCTCACTGTACAGTCTCACAAAATTCATATAAGTAGTACTAGCTGTGTAGAACCTGATTACCGTATATACTCACATATAAGTAGTACTAGCTGTGTAGAACCTGATTGCCGTATATACTCATATATAAGTCTGATCCGATTGCAGACAACATATACACTGATCTGCAAGCGCAAAATGCGCCGGCAAATCATGGTCCATGTTGTTTGTTCTACTAATTAGTCATACCAGATCGCATAGACTTGGATCTGTGCGCGCATTGTACGCCGGAAGATCTGGATATATGTTTGCAGTTGGATCCGACGATATGTGACTGTAGATCTATGTCTGAATTTATCGCAATTTGGTGAGCATTATGCATGAGCATATTGAACAATTGATTCCAGTTGGAAAATCTTTCATCATAAACCCTGGAATTGTACAGATATATAAAGCACTAATACCTTTCACATTTAAATGCATAAGTTACTCATAGTTTCATTTACCTGACTGACGCCTGTTCTTAAATTGCAGGAGAAAAAAAATCCGTTCAGTTTGATATGGGACTTAATCCCATGATGTATGATGAATAATGTTTGATATAGGAAAAAAAAAATCGCTCAGACCTTAATATAGTGCACTAAATAAACTATTGAGATTATATATGTTTAATTTGCTGTATAAAATTGTAATTAGAATGATTTAGGTGTATTCACCACCAGTTCTAGACTTTAATTACTAATTTGTTGTTTGTGTAGGGTAATGTATTGTTAGTAGAGCTGAAACGAATATTCGAATTAAAATATTCTTTTGCGAATATTCGAATTTTCTATTCGAATATTCGTTTGTTTGCTCAGCGAGTTTAGCAACATTTTGTAAAAGACGAAAACGGTGAAATGTAAACTATATAACGTTGGATTAGTTTCCAAGGAAACAACTTTAAACCTGCTAAATCACCCGATATTCAAACTTAGACTCAGAAGGTAATCATAATGTCAAAATTCTCTATAGGCACATTCCTCACAACATCGCTATTTACATTCGTTATACTCCGGAAAAGATAACATGTCATATGTCAAGTTGTTGAAGAATATGCTATATAAAAGGGGTCGTGTTGAAGTCAACAAAGCCTGTACGTATCAATTGTCCGGAGTTGCGAAAAATGTGTGAATTGTTATCGGACACTCATTCTGTCAGGAGTAGTTGTAGTCAATCCCGCAAACCATCACCACTCCCCCCACCTCATCATCTTACCTCGAAAAATTAAGTCCAATATATTTCCGCAGTTGGTCTTTCATTCAAGTTTTGAAGTCATTGCACAGATATGGAATTACCAGTATGCATAAAATCTAATACTACCTTTTTCTTTATTTTCTTAAAAGTCAGTAACGTAGATGTTAGATTGGTATCAATAGGATGTTCGTGGGACAGTTGACATGACTTTGGAACATAATATTTTAATGTGTAGGGGTCTAGAGCAGGGGTGTCAAACTCATTTGTTATGGCGGGCCAGAATTGATATAAAACCATACTATATGAAATGCGTGTCGCGTCTAATTCAACACTGCAATCCCGAAGGTAAAAATCACAATACAACGAGCCCCTCCGACGACTCGCCATTCTGGACAAACGATTCTGATTTCAGGTGTGTTCGGAATGGCCAAGTATCACTTCATTTCTCATTGTGTCTCATTTTCTTGACGATAAATATTCGCTCTTTCTGTAAAACGTTTGGTTATTCTATGGCACATACTCTTCAGTTAGTAAATCATAGTCAATAACATATGGTAGAAATGTCTTGGAAGTTTAAAAGTTTAATTGTTTTGTGAATCAGTCTAGACAGTGAGATCCAGTTTTTTCGAATGCTGTGTTTGATAAATGTTAGAGAAAAGGTGTCCATGTCATCGCCACAATGTGATAGAATAAATAGCGTTATTCAGACTGACCGTGTTCTGTTTCCTTCTTCCTTCCTTCTCAAGGTGATCTGGCAACAGTCAAAGTTAAATCACCATCATGGTATCATATTTTGGATGTAGAATCGCTAAAAATGTCAGTGGTAAAGGACGAACAAACGCTGGAGGGTAAGCAAACATTGGAGGGAGCCAGCAGTATCATGTAATAACACGACTGACATTATAGAACACATATTACGCCGATATTTTTGACATTTGTCTCAAACTGTACATTTTTATTTTCCGTCGTTGTCACTTTTACACTACATGAAACTGCGGGTTCCATTCGCTGTTGACAATTTTAGGGGTTTATTATGCAGTGTGTGGTATGGTGTTTCATCTGACAAACGGCTTGCGTCTTGGTTCCTCCTAAAGGGATCTGTAGCTGAACCAGTTTTTATTAAACTTGATGTTTTGACCTATTTCTATAAGATCCAGGAGAACTTCATTATAAGCAAATTCTGCTCATACTATGAGTTGATGGTAGCATCTGATTGTCATAGTTTTCTTTCTGGACAGCGTTTTGATGAAACTTGGTATGTAAGCCTGCGTCGACGAGATTTTTGGTGATGCTCGATAATGAACACTATTTATGAATACTACTACTACTACTATTAATAATAATATTGATAAGAATAACTGATTTGGCAGCAGTTTTATTTTCATAAAAAAATTAAATTAAAATTAAACGAAACCAAAAAAGGTATTGGGCAAGGTTAGTACTGAGTAAAATCGGTGCTTGCGTATCATATGTTCTGTGATTAATTGGCTGAATTTGTTTCCCATCCAACTGGTCTTACTTGTTTGTCCCCACTTCAAGCGCAACTGGGGCATCTTGATTTTGTCCTGTCCGTCTACCAGTCCGTCCGTATCAGGTAGCTCGTTAGTATCATTACGCAGAAACCATTTGACATAGACAAATTAAATTTGAAAGCCATATTCACATTCATATATAGATAATCTCTCGTAAGCGATTTTAAGATTTTAATATGTGTTTTTAGACTATTCTTTGGTGTTGCAAGCTTTAAATAGCATTACTACGATACGAGCGTAGAGGAGTTAACTTATTGCACTTTGCACAAAAGTTCCATGTTAGAACATTCTTTTGCCACTAATCGTCAACGGTACTTCTGTTTTGTTTATTGTCTCTTCGAAAAGGATCAGGGGAATTCTTCTATCGGAAATTCAAGGAAATTGAAGGATTTTCACGTGATTTTGACACAGATGAGTGATAAAGAGTTACACACAACCAGTTTGCTACATCTTTGGTACGAATAATGAACACAATATGCATAGGTAATACCGTGTCCAGGGATCAAAATCTTGGAAAACCGTCGGTATTATATACTGCAAGAAACAATAATTTGTGTAGGGGCTTGGAATATCATCGAGGCTTGCATGCCGTACTTGACACACTTCCTTTAGGGACGCATTTTCCGCTCCCGCTGCGTCACTTGTTGTATTTGTAGGTTTTCGATAAATTTCATGAACCCACAACAATGTAAAAATTAAATGTTATTAGGTCTCCTCTGCGAATTAGATGTGACTGATTTGATTACCACTTGTATTTAGCCTCAACGTCAACGACAGGCGTCTGCATACATAAAAATATATACATTAGTTCGGCATCATCGCATCTCAGCCATTTTTTTTTTTTTTTTGCTTTTCTTCTAAGCTACATTTTGGAGTATGTTTCATAACACCTCACTCTGCAAGTGTAGGTCCCTGTGACCTATATTTCATACTCGTGCACTTTTGTAATTTTTTTTCTTAAGTTTGTTTATTAGGCACTATTCATGGTAAACCAATCAAACTTTGTTAATAGATGTATACGAGTTTAACACAATCATTAAGAAAGAAGATAACTTTTGCCTATCTTTCACGCTTCACTGACTTTAAGTTACCGTTTCAGACCACGTATTTAAGTCCAGTTTGTAAGACCAGTTTCCACAATTGAATTGAATTAGCTTACATAAGTTAACTACTCACGACAGATCTCGGCTTATAGCCCTTCCCATCTCGGCTATAGGTGATTGGGATAAAGTGCCACGTAAAGTTGACTGAATTGTCAGAAAAGGTGTGATACGCCAACGAAAAGGATAGGAATTTATCATACCACACCCAGCTCCTAAACCACCCCCACCTCGATACGGGTGCTGCTGCAGTACTCACGGAATCAGGGTACAAATCAAACAAAAATTTATTTTCTACTTTTATGTTTGATTTTAATTCTTATCAACGTTTTGCCTTGTTTTTTTTTTTTTTTTTTTTTTTTTTACTTCATCTGCTGCTGTTGCTGCCGTGGCCGTTAAAATAATCTCCTCCGGGATCTTGAAACTCGGACATATTATTAGCTTTACTTGCTTCTTTCGCTGCTAATATCCGCTGTTACTGATGACAGTAAAATAAGGCATGCAAAGTGTTTTTAATATCAACTCTTCGCTGAATATATAAGCTTGTCACAATCAAGGCAAAAGTTGCTCTCTCTCTCTCTCTCTCTCTCTCTCTCTCTCTCTCTCTCTCTCTCTCTCTCTCTTGTGAGCCTATGGTTAGCGAATAAGAGATCACTTGCAGAGAGAGAGAGAGAGAGAGAGAGAGAGAGAGAGAGAAAGAGAGAGAGAGTTAAAATGTACTTACCTGCATTTGTGATCAATAATTGAATATTTTTTTAAATGTTCCTCCTGAACAAATTCCAAAGTCTCAATTGAAAATAAAAGTTTAAATTTGAATTTAACGTGGTAATTTTTTGGAGAAACACTAACCACAAAACTTTACGCCTTTTAGAAATCAAGACTGATCCAAATGATATGCATGGGCCATTGAATAAACTTATATAAACCATTAATGATTATTACCATGTGTGATAATTATTACTCTTCATTAGAATTTAGACCTCATTGTGCTTGATATCAAAAGACTGCACAATGTTTCTTTGTTGATTTACTACAAATTAATCTGGCGAAGGGGATCTTATGCATTAATTATTACATAAGCTTATTGTACGAAAACCGACAAGTTTCATATTATTGCATTGGGCGATGACCATGACCCTTATTTCACTTGTGTTTCCTTGCAACAGAATTAGAGACTGCAAAACAAACTGCGCCCACGATATTGATCTGAAGTGATGTTATAATGACGAGAATGGTGAGGTCGACGATAAATAATAATACATGTAATGATGACGATGATTATGATGATAAATTATAGTCGTTATCATCAGAGAGCAGACTGATGAAATGGACACATTTCTGACATAGATACACCCACACCGACATTTAGTCTAACAGAACACTATGAATTTGAACATAAAACAAAGTAAGTACTGTCAAAATTCAGAAAATTTAGAGAGACGTATTTTTGCTTGTTGCTGTTGTTGTTGATGACGACGATGATGATGATGATGGTGGGTATTATTGTTATTATTATTTATTGTTATCCTTGTTGTCATGACGATGATGACGATAATCGTCATCTGTAACTGTTTTAATTATAATTTTTTATTACTTTTGTCATTATCGTCTTCGTCATCGTCATGATGATGTATTAATAAGGAAGCTTCAAGTAATTCCACACAATAATCGATTTACTGATAATTATCATTATATTTCTTTCGCATTTAAATTCTAAGTTACATTAGGTTCAATTATTAGAGATACAATGTGTATACTATTAAAAGTACATATAGGATTCTTAAAAAAATAGACAAGTTAAATAAAATAATTTCCTTTGTAGGATAAAACCAAAAGAAAAAATCGACAGCTTCCGTAAGTAAATGCCAAAATTTAATGAAAAATCCGCATATACAGAAAAACCCGTACATGTGATCGCCCTGTCATTAGCAAGGCATACAAATTGCTTGGAATCACATATAGGGGAATATTTTCTTTTAAAGATGAATGAACGTAGACAAAGGTAAATAAATGAGTGAATATCATTCAGTGGGAGTCGAAGAGAAAGCAAATTAGGTGTTAAAAAAATACTTTGCAGTGCGTGCGCGATCCTTTAATATTGTGATATACATAAAAGTTGCTATCCATTCACGTCCACAGACACGTATGGAAAAAGACATACGAACATTCATGCATCTATCCATATTCATACATTCATTGAAAGAAGTCTCTGCATGGTCAGCAAGAAACCTTGTCTGAAAATAGATCTAGATAGATGGATAGATACACAGAAGGATGGATGGATGGATTAATGTATGGATTGATGAATAGATGGATAGATGGATGGATACACAGAAGGATGGATGGATGGATTAATGTATGGATTGATGAATAGATGGATAGATACACAGAAGGATGGATGGATGGATTAATGTATGGATTGATGAATAGATGGATAGATACACAGAAGGATGGATGGATGGATTAATGTATGGATTGATGAATAGATGGATAGATACACAGAAGGATGGATGGATGGATTAATGTATGAATTGATGAATAGATGGATAGATACACAGAAGGATGGATGGATGGATTAATGTATGGATTGATGAATAGATCGATAGATGGATAGATACACAGAAGGATGGATGGATGGATTAATGTATGGATTGATGAATAGATGGATAGATACACAGAAGGATGGATGGATGGATTAATGTATGGATTGATGAATAGATGGATAGATACACAGAAGGATGGATGGATGGATTAATGTATGGATTGATGAATAGATGGATAGATACACAGAAGGATGGATGGATGGATTAATGTATGGATTGATAAATAGATGGATAGATGGATAGATACACAGAAGGATGGATGGATGGATTAATGTATGAATTGATGAATAGATGGATAGATACACAGAAGGACGGATGGATGGATTAATGTATGGATTGATGAATAGATGGATAGATACACAGAAGGATGGATGGATGGATTAATGAATAGATGGATAGATGGATAGATACACAGAAGGATGGATGGATGGATTAATGTATGGATTGATGAATAGATGGATAGATGGATAGATACACAGAAGGATGGATGGATGGATTAATGTATGGATTGATGAATATATGGATAGATACACAGAAGGATGGATGGATGGATTAATGTATGGATTGATGAATAGATGGATAGATACACAGAAGGATGGATATATGGATTCATGTATGGATTGATGAATAGATGGATAGATACACAGAAGGAAGGATGGATGGATTAATGTATGGATTGATGAATAGATGGATAGATACACAGAAGGATGGATGGATGGATTAATGTATGGATTGATAAATAGATGGATAGATACACAGAAGGATGGATGGATGGATTAATGTATGAATTGATGAATAGATGGATAGATACACAGAAGGATGGATGGATGAATTAATGTATGGATTGATGAATAGATGGATAGATACACAGAAGGATAGATATATGGATTCATGTATGGATTGATGAATAGATGGATAGATACACAGAAGGATGGATGGATGGATAAATGTATGGATTGATGAATAGATGGATAGATACACAGAAGGATGGATGGATGGATTAATGTATGGATTGATGAATAGATGGATAGATACACAGAAGGATGGATGGATGGATTAATGTATGGATTGATGAATAGATGGATAGATGGATAGATACACAGAAGGAAGGATTGATGGATTAATGTATGGATTGATGAATAGATGGATAGATGGATAGATACACAGAAGGATGGATGGATGGATTAATGTATGGATTGATGAATAGATGGATAGATACACAGAAGGATGGATGGATGGATTAATGTATGGATTGATGAATAGATGGATAGATACACAGAAGGATGGATGGATGGATTAATGTATGGATTGATGAATAGATGGATAGATACACAGAAGGATGGATGGATGGATTAATGTATGGATTGATGAATAGATGGATAGATACACAGAAGGATGGATGGATGGATTAATGTATGGATTGATGAATAGATGGATAGATGGATAGATACACAGAAGGATGGATGGATGGATTCATGTATGGATTGATGAATAGATGGATAGATGGATAGATACACAGAAGGATGGATGGATGGATTAATGTATGAATTGATTAATAGATGGATAGATACACAGAAGGATGGATGGATGGATTAATGTATGGATTGATGAATAGATGGATAGATGGATAGATACACAGAAGGATGGATGGATGGATTAATGTATGAATTGACGAATAGATGGATAGATACACAGAAGGATGGATGGATGGATTAATGTATGGATTGATGAATAGATGGATAGATGGATAGATACACAGAAGGATGGATGGATGGATTAATGTATGGATTGATGAATAGATGGATAGATGGATAGATACACAGAAGGATGGATGGATGGATTAATGTATGGATTGATGAATAGATGGATAGATGGATAGATACACAGAAGGATGGATGGATGGATTAATGTATGGATTGATGAATAGATGGATAGATGGATAGATACACAGAAGGATGGATGGATGGATTAATGTATGGATTGATGAATAGATGGATAGATACACAGAAGGATGGATGGATGGATTAATGTATGGATTGATGAATAGATGGATAGATACACAGAAGGATGGATGGATGAATTAATGTATGGATTGATGAATAGATGGATAGATACACAGAAGGATAGATATATGGATTCATGTATGGATTGATGAATAGATGGATAGATACACAGAAGGATGGATGGATGGATTAATGTATGGATTGATGAATAGATGGGTAGATACACAGAAGGATGGATGGGTGAATTAATGTATGGATTGATGAATAGATGGATAGATACACATAAGGATGGATGGATGGATTAATGTATGAATTGATGAATAGATGGATAGATACACAGAAGGATCGATGGATGGATTAATGTATGAATTGATGAATAGATGGATAGATACACAGAAGGATGGATGGATGGATTAATGTATGGATTGATGAATAGATGGATAGATACACAGAAGGATGGATGGATGGATTAATGTATGGATTGATGAATAGATGGATAGATACACAGAAGGATGGATGGATGGATTAATGTATGGATTGATGAATAGATGGATAGATACACAGAAGGATGGATGGATGGATTAATGTATGAATTGATGAATAGATGGATAGATACACAGAAGGATGGATGGATGGATTAATGTATGGATTGATGAATAGATGGATAGATACACAGAAGGATGGATGGACGGTTTGATGAATAGATGGATAGATACACAGAAGGATGAATGGATGGATTAATGTATGGATTGATGTATAGATGGATAGATACACAGAAGGATGGATGGATTAATGTATGGATTGATGGATAGTTAGATACTCGGATGGCAGAAATTAAAATGACCTTTGTACTTAGATCTTAAACTTTGTCAACAAATAAAAACATTTTTTTAAAAATTGACAAATACTGACATTTGCTAACATTTAATAGAAAACAAAAATCTTAAATTTGCCAAAATTTTAAGATTTTCTTCCATCACATATATATATATATATATATATATATATATATATATATATATATATATATATATATAAAATTCATCCATCCATCCATCGATCCATAAATCCATACATGCAGACATTCGTGTAAGTACATCTGTCCATCCATTCATACATACATATATTCCTACGTACATTCATCCACCCATCCATTTCTTCATCCATCATTATTTTACATAGATATATGAATATATCACCTCTGTTATAAAGATATTGATGTACGTATATTAAGTTAGAAGAAGAAGCTTGACACCATTGTATATATATATATACACGAAAAAACGAAAACGAAAGCTTAAGAATCAATTCCAATCACTGGTAGTTATGGCACTGTAATCTTTCTTTACAAAATAAAATTGACAAGTTGATATATTTTCGAACGCTCCATTATTGAAGTATGGTTCCTCAGATTGAAATATATTTCTTTTTGACGTCATTTGATACTAGAAGTTCATAATCATGTCTTTAAAATAATTTGTCTTTTAATTTGAAACATTTCCATGTAACTTTTGTAAGCAATACTTGATAAAACGTTACTGCGGTAGTGTTATAAGTGTTTGTGTTGTTTTTAATAATGAACTGAAGCTGGAGTGATTTTTCCAGGATAAAGGTGATTATCTTCAATTTAAGATGAGTTATATTTTTATCATTAACAAGTCACAGTATATTATGTCATGAAATAAAAGTTCCAATAAAACATCGACTTTTAAAATTAAAATAATTTGATATTTTATTTCTAGAATCCTGTGCAAAAATAGACCTGCCACCATCTCCAATGTCTTTCAGGAAATGTGTTTTTTCTGCACAAAGTAACAAAGTGTCCTATTCATATCCTTTCCGTTAGTGACGAGGAAAGTATTCCTGCTGTGATTGAATGAAGGAAATTGCTCTTGGATTTTGAGGAACTCCGGAAGTAATGACCTGGAGTCTAACGCCATCTGGTGATAGTTTGTGAATGTTGCTAGAGCCCTCTTGGATAAGTAGACCAAGTACTGTTTTCCATCTTGCAGACCAAACGAATACACTGCATAGACGCCACAAACAGATATGTATACACGTGACTTGGACATATCTAGAGCAGCATAAACAGAACGTGTCGGATGACATATATAAAACTTACGGTGCAGTTTCACATTTCTACTCCTAGTGATAAGGCTCCAGTAACATTTACTACTACCCCATCTACCACGACAGTGGCCAGACACAATGATCTCCTTCCTACTGACAGCATCAACACCGAAACATTCATATCTGGTTCTTACCATCGGTGTGTCTCTACGGGCATTGTTATAACAACTTCAATGTCTCCTATCTGACATATGTCATGTAGTCGTTCAGGCAGTGTGTGACTTGTGATTAAGTTGTAGGATGAATCATACAGCCAGCATGTCTTATTATTGTATTCTGCCAGCAATAGGCATCCCTCGGGTAACTGGACGATACCCACGTACATAGGTTCCTCATTACCTGGACAGTGAACGTCAATAACTCTAGAGAGCTCCACAGTTCGTTTCTGAAGAGGTACCATAAGACTTGTGTATTGCAAATCCTTGCCCTCCTCTTGATATGCTATTTTCACCAAACTCCCTGCATCTTTAGAAAGTATCGCTTTCGTGTTGCTATCGAGTTCAAGTCCTATTCCGATGTTATCCACTCTTTCAAATTTCTTTCGAATCTTATCGGTGTACCAGCGTAGCTTCTTCATCGTTTTGCTGGTCACCAGGACTTTTTGTGTATCCGACCCATTCTGGCCAACCGACTTTAAAAGCGTCTGAGAGCTTCTGATGGCACTTACCAAGGATTGACATTGGTGATTTTCTTCTTGCTCTCTGATCACCCACTCCTTGTAAATTCGATTTTCCCCAAGATTCACCATATTCTCAGTATCATCCAGCACAGCATTCAGTTTCGTCCTGAGGTCTCCGATCTCTGCAGAAATATTGCTAACCTGTGATTTCAGAATGCCTATGTTTTCTTTATTCATCTCCATAAAATTCTTCAGCTGACCTTCTAATTTACCCAGTTGTTCCATTATTTTCTGTGCATTCACCTCTTTCAGTAGATCTGGAATACTCTGTTTCAATTCGAGCACATCTTGACTTGCTTTATGGTGAAGGAAAGAACATGTAGCACAACAGGCAATCTCGTGGCTTCTGCAGTAAAATTTGATGTCGTCATTATCATGTTCAAGGCACCCAAATGACTCGCTCAATCTTTTTTTTTTAAATGCGGTTTTCAGGATCATTTTCCAATTCTTTTATGGTAATAATTTGATGGTTTTTACTCATTTTCATCTGTTGATGATAGACAGCACAGACATCACACATGCACTCTTCACATGCAACACAAAATGTTCTTGCAATGTTTGCGGATTTGTCTGATGAATTTAAACATACTTCGCAAGACCGGTCTACTTTCGATTTACCCACTAGTCGAAATGGACTGTTAGGGAATAAAGAAGCCGATTCTCCTACAGGTTTTTCTTTATTTGCAGGCCTGGTTACTGCTCTACATACAGGACACATAAAGTCATCAAATGTTTTATCCGTACTACTAGCCTTTTTTGTTATATAGTCCTGAAGGCAGTGTTCACAAAAGGTATGTAAGCACGGCAGCTGACGGGGCCAAGTGAACCCGTCCAAACAGATCGAGCACCCATGTCCGTCTTGAAAGGAAGAATCAGTGGTTGCAGTAGCCATTTAAATAAGCACAGACAAACAATGTTGTATCAAAGACAATACATCACAGTTTAGTAGTTTATATTTCACTGTTAAAGATATTTTGTCTTAGAGATTCCACTTCTCTGCCTCTAACATGTATCATATATAGCACGTTCAGTCATCTTCCGGGCTGATATGAGTGTGTTATGGAACCGGGACGAGGCTTTTAGACTTGTACCGGTTTTCTACGTCTCCAACAACTTGCCGGTAACACGTAAAAAATATTTTGGGGCACCTACACATACACACCGCGCGCGTTTACCAGATCTGCCAAGTGTGAATACTTCCATTGTGTCTTCAGTACCTACACAATTATTACGTGTCCTTATTTACAACAGAATATAGCCAAGAATTCCGACTGAAGACCTGCTGTCTCTTGCAAATACTTACCACATGCGTAATAGTCACTTGGAAAACAAGTTACTAGCCTCGAGCAACCACTTTTCGTTCACTTAACGTGAATTTTAACGCGTTCGTTATAATATTATCATAATCTATTCAAATAAACCATAACAAGTGTTCAACTATATCTACTTCATTTAATCAGCGTGAACATTTTTTGGGCATTCATGTACATTAGTTCATAATTACCGTTTTTTCGAACGTGTGTATGTTTACTTATTTCCGGAAGTGACCTCCATGGTTCGTGACACTGACTAAAAAGTCACGTGGCATATGACCGACCGTGCCAGTTAGACCATGGTATGGATATTATTAGTTTATAGCGTCTCCGTGTTTTTGAAATTAAAAAAAATTAAATTTAATAATGAATAATTTTTTCCGTTAATTCTATATGCAGTTTGTGCACTTACATTACTGCTTGCTTGTTCTTTACCATATAAATACATGACTCAATAGACTGAGAGAGAGAGAGAGAGAGAGAGAGAGAGAGAGAGAGAGAGAGAGAGAGAGAGAGAGAGAGACAGACAGACAGACAGACAGAGCGACAGAGGGAAAGAGAAATTTTAAAATAGACACTGGTGAATGGATACACATTTTATTATAATAGATTCAATGTCTTTAGATGTAGAATATATGTTTATTATGAAATAATACTGAAACGAGAAAAAAGTCCGTAGTGAATATACATTTCGAGTGTAAATTTTTCTTACCCTGTATAAGAACTCCACATGATTAAAACCAAATATTTACATTGGCTATCCAGTTGTAGAAATTCCCAAAGTGGATAATCCTGTTTAAAATATGTAAACAAAGCCAACACATGATCGGCGGCACTATCTTTAGCATATAATAGAAAATTCAAGGCCAAAATGTCTGACACAAAAAAGGCATTAGTGAAAACATAGATTTTCATATGATTTTTTAAAAATTACATGAAATTACCTTTTTGAATCTCATTTTTTTAAATAATCAAATTCTGTCGCTCTTGAAGAACACTGGTGACACAGATGATGACGTCATTATCTCGATACAAGCGCGTTAGATCGCGAGAAACATGGCGCACGATTGAAGAAGTATTTTCACTGAGTTTTTCACCCACTCGATGAAATATGTCCGTTATTAACTCGTTTCAAGCAAATATACCCTCTCTCTCTCTCTTGTTGTAAAAATGCAACATTCATTCGTATAAACAATGTTTCCCAAACATTTTGTACGTATTCTCTCTCTCTCTCTCTCTCTCTCTCTCTCTCTCTCTCTCTCTCTCTCTCTCTTATATATATATATATTCCTGAAAGTTAAAAATATTTCCGAAGTGCTACGTATATATATATAATACACATGCGACCGCATTATTTTAGTGTTATGAGTCAATCGGAGTGATATCTATACAGTAGTATTATATGAATTCTCACAATTCTTACTGAATGATTAAATTGATAGATGCAGTCTTTCATAATATGCTATAGTACCCTCAAGTCCACACTGGAGGGTGAGTAAGGATTTTTAAGACACACCTGACGTAAGTATTCGCCAATGTTCTATATTCATTACATTATAGTTAACATGTGCTATATTTTCATTATTTTAGCATTTCGCGAGTCACAATATATTGAGTCAGGAAATAAACGTTCAAATAAAATTAGTTTAATGTTTTGTTAGTAGATTCCTGTGCATAAACAGACTTGCCACCATCTTCTATGTCATTCAGGAGATGCATTATTTGTGTACAAAGTAGCGAAGTTTCCTCATTTCACTTTGATTAGTGATAACGAAACGATCCCTGCTGTAATTGAAGGAAATTCCTCTCGGATTTTGAGGAACACCGGATGTAATGATCTGGACTGTAACGCCATCTGGTGATAGTTTATGAATGTTGTTAGACCTGAATCTCGCAACATTGACATTGTCCTCTCTGTCCACTGCTACACCTATTGGAGACTTCAGGTCATTGGATAGGTAGAGCGAAGTACAGTTTTCCATCTGTCAGACCAAAACAATGCACTGCATGACTGCCACTAACAGATATGTAGACACGTGACTTGGACATATCTAGAGCAGAATAAGCATACCATGTACAATCAAATTCATGGTGAAGCTTCACATTTCTATTCCTAGTGATCAGGCTCCAGTAACATTTTCTACCATATGTATTACCACAGACGCCAGATACAACGATCTCCTCCCTGCTGACTGCATCAACACCACAACATATATACTTGGTTGTTAAAGTTCTGTGTCTCTAATCGAGCGCTCTCTAAACGACAGAAACTGGACAGTTTTCTTACCAGGGATTGTTATAGCAACTTCGTTGTCTCCTATCAGACACATGCTGTCAGGCGTGTTAGGCAATACGTGGCTTGTGACGAAGTTATATGATGAATCATACAGGCAGCATGTCTCGCTATTGGAGTTAGCCAGAACTATGTATCCGTCGGGTAACTGGGCGATACCCGTGTATAGAGGATTCTCGACACTAAGATAGTGAACGTCAATAACTCTAGAGAGCTCCACAGTACGTTTATGAAGCGGTACCATAACATGTGTGCAGTGCAAATCCTTACCCTCCTCCTGACATACTATTTTCACCACACCTCCTGGATCTTTAGAAAGTACCGCGTTCATGTTGCTATCTAGTTCAAGTCTTATTCTGATGGTATCCACTCGTTCATACTTCTCTCTAATTTGATCATTGTAACATTGTAGCTTTTTCATCGTCTTGCTAGTCACTAGAAACTTGTGTGTATCCGACCCAAACTGACTAACCGTCTCTAAAAGCGCTTGAGAGTTTCTGATGGCACTTACGAATGACTGACATTGGTGATTTTGTTCTTGTTTTCTAATCACCCACTCCTTGTACATTCGGTTTACTTCAACCTTCACCATCTTCTCAATGTCATCCAGCACAGCATTCAATTTCTTTCTGATATCTCCGATCTCTGCAGAAATATTGTTAACATATGACTCCAGCATCCCTATATTTTCTTCATTCATCTCCATAAAACTCTTTAGTTGATCCTCTAATTTCTGCATTTGTTCCATTATTTTCTTTGCATTCATCTCCTTCAGTAGAACTGTAAGACACTGCTTCAATTCGAGCACATCCTGACATGTTTTATGGTGAAGAAAAGAACATGCACCGCAACAGGCTGTCTCGTGACTCCTACAGTAAAACCTGTTATCTTCATTATCATGTTCAAGGCACCCAAATCCTTCTCTCACTCTTATGCGGTTTTCTGGATTATTTTCCAGTTCTTCTATTGCAATAAATTGATGGTTTTTAGTTATCTTCATATTTTGATGATATATCGCACAATTATTACACATGAACTCTTCACATACAACACAGAATTTATTAGCAAGGCTTTTAGAACTGTCTGATGCATTCAAACATACTTCGCAAGACCGTTCTACTTTCGATTTCCCCACTAGCGGAAATGGACTGATAGGAAATAAAGAAGCCCATTCTCCACCCTTTTTTCTTTATTTGCAGGTCTGGTTACTGCTTTACATACAGGACACATAAACGCCTCCAATGCTTTCGCAGTACACTTAGCCTTTTTGGTTATATAGTCCTGAAGACAGTGTTCACAAAAGGAATGCAAGCACGGCAGCTGACGGGGAGAGGTGAACACGTCTAGACAAATCGGGCATCCCTGTCCGTCTTGAAAGGAAGAATCAGTGACTTCAGTAGCCATTTTAACGCACACAAACAAACGATTTTGTCCTAAAGAGAATAAACCACAACTGAGAATTTTTACAATACTGCTAAGTAGAATTTTTCTCAGAGTTTTCACTTATCTGTCTCTAACATGTAGCATATGTGTCACGTTCAGTTATCTTCTGGGTTGATATGAGTATACTGTTGAAACAAGATCTAGAACCGGGACGAGGAGTCTAAAACTTGCACCGGTTTCTACATCTCCAGCGATTTCCCAGGAACACATACAAAGTATCATGGGACATATACAAACAGACACACACACACACACACTAGCACGCGCCTTAACCAGATGTGCTGAGTGACTACTTCCATTGTGCCCTTCTTAATTACATTACTATTTCATGGCCTTCTTTGTTACGGAATGAAGTCAAGAATTCAGATCGAATTCGTGATGTTCCGATTAGTTGTGTCTGTGCTTTTTAATAATGTTTCTATTGCTGAATCATCGGTTAACGGTTTTTCTACTCAGAGTTCTCTCTCTCTCTCTCTCTCTCGTTTATCACACGCACATCATATTGATCTACAATAGAGGTTACTACACAAACGAAATCAGTCAAATTTGTTATTTGAAAATTAAAACCAAACAGAAAACCCTATACACTCAGACAATTTTGATCAGGCTGCCACTGGACCGGAGAGCTTCTTTCTCTGAGGCTGTTACTACCATGGTTTAAAGATGACTCACCCGCTCTCTTTGTCCTCGCCTGGTTGATTCAATTCCAATCGTCTTGGTACAGCTGTCCAAGGGAAGTCGGCTCGTTCTGACTGCCTCTTCTCGCGGCTTGCTGCACGCCTGGCTAGGCTTGGCATCTGCTGCGTCGCGGTACTTCTTGGTAAATTCATTGAATTTCCTAGTACTCCTCGACTTCGGTGGTGGTGGTGGTGGGGGGGGGGTAGGTCGGCTCACTTCTGTGACGGTCTGTTCCGTATATGCAGCCACGCCCCGAACTTCCATTATTAAAATTAGTCGGCTGGTCGTTGGGTTCATTTGGCAGCCGTGAAACACCACAGGTGGCCCCCTCCCGTCTTCCTACCACAGCAGGTGCAGCTCAGGTCTTCAGATGTTGCTGGCTTGACGGCTGGTTGCTGACTGTTTTGTTATTGTTACGGAATTATGAATCACTTTGTTTTTAAATAATGTTATAGTTTTATGATCTCTGCATAATAGTCTAACAGCTGTCGTCTTGCAGAAAGTACATATATGGTACATGTGACCCAATAAATTGGCCACTGGGAAAATTAATATTTGGCTTGAAGCCTTAGTCATGTCACGTGATCCAGGTTTGAACTTTTGCATTTTTGACCTGAATTCCATGTTCAATAAGAAGTCAATACGTTGTTGACTTGTAAGAACGTCCGTGCACAGGTACTTTAGCGGTGTCACGTATAACCTAGTTTCTGATTGGTTCGGAGAAGGTTGTTTTCCAGAAAGATTGAATTGTTTTTAAGTCGCAATACAGGGAATGATTCATTTTGTTGACCAGAAGTTAGAATAAGAACGTAGTAACTACATGTTGATTTGAGACGTAGAATAATTGGGTTTTTATTTGATTTGTGCAGTCAGAGACTATAAATAAGATATAATCGCAGCGTTCGTCATTCTTGATAGTACGTTCAGCCTGAGAGGTCATAAACGAGACTGGTTCATTTTGTGTGTGATATCTGCTTCAGTGATATTATTATACAGTACATTTTGGATTTAGTACTGCCACTTAAACTTTAAGAATTATACAGCTCCGTTGGAATTATCGGAAACATTTCTAGAGCTTGTGTGATATTCCATATTCACAAGGATTATTTGGAATTAATAATATTTGGATATAACTGATTCTTATTAGCACCACATTGGAGGTCTCATTCGGAATACTCTTCATTCGGAACAATTTGGATTAACTTCCGGATCAGTGAACTTTAGAACAATTTAGGACTTTTAAGGATATTCTATACTGTAAGTTATTTGTAATTCTTTCACTTTGATTGTTTGTTGAAATATTTTAATATTTTAGGAAATTAAATATTTGTGTTTTAAATCTTGAAAGCTTGTTTGAGTCTTTTCTGTTGATACATTTACCCCTAGTCGTAACATTATATTAAGTTGGATTTAGGACAAGTTCGGCCATTCGGCCATGTACATCTATATACCCCAGTGCAAGCATTGCGCGCACTAGGCGGATTAGTTTGTGTGCACCGCACATTATTAATTACCGGTCAGAGGGCCTGCCTGGCTGCAAACCCATCCGACGCCTTACTGCTTGCAATTACTGTCCCAGAGCGGCAAAGTCGGAAAAGGTCAAGAAGGAGTGCGCCTCTTCGTCTCTGGATGGTTTCAAGTGGTCCAGAGTTGAATTTAGATTTGGATTTTAATTTTGCAAGAAATGAATGTCATCAGCTTGCGTCCTAGCTGATATTTGGTTATTAATTTTCAAAGAAAAACTCTGTACTAATGGATGATTTTCTACAATGGTTAATTATGGTAAAGAGTAAAGCAGAAAAAATGCACTCTGAAATCGATTCAGTTCAAGGAGTACAATTCTAGGTTTGTAAGCACAAGCACCTTCGAACAGTGAGTTTTTCGTTGCTATGTCCAATCATTGCCCCCTTGTGTGGCTGGGACTGATGGTCTGGGATGTTACCAACGTATATTGTCTAATATTTATTTATACGTCCATAGTTTTCTCATAGCGCCTGTATTTATTTGTAGATTTGATACAATTTTTTTTAAGGAATCAGTTACCGCATTGTGCGGTGGGGCCCTGATGGTCTGGACTTAGTACCACCTTATGCTCTTAGTTATATTGGGGTCAGTTAACGGGGCAGCTAACACATTTTGAGTTTTCCAATCATCGCCACATTGTGAGGCTGGGTCTGATGGTCTTGGCTTATGACTACCTGATACTGAATACATTTTAATAGAGGGTCAGAGTTAAATTATATGATACTCCTTGATTCACTGGGGCTACCACCAGAGTGCGAGAGAGAAAGAGAGAGAGAGAGAGAGAGAGAGAGAGAGAGAGAGAGAGAGAGAGAGAGTATTTATATGGTAGTTTGAATTTACATGCTTTCGTTGTTAGTAACGTTGTTAAAAATTTGAAGTGTTCGGGATTGGGAGAGGGAAAGGATAAATTGGGGGGGGGGGGTAAGAAGGCGTACTTTAACTAAATATTTATCTGGAGGTAAAGCTGGATGGATCGCTTAACAGTATATTTTACTGTTCTGTGAATGTATCTTATCTTAAGGTTTGCCTGTCCCCTTTGTGGGTGTGGAGTTCATCACGTCGTGAGGGCTGAGATAGACTCTTATCCTGAGAACCATATCCGGGAGTGGGACTGATATGCCTATCCACTTCCCCCCGTATAGAGCCCCTCCTCATCTGAATGAGACAGGCTTATCATTAATATTTTACTGTTCTGTGCTTGTATCTTATCATAAGGTTATTTGTGTTATGTATCTGAGTTTATATTTAGGTATACCCTTGCCTGTCCCCTTTGAGGGAGTGGAGTTTCTCATGTCGTGAGGGCCGGGATAGACCCTCACCCTGAGAACCACATCCCGAGTGGGACTGGTATGCCTATCCCCTCCTCTCGTACAGAGTCCCTCCTCCCCCGAATGAGACAGTTAGGGTTTCCCTAATACTTATATATTTGTATATTTTCCTATGGACATGTCTTTTTGTTCCTAACCAGGGATTATATCTTCCCTCTCTTCCCAATGTCGGTGATGAATCCCAGTATATTTGAGCACACCCAATTGATGTTAGTATTTCATGTTTTAAGGAAATCCGGGTAGCTGGCTGGGGTATTTAGTTTCTTCTGATTTTCCTGGATTTTTTCCCTTTCTAGGGTATACTTGGGGCATTCGTTGAAAATATGGCATAATGTTTCAGGGATGGGACAGTATGGGCAGTTAATTCCTTCGTCTTTTATACTTGACACAAATCTTTTAAAGATACTGGCTAGTAATGATTTTCCAGTTTTTATCCTGTTTATAATATTTTAATCATAGGGATATGCCAGGTTTGGGGCGATAATATTTCTGCAGACCTGTTTCTGCAAATTGTGGAGTTTGCGCCCTTTTTGCGTATAGTCCCATTCCCTTTGCCATTTATTATCAATATTGTTGCATAATCATACTATCGATCTCATGGACGCCGCCAATTGATAAATCTCTGGTTCATTTAAATGGTTTTTGTCTTCTTTATCTGCCCTTTCGTTTCCAGGGATGTTGATAATAGAGGGCACCCACATGAATTCTACCGTATGTTTATTTTGGGATCTAGGTTTTTAAGTCTCAAGTAGACTTCTCGAATCATGTTTTCTCTGCTGTCAGATTTACCCGACTCTAGAATTTGCAGCACACTGAGGGAGACACTAATAATAACTGTTTTGGGGTTTGGCTAGCTTGTATCCATTTAATTGCTTGGACGATTGCCCAGAACTGGACTGTATAAATTGAGCAGTTGTCTGGTAGCCTCGCCCCCTGTGTGATTTTATTCTCCGGGATGACGGCTGCTGCTGCAGTGCGTCCTGGGTTAGGGGAGTTAGATCCATCCGTATAGATTTGGATGTACCCCTCATACCTACTTTCTATTTCAGAGAGGATTTTAGCCCTTATTTCCATTGAAGTCTCTTGTTTATTACCATAGGTGATTACATTTATATTGATTTTTGGTGGTTTGCAGCTCCACGGGGCGGGGTCAGGGTAATTTGTTATCTCCGCCTGTATATTGTGGATGTTTTAATTCATTTTTTCTGTTCATGGATTGTTTTACCTCCTGGTAGGTTCACGCAAAATTTGTGTTTTTTAGGGCTAATTGCATCTCGCTATAATAGCTATTGTAGGGTGCGACTTGTCATGAATTGATATCCTAGCCGCATACCGCAGGAGAAACACTTCCCTTCTTAGACTGAGGGGTTATCCCAGTTAGGATTCAACATTCTCCTCTGTAAATGCTATCTAGTACACCAGTGCAGATAACTAGAGCTCGGTATTGGATCTGATCCAATTTTTAAAGTAAATTAGGGTGTGCCGAATCGTACACTTGGCACCCTTATTCAATTTTGGATAGGATGAGTGTCCGATATAGTGCAAGAAGCGTGGTCTGATCCGTTCCCCAATCGGTCCCCATGAGGTTCCTCAAGAGATTCAGATTCTGCCCACACCGTCTTAAAAGCGCTGCTATGTGGTTGCTCCATGTTAGGTGCTCATCGAATAGCATCCCTAGGAACTTAGCAACTTTTTCAAATTTTATTTCCAGTCCATTTAAATATAATTTGGGTGGGTTCTTACGAGTTTTAGTTTTGGGGGTAAACATTACACCCAGTGTCTTTCCGGGGGAGAGTTGAAATTTCCACATGTCGGCCCATCAAATGATCCAATCCAGTCCCACCTGCAATCGACCGATCACAGCTTCGCTGGCGGGATCTCCCGCTTTCCAGATTCCACTGTCGTCAGAAAATAGCGATAGGTCCATGTAGGATGGGTCAGCTGATTTTTATAGGTCGTTTGTCATGATGTCAAATAGAATTGGACTCTGTAAACTTCCCTGCGGGGTTCCGTTCCCTAGATCGAAAGATTCTGAGTATTGATTTCCAACCCTTGTTTGTATGCTACGATCTGATAGAAAGTTAGATATCCACGTGTGAATGCGGCCTTTGATTCGGTAATGGTTTAGTTTTGCAATCAATCCTTTGGTCCACATCAGATTATATGCCTCTGCTAGGTCCAGAAATACTGCTATCAAATTCCGATCGCGTTTCCTCTTTGCTTTAAAGGTCAGCCTGATACTTGATTCTAGTCGTATTAATTGATCCAATGTGGACCGCTTGTTACGGAACCCGCTTGTTACAGAACCCGTTTTGGAAGTGGGATATCAAGTTTATGCTCTCGAAGTGGTATTGCAATCTATTGTTGATCATGATTTCCATGATCTTACTTATATTGTTAGTGAGGGAGATAGGCCTGTATGAGGTTACATCAGCTGGATACTTTCCGGGTTTCGAGATTGCAATAACAATCGCTTGTTTCCACCGTTGTGTGATTTTTCCCGATCTCCAGATTGCAGGAAGCAGATCCAAAATCACCAGTTCTGCTTTTTTGAGGGAGATTTTTGTACATTTCGTACACCAGCGTGTCCTCACCAGGTGCTGTGTTTTTTCCCCTCTAAGTGCCTTTCGCAATCATGAATGGTGCAATTGACACTTAAGGGGATTGAGTGGTCGCCCCTGTCAGTGAAGAGTTCGGAGTGGTCTTTCTCCACTTTATTATGGTGGTTTTGAAATTGGACTGAGTTGTTGGCATTACTGCTCATGCCGGGAAAGTGTTAATTTTTAGTTTTTTTTCCTTGTCAGTGGTAAACCTGGCAGGTTAGAGGTTGAGAGTGAGAATTTGCCTCTAATTTTCTTTATTTTAGCCCATACTTTTTTGAGTTTGCCTTGTGATTTAGTGCTGAGCAAAAAGCCTTCCATGATTGTTGCTTCGCCGTGAATATAGTGTTCTTCACTTGGCGTTCCTTTTCTTTGAAAGAGAGGAAATCGTTAGAGTTTTTGATGTGTCTAAATCTGTTTAGAGCTCTCTTTTTCTCCTTAATAGTTTGCTTACATTTGTCATTCCACCAGGGTACGGACTGTTTGCCGGCCCGTTCCCCCGTTTTGGGTATGCATCGCTCAGCTGCTGAGGACAACGCCTCAACGATATTTTCATTAAAGATTTCTATATTTTCGTTATACAGCTGAGCGTCTGCAATACCCTCGGAAATAGAACGGAATGACCCCCAGTCCGCCGTATCGAATCTCCATTTAAGGGTAGGTGCACTAATATTTTTTAAATCTTAGTGTGGATTGTGGTCATTACTGGGAAGTGTTCACTACCTAGCGTGCTTAATTGATCAACCTCCCAGTCGGCGATTTCCTATCCAAAAGGGTTCCTCCACATTGGTCACTGTGGGGATTCAAATCTCCACAGATATGTGTGTTGTCTCCTAACTTATCCACAATCATTTTATATGTTTCAGGTTCAATAAACTGGTCCCCTCCTGGGTCGTCAATGTTTACTATTATAAGTGGTTTCTTTCCTGTGTTCATCTTAATTATTTGATACTCAGGGAGAGTGGTATTGTTCTGAGTTAGCAGTGGGCTCTCAACAGACTCACTTGAGAGAGCATCGTTGACATATATTGCCAGCCCTCCACCTTGTTTCCCCTGGGGTCGTTGTTTACAATAATTTGTTGAGAATCCGGAAATGTTCGGTGGGATTGTTTTTTTTGCTCGCTCAATAGAGTCTCCTACAGGTACACTACGTTAGGTTTCTGGTGCACATTTACTATCTTATAGAACAATTCAAGTGCATTTTGCCGAATTCCCCGGCAGTTCCATTGCCATATTCTGATTGTTTCTTTTGTATCCACTACTGGTGTGTCCTATTTACTTTTATGCATGCATTGACAGTATCACCTATTGTAGTGGGCGTCTAGCTTGGATCCTTAGGCTGTTGGTAAGGGCAGAGATCCGGTTACATACGGTGTCGAGGGCGATATAGTTGTCTTTATTTTTTAATTTCAGAGCCTCATGGATAATATCCCGTATGAGTTTGAGCACCTGCTCCATTGAGATATTTGGGCTATTTTCTATTTTATTTTGCGTTGTTGATATGTTTTCTTAAGATTTTGTCAGATTTAATTGTAATTCTGAGTTGGATTTGTTTGTGCCGTGTAGTTTTTGTGTGGCTATGTGGCTATAGGTAATTTATGTTTGTGATTCTGGGGTTTGATATTGCCTTTGATATGCTCGATATGTGGTTTGTTTGTTTTGTCTTTGGGGGATGAACTTTATTAGCTAATGGGCTTTTGTTTATCTCATGTGTTTTGTTCGGGGATTTAGCTTGAGGTAATGTGTTTCTACTTTTGTGTTTTGGCAGGCGGGCTTGTTTCTACTCTCCTCTTCTGTAAAAGTTTTGGTTTTGTTTGGTTCTACTGGTGGTTGCACTTTGTCAGCTTTTCCTATCTTGTTTTCAGGTTGTTTGTTGTTAGTGTCATTTAATTGTTTTTATTTTTTAAATTTGGTGCTCCCCTTCATACCTCGCTTCCCCATCCTTTGAATAGGTATGCTTTTCTTGGGTTCCGGGGAGGCGGCAATTTGGATTATGTGATTTCAATTTACTGATGTGTCAGGTCCAACCTTCGAAGGTCCAGCTGTTTGGCTGCTGTGCACATTGGCGCACACAATCCTGTTGGTCTTTGGGCTCACTGTTTTTGTTATGGGATTATTTGTCTCTATATTATTTACTGTTTTATGTACCACTACTACCTTCTTTATGACTTCAGAGTACATATTGGGTCTGGAATGTCCATTCCCCCTCCTGCATATTTCCTATTTGTCTCGTAGTAGGGGTCTCTTGATTCGAATTGACTTCCGGCCCCCATCCTACTTGTTAATTTGGGTCACATCCAACTTGAGACTTGATCTGAGTTTGCTTGGGGATTCAAATAGCATTGACCTGGTGTCTTTGAGGTCTTCAAAACTGTTTTTATCAAAGTCTTTCCCTTTAATTGGTACCTCTGGATTGGGGGTGAGAGGCCCATTAGAGGCAAATAATATGGGCGATGTTGTTTGTATTGAGTCATTCATGTGTTTTTCCTTCCCATTTGTATGGGATTCAATTAACGACACTTGTAGTATCTCTGTGTCTGGGGAAGAGAGGGCGGTGGTAAAGTCCGATTTTTTTCCCTAAAGTTTCCATTCTGTCCTAGTGTGATAGACACAACGTGTGTCGGTGGGGTTAAGATCCTAGTCAGTATCCTACTAGAGGGATTCTTGCTAACTAATCTGCGACCCAGATTTACATTTCTCATTTTGATCCTAATTTATGAGTTCCTAGGTTCAGTTAGTAAGTGTATGAGAAAGGTTTTAGGACGACAAGTATGTTGATATGTATTAAGCAAACGTAGCTTTAAAGGGAGGTGATTATTTTGAAATATTAGTTAGGTCTAGAGCAGACTCTAACCTGTCTAATGTTCGGACTACTAGCGAGTGCAAAGATTTCCGTCCTGGTACATCTGTATTATACAGGCCCCAGTGCTCAGTGTGGCAGAAAATCGAGCGATTAACTCCTAGAGCTAGAGTGTACGCAAGGATTCCGCACAGGTGAAGCTAGTATGGGTCTTAGCACCTGTTTGTAAGCGTTTCAGAAAAATCTCACAATGCACCAGAGTCCGACTTATCAGACAAGGAATGAATGTTTTTGCGATTATTTTAACAAAGGAAAATTCTGGATATGTTTGTTTTAAAATCCAAGAATTCCAATTTATCAGATTATTACTAACCGTCGTTTAATGAATGATTAGTATTGGTCACTTTTCCAGAAGACAAAGGTATTTGATTTAAATCCTTTCTTAATGGGTCTTATTGGGCCCTTGATTGTTAGTGAGTAATTTGTAATTAGTAGTTGAGCAGGGAAGCAAGATGGCGGAGACAAGAATTGAGCAGGGATGCAAGATGGCGGAAATAAGAATTTTCTTTTTCAGCCAAGCAGTACAAAGTTATTGACCCGTAGGTTTAATTCTAATTTTTCCCTATCCTACCGTATACTTGATGTTTTCCAAAAATTAAGATGAGGTGATGTGTTCCTGTTGGCTAGTTGGCTGGATGTCTGGCTGGCAACGGCTGGAACGGGTGGTAGCTGGTGGCTGGCTCGCTGGCAGGCTGGTTGACGATGGCTGGTTGGCTAAGATGTCTGTGGTAAAAAAAACCTCTAAACCTTGTGGACTACCGCTGCGTGCAAGAAGAACTCTTGTGTCTTTGCTGATTAGGCGAGGCCCCCTAAGCCCAGCTTAGAGTGTGATCCCCCGGGTGCTAAGCGATCAGCGGATTTGGAGTGAAGAAAATTGGCTCGAGAAAACGTCTGCTCTTCAAGGGCCACATATATCAAATGGGTGCAGACTGCTTAGCTTAGTTTCGATTAGAGACGTGTTCGGCGATTCCGCCATGTACGTATAGTTAATGTGTGCATGGCACACTGCTTAAATTTTTTTCAAGTGGGTTACCTGGCTTCAAACCCATTTGACGCATTACTGCATGCACTGCACGCTATTTACACACCCCTCCCTCGCTGCATGGATTCCCCACTATGGGGGTTCATTTAAGGCGCGATATGGGAGTGTGTACAATTAGTTATACATGTACATAGGAATAGAACCATAATTTGTACAGTATTGCAGGTGTGCGCACGGGGCACTACTTAATTAATGTCTGGAGTGGCATTCTAAACGGATTCGGCTCACCTTCTTCTCCTCTTCTTCCTTCTGATTCTCTAGTTTAGCCTCTTCCTTCAATCTCTCAAGGACCAATTCGTTCAGGAGGCGACGAACATATTCCAGGTGTACCTGAATCTCAGTCAGTTTCTGTGACCTACTCATCTTCGTAATCTATTCTTTTCAGTTAGTCTGGGTGGCCAGACTGCTTACTTACTTACTCTGGGTTTACAACGTGTGCGGTCATTCGGCCATGTACGCTGAGTTAAGTTGCACACCGTGCAATTTTTAATTCTCCGTCACATGTGTGCAAAACACCTATTTGACGCTTTATTGTGTGCGCCGCACACTTATCAGTTATTCATGCCTGGAAGCAGAAAAAGCGGGAAAAAGCTGAAGGTCTCCAAGTGGTTCAGGTTTGAAATTTTGTTTTGTTGTTTGGTTTGTTTTGCCAAAAAGAAGAAAAAAGGTCATCGTCTTACACTTTATCTAATTGTTTTGGAGTTTTGAATACAAATTCTGACTTGTGGCTGTGAGTATGGGTTAGTTATAGAGTGGTTAGGAGTAAAGATTCGTATAGGTACAAAAATATAAATATCTGTCCGGCTCAATTCAAGGAGTGGATGAATGAAGATACCCTAATTTTTGTAAGCAAATGCACCGACATTTTGTTTCTCGTTACTGAGGCTGGGGTGATTCTAGAGTTAGTTACGGCATTGTGCAGTGGTACCACCTTATATAATTAATTGTGTATGGCCAGTTTAATGGGTTTTTATTCTTGATTTGCTCAGTCGTAGCCGCATTGTGCGGCGGGCCTGATGGTCTGGTTTTGGGACTACCTTATATGGTATTATATTTTTATGACTTGTTTTATATGCTTGAAGCACGGATGTGAAGGAAAACATCCCTCACACAAAAATACAACTCTCTCACACAAAAACAGAAACATAAATCGCGGGACATAAACGAAACTATTTTTTCAAAATTTTGTACACAAGGGTAAGGGAGTTTTTATAGACAAACTGTATACAAACATACACGAAACATACATTTTTTTATAAGGGAAGGGATTGTATTTGGTGGGAGAAAAGACAGACACAAACATACACCAAACATACAAATACAAAATCTTTTGGCAATTTGATTTATATCTCTTTTATAGAGATGTGGGTGGCCCTGAAAAGGGCAGTTTGGGTTCGGTGAGGTGTCCTGGCTTTTATTTTCTGGCACGACGGCCACGTCGCACCACGGGTCTCACCGTAACACAGGGGCGCTTCCTTGTGAAGGAGAAGTAGAAGACCTTACAGTCCATTTTTCAGGACACTTCTTACCTTCTTGTTGCTGCTGCTGCTGATGCGCTGTTGATGCTGCTGTTGTTGCTGCTGCCTTTGCTGCTGCTGATGCTGTAGTCTTTGGCTCTAATCCCATTCCTCTCTTTACCTGATGATCTCCTCTCGCAGGACTTCGTGCACCAGGTCCTGTGCTATCTTAAGGAAAACGGTAAACGTCTTCTCCGTCTTCTTCTCAATCAGGTGCTGCCTCATTCTGTGCATGTGCACCATAGCTTCGTTTCACCTGGCAATTCCGCTTATTCTTGTATCTGTTCACGAGTCAACGAGGATGACCTGACTGAATGAATTAATTTGTATTAACCTCGCGTTCGGCCATTCAGCCATCTGCGATGATACACCCCAAATGGGGATTAATTTGTGTGCAAGCTCACTATTTCTCGTCAAGTGGGTTCCGGACTGCAAACCCACTTGACGCATTACTGCGTGCAATGCACGCTATTTACACACCCCTCCCTCGCTGCATGGTTTCCCCACAATGGGGGTTCATTGAAGGCGTGATATGGGAGGGTGTGTACAATTTATTCTTCCTGTACATAGGAATGGAACCACAATGTTTACACTGCGCACTACCAACTTAAATGTCTGGAGTGGAAGGCTGCACTGACTCGACAATGCAGGCGCGAAGCGTGACGAAAGTACTGAAACTCCATAAACGTATATGATCAAATTCTGCCCAGTTAGCTAAATCGGGCCGTCCCAAAAATACCAGTTGTGAGTTAGCCACATTTAAAATTAGAGTCAATCTAGAAGGTTCAATACAATTTTCCTAGTCTCTACCACTTTTAGAATTTAGTGTACATGGTGTACATTCAATTTTCGGACAAAAAATAAATAAATAATAAAATACATCATTTCCGGGTTAATGTAACCCTTTATTAAAATTTTTATGACCTTAATTTGAAAATAACAAGTGACCATTTTGGAACGGTGTACAAATGGATCGTATTTGCGCATTAATAAAAAGTTATTATCGAAATGGGATTTCAAGACCGAAACGAAAACCCTTTGGCAATTGAGGCAATTCTAGTAGTCCTTAAAAGGGCTGAGGTGTAACCTCTGTTGGTGGAACCAGGTATGGCCTCAGATGGGCTGGCGGCTCAAATCTACGTCTAATGCGGCCCTTGGAACTCCCTAGGTCCTTCAGCGGCCATCCCGTGATGGGCTGGGACGTCAGTTTCCACGATACGCTCAGCTCATTAGCCATCAACGTAGCTAGCGGGATTGGGCACCCACTGTACGTCTCCCCAAGTGCTCTGATGTTTTCCGCTGCCTTCGTAAAGTTGGATTTCTGCGCCTTACTTAACCCACCGTCACATCTGAGCTTCTTATAGCATACAGAGACCGTCCGGTAGTCTTCTGTGTGCTGCTTTGCTGCCTCCTTATCTTTCATTAGCCTCCAGAGCCCCCAGTCCATCACTTGTTGCTTGGGTACAGGCGATGGCGGCGGTGGTGGCGTCTGTTTCTGTTGCGTTTGCTTTGTCATCGCTCTTGTTTCCTTCTGTCTTATCTACTTCATCTGCGCTACTACCTCTCGTGGTGGCTGGGTTTTCTTTCGGCCTCCTGTTTTCTGGTTCCCTCTTGGACCTCTTTTTTTCTTCTTTCTTTCTTTTTCTCCTCCTCCCTTACTGCCTTGCCCCCTGCTGTGCTGTAATCATTGCTCGTGGCATATACGTCTGTTTTCCAGCTTCAAGATTCAAAGCTGGAAGTTGTGTTGTTCGTGGAAGTGGAGGTACTGTTAGCCTGGGTTCTACGTGGGGGGCAATCGGCGTAACAAGGGTTTGCGGCTTAGACTGTATCTTCAGTAATCGCTCCCACTGTGCCAGTGCTCTCCTCCCTGTACCGGTCTTCTTTGGTGGCTCCTTCTAAAATCATTGGATATCTCCTCCCAAATCAACAGAAGCGTAGTTCTTCTCGATTGAGCCCTAAGGCTTCATCCTGATACAATGCTAAGTCCTAATCCTTTGATTGCATTTAGTGCCCCGGCAGCTATCATCACTTCAATCTCTAGCATATTTTCGTTATGATACTTGTTGCTCTCTGCTCAGTTATCTGAAGACTCGCATGACCTGACTGGCGAACGCACCGCTTTATATGGACGATATTGAAAACATCCCATCCAATTCGGCACGCGGACGTGAAGGAAAACATGACCCAGATCGATAGAGAGAGATGCGAAAGAGTAGGTTTATACAATTAGGATCGACGGAGAGATGTGAAACAGCATATGCATCCCATTAAAAATAAAATAAAAATCAAGACAACATTTTTTTCAAATATCAACATGTTTAATACAAACAAGAAGTTTCTCTAACACAAAAACAAACAAACATTTTTAAACATGAGCGTATTTACAGGAATGACAACATTCTGAAGTCAAACTGGACTTCCAATCATATAAGACACTGTTATTTTGCCATTGATGCACGCTACGTTTCTGAGCTAAATACAAAGGAAAGCCATAATGTCACAACACCACCTGTCTACTTTAGCATTGTTAGAGTATTCACGATCAAAACAAGTCACTAAATGTTCTAACGGAAACACAAGACTGCGTTGATGAAGAAAATACACACAATAGTGTCCACACACCATGGAATCTGATCCTTGTTATCTCACATTATTGAATCGAGTAGAGGCTCTTCTCATAAAGTCAATAATGTCGTCTTCCAAAGGAGATAATCCATAAGAATCAAAATAGTCCACACTGTGATCGCTGATAAAGTACACAGCGACCCAATGGTGTTGATGACATAGGCTTGAACGTCTTTTAGGTTTGCGATGAGGAAGTTCATCTTTACCATAGACCACAGGATTCCAATAAGCGGTGTAGGAACTGCGAGTCAGCATTTAATGAAGTTTCCAGGTATCCATTCTGTGTTCACAGGTACTGATAAGTCATCAATTCACATCCGACGTTTTCCTTGAAAATGTATGTCAAGTAAGTCGATGAACCACGGATAGTTTATGTACTCTGTTGCAAGAGAACGTCGATACGTTTGGTCTCCAGAGAAGTCAATGGAGGTATGGAATGGTCACGCAAGTATTTATACCACTTTCTCAAATACTTCTCTTCTAAGAGGAGAGACGACGCTTCATCCAGATACTCTTCCAACTTTTCTTCTTCGCTCATCATAATGCATTTGTCGCGTTGTTTCTGACTAGGATGATCGATTTCTCTAGTCAGGGCTGTATTTCTATCAGCCAAGTCAGTAGCAAAACAGGAGACTAAATGTTTTTCTTGTTCTGTCCATCTTGACATTATAACTATAGTTTTGTCTTCGTCATTTGTGGCTTGTGACTGCTGTGGCGATTTTAGATCACAAAAACCCTCATCTTCTATCTCTATAGTTTCTTTGTGTTCAATCTTTTCTTCTAATAGTCTAGAATCGCTTCTCTCGATCTGTTGATTTCCAGAGTATTTTCAAATTCTGCATACAAGATGACGTTCACTGTGTTGACCAGAGATGTGGCAAACTGAAGTTCCACACGATGTTGGCTTGATTTTATAGGGTTGAAATGTCCTTCGTCGTTGCCTTGGTCTGGAGTGTAATCAAAATCTCACAAAGCATATCCTCCTGCATAATCATCGTACGAAATGCCGTGGCTGCTGTTGGTCCCTAACTGTAACATGTGGTTTCGAACAGGGTCGAGTAAGGTCTCAAATAATTTTTCTGGGTAAAGTTAGGTTCAAAAGGTCTGGTACACAATGTCTGACTATCTCGAGTCACTTCTATCTTGAACACGTTGAAGTGATGAAAGTCGAAAGGATTTGGATCAATGGCTCCATTGAGGGCTGCATTACTGACGATTCCAATGAGCAAACGTTTGGGCAGCTGTCTTTGGATAACACGATTCTTGATCTTGGATTGGAGTCCAGAGGCAATGTTGATGGTTGTCACATCCACTCTTCGAACAGGATACTTGGCGGTCGTTCTGCTGAAAGTGTGGCTGCTGTCGTTGATGTTTAGCCACACGTTCTCTACACCACACTCACAGAGCTTGTTTTTGTAAATCTTGAAGACAGTAGCTCTGAGAAGGAGAGGTAGCTGTTGTGTTTAACGGCATAATGGATACTTCTTCTACTTTTTATAGTCGATGACTTGTGAAGCGGCAATCCAAGAATCGAAACTAGGGGAATATCCTTTCCAACGCACTTTCACTTCTTCAAGTCAACGTTTGCCCACTTTACCTGTTCTTCGATCGAGAATGGTTTCAATGTCTTGCACGGTCGTCTTCTTTTTTAGTCACTCGTTGTAACTCAGGCAAGTAACATGTTCTCTTTAATACTTCTCCGTGCATGTCTTACAATTTATAGACTGAAGGATCACGTCCATGAACTTGTCCAATGACACGAAACAATTCGGTGGTCCAATTAGATAAATAACCTTTGTCAAAAGTGCGTTTGGCTTTTCCAATGCGAACCAAATCTCCAGTCTTTAACGCCACGACTTTCCTTTTTCCAATCTTTCCAAACAATCGATCAAACACTATCACTTCGTTTTCAGGGGTCACTTCTTCGGGGGCACATCCGATGGTACGACTTATTGTAAGCTTTGACCGGGCGTTGCAACACGTCAATGTACTAGAGATGATGTGTAAAATATTTCCATGTGCGTTCTTTTAAAGTTCTTTTGAAAATGTTCCACGACACTGGCTTTCTTTTCAGGATTTTCAGTTGTGAAAAAATGAATGTGTCGTTGTTTCAGTTCTTTTTTGAAAAGCTCGGTTCAGAAATTTGGTGCCTTTGTCTGTTTGTCATCGTAAAGGTGACGATCACTTTGTTTCAACACCAGTTTTAAAGCTCACACTAACTCGCCACTTGTTTTAGAAGTCAAAAGAACAACCCAAGCTGATTTTGAAAACACGTCAAACATACAACACAAATATTTGTAACCACGATTGTACGCTGGCAAATGAGAGACCTCGGCTAAATCTGCTTGCCATTGCTGATTGATGCCTGCCACTTTGGTTTGACTTCTGGAAACTTTTCATTGAATGGGTTAGTATAACGTGTACGTCGTTTATTTTTGCAACTATTGTCGTACAGTTTGGTTTTAGCTGCCCGATACAATTTTTGTACGCCTCCGTAACCACCAGCATGTGCTAAATTGTAGTAAGTGCTAGCTAAAAGTCTCCATGAGGATGGGTGAACTGTGTTGCTCCTCAATTAGTCACCCACTGTTCGATACTACGTTTTGATTCGTGTGGTATTGGGGGTTTGGATGAGGTTTGATGTGTCCGACGAACCACAGTGGTCACTTTTTTCTTGATGTCTTTTTTCACTTCTTTCTTCCCTTCTTTCTTTTTTTCTTCTGCTGAAGAAGGAGTCGACATCATCCTTTTGACCGAAGATTTCATTTTTTCTCGTTGGGGTGTAGGGGAGGGTGGTAACAAGGAAGTTGCAATTTTACTAGGAATGGAAGTAGACGGAGTTTGAAACACTTCTCGTATGTCTTCTTCTTTTTCTATCATCCCTGTGGCGGTGTCTGTCTTCTGGGTGACTCAGGGTTCGCTTTTCATCATCGTCTTGAAATCTTCCAGAGTCGGTTTAGTTGTTTCGTCTAAAGATTTCCGCTGCAAGAGTTGAAGATATTGCAAAATTTATCCGTACCGTTGCGAGTTTTCTACTTCTGACAAATCACTTCGATCCATCAACGATTGTAATTCTTGTTGTAACTGTGACATCTCGGTGAGATTAGGATTGGGAGGTACATGCGGTATCCGTTGTTTGTACCATGCGATGGAGTTCCATCCATCGTTTGTAGGGAACTAAAGAGAGTTTTCGTCCTTCCATAAGATCCAAAGAAACAAATGTGCTGTCTTTCCAGAGAAGGGCGTCCTTTTATCTTCTTCTTCATCATCTGTTGACTCCTCCTAAAAGGGGTGCAGCAATCGATTCTAACAAAGGAGCAGCTATTTTTAACAACGGTACTATCAGCATGGGTAGAAAAACTCTTCGTTGAACCAACATTTTTTTCTTTTGACTGATGGGTATTTTCGTTTTTACCATTTGGCGAAGAACGTTCCGATGTTTTCTTAATTTCTGTTTCTGTATATTGGACAAAGGTACTGTTCCTTTCAACACATTCAAGCAACATTCACACACTGTATCGATGATTTCTTTGTTGGCTGTTGTAATGAGTTATTTTCTCATGGGAGGATTTGATTTAGTCAGGACTGACAACACATCCCTATGTTTAGCTAAACGAGAAGGGAATCCCTTTTTGCCTTTCTTGGGGCGACTAGGGTGGTGTGACTTTCTAGGGGCCATCTTTTGTGTCAGGAGCAAACAAAAACACTGAGGTCAATCTGATCCCACACTTATTTTTTATACTGGAACTCGTCTCCACTGATGGTCAGCACGTAGTTTTAACTTCATGACAGGCATCACTCGTCGATGAGGTGTTTTCAACGCATTAAATAGTGTCAGTTCTTGTTTGGATAAATCCAGCAAACTTTGTAACACGCCTATTCTGTCTTGGACATGGGCTTAGGTGAGGCCACCTTTTACCGGCAGCCGCTGTGGCTAAAGCAGCCGAAGTACACGCCACTGGTGAAGTGTCTTTCGAAATGGGTTTCCATGTTTGCTTCAAATTGGGAATCACGGGTCTTGAATCAGGTTTGGCTGGCATCATCATAAACTGCGAAGAAGAAGAAGAAGAAGAAGTGTCAGGAGGAGAAGACACCGATGTACGTACGCATCCTAGCAGCAGCACATCTCTTTCTGGCAGGAGGAGATGCTGTTTTTTTTTTCTTTCTTGGGACTTTTCTTCTTGGGGCTCTTCTTTTTCTTGTGTGCTGTTGTGTGTTGTTGTGGCCGTCTTGGGAGGGGGGAAGGTTCTTTCTTCTTCTTGGTTTTGGCTTGGGAATTAGGATCCCAATTTAAAAGAGAACGAATAATGACACCTCCTAAAGGACCACTTCCACCAGGTTTCAAAATAATTTGCTATTTTCTTTGTGGATCGATTCTTGCATCTGTCTGTTCTAACAATGCCCCTTTATGTTTTTTCAAAAAAGCGGTGGGTTTGATGGGGTATGTGAATGATGCCTTGGAGTAATTGACGTGCTGTCAAAGTAAACCATCGTAAGACTTCTTTGAGACTAGCTTCTAACAAACGGGCATCGACCTCAATCTTAAATAATCGGGCGTGGTGAGTTTTAAATCGGTGAATATATACGCATAAGGTGTATCGAGGGCATCGTCGTGCGCATGATCTAGCCAAGGAGTTCCTAACTGTTTGGCTAACAGTTGCACTTGAGATTTGTCTCTGGGACGTTTAAACAAGACCACATAATGAGCATTGAGACTGATGGTACTGTGGGCTTTTCTTTGTTGAAATAGATTGTGAGTAATGGAAATGATAATGGCATTACGACGACGTCATTTTCGTGTAAACCAAGGTTTAATTTCTTCTTCATCTTCTCTAACATGTCATCGAAGATGACCAGATATGTTTGACTCAAGTCAGACACGATCCTATCGTCTTCGCAAGGAATGCCTTCTACAAGCGAAATGGATTCGCCTTAACTTTCTTGGAGTAAGGCGTAAGACGATTGCCACTCTTTGTAACACGACACGATACGTTGATGCGGACAATCAAACAAATGGGATTTGTGTTCGATCAAACGTTTGACAAATTCGGTTTTGCCTGAACCACTGGGTCCAGCAATCAACATGTTAAAGGGATGACGACGATGCAAAGCTTCCCAGCTTTGACGATCTACCTTTTCCTCAATCACTTTGAGAACAGAGGAGGAAGAGGTGGAAGATGCAGGCATGACTGTGGTGTTCAGAATTCTGAGAGAATCATGAAAGACACAAGACATTTATACATTTCATGCACGTGTAATGTTTTATCAAAATGTGTCACCAAAAACAAAACATATTTACATGTCCAGAATTACTACACGAAAGCACATCAAACATAAATGACTAGGTACATCACTAAGACACACTAAATGAGCAAAGTGGCATAGAAACAAGACATTGTACAATAGTCTCGATCGATGTGTGTCCCACGAAATATGCATACACACCTTGGTGTTCTTTTCTCTGTGGAATTCAGGGCCTCACATTTGTCCGGAAAAGGTCCTTTCTTCCTCAGGCGTTTTGATTTATACGACGGTACTGTTGTAGACGTGTAATAGGTCTTCCTCTGGATTGGATTCTTTTTCTTCCACTGTTTCTAAAATTGTTTCTAATGTCACTTTTCGTATTGATTCTTAGTTACCTTCTTCTTTTCTTGGATGATTAGCGACACGCAAGATCTTTGGCATAGTGAGCCACTTCTTGTATCGAGGCATCGAAACCAAAACTTTTCCAATCACGTACATCTTTTCACTCGTAAATTTGTTGGTGTAACCAACTAGTTATACACGCTTCTTGGTAAGTATCAAGCGTAGATAAAGTTTGACAAATGTCTTCTTTACACGGAGGTACTCAACTTGTTTTTATCACTATTCTCAACACTTTTAACACATTTGTCTTTCGTGCACCAATAAAGTGTGAATGGTCATGTCTTTGTTGTATGTTCTGTTCATTAATAGTCCACAAAAGAATTTTCTGGGAAACGAAATCGAAGAAAAGTAGTCATTAACACACACACACACACACACACACACACACACACACACACACACACACACACACACACACACACACACACACACACACACACACACACACACACACGACACGACGTCCAAAACTGAATGGAATCGTAGAAGGTGGAAATAATTCTTGTAAAAGTTTGTGGTAATCCTTTACGTTCCAAACACTGTCATCAGCTTTCTTCCACAGAATTCTTTGCAACCCTGAAGACAAAAGTCGTGGCATGGTCAACTTATCCACGTAGCATTTGGTGTCTGTGATAGTCTTTCCCAAGAATCAGTCTTCTTATTCTGTGGAAATAGCAATTGTTTAACAATATAGAAATGATTGTGAGTTTGCGTTTCACTTGTATCTTGACAAACTATCTGTAAATGCTTTCTCACCGCTCCAAAGGCAGATTCTGAATGTGCTCTTCTAAACAAGTCATTTCCAGGCACGTCTTTCTTTTTGATGAAATAGTCACACGTTTGACAAATAAAATCTGGTGGTAAAGGATATCCAAGAAATTCAGCGATTACCTAACCGCAAATTACACGTCGTAAAGGAGTTTCGTCTTGAAGTGACACTTTTTGTAAGTTTTTAACTTTTTCCTGGAGTTCGTTCCATCGAATTTATGTGTATCACTGCCTCATTGAAATTAGAAGTCGTGACATCCAAATTTGTACAGGAGGCATTTCCTATTCGATCAATGTCTGACCATTTGAACATCTTGACACTAATCAGCGTTTTTATAGTATTTAAATACCAATGGTTAAAACGCCGCAAAGGATGTAATTGTTCTATGCATTTAACTTGAATCTGTGCAAGCTCTTTGTAAATGCGTTCTCTTAGCTCAGGAAGCAAACAACGAATGTTCTCTTCTAAAGTATCCGACATATTACTTTGGACCGACCAAAGGCAGGTAGTGACAGCGCGGAGAATATCTGGCATGTTCCAGGTAAGCTGTATCTTTAGGCTCCCAATATTGAAGTGTCACACCACAGCTCAAACACTGGACTTTATCTCCTTCTCCCAAGTAGACAGATCCTGCTCTGGCTAAGGCTTTGGGAGTAGGTCCTTGAGTATATTTAGGCCATTTCCCTTTGAACGTCTGGAATCCACTTTCAAAGTCACAATGGCCAGGCAAAGCTGCAGGAAACGTGTATTCTTCTCTGATGTGTGCATCTTGATGAGCTAGAGGCGGTAGTATCCCTAGTGGTTTGCAATTGCATGGATGCCATCCATAGGTAGGTACACACTTAGCATCACTTTTACCAGTAAAGCAGAAAGGTCGTGCTGCATCGATTTCGCTAGTGGAACGATTAGGCACACGAACGGCATCGCATTCGATCGTAGAAGAGCGGCAATGTCGTGCTGCATCGCTGATATCATGGAGTACGGCATCAATCTCATAGAAAGGCACAGCATCGTACTCGAGTTCATAATCGAACTTGAAGAAAACAGTAGATCCCTCAGTCGGTGGCTGTCTCGAGTTCGTCAGTATCGGTGAAAGTGTACTGATCTCAGCATGGAACTTGGAGTCCATAATGAGCCCCTCACTGGGTTGCTGTGTGGATTGATTCATCTTCTTTCTCGGTCGACGTTTGTAGTCACAATTAATTGTTGGTCTTGGAACTTGTCCCTATTTTATACTGGAGCTCAGCATGTCCTTACGGTGAAGTGTTGTGGTCTGACAGTCGCACTCGTTTCTGGTACACAATTTGATAGATTTCTTCTAAAGGGCGACTGACTAATTGGTGGTTTGTTAAACTACAATTTTATGGGGCCTTAATGTTTTCACTCGAAAGCCTTGATCTTTTCCGGACTGTTAAGCTTCTTTCAAAACATCAAAGTTCACTCTTTGACTCACTCGATAGTTCAGTGTCAATCCTTTGACTTTGCATTTGGTATGAAGTTGTCCCTGTCGGTCTCGTTATTGATAACCGTAATTTTGGGGCCGCCGCAAGCAAACTGACAATCTTATCTTATGGGTGCTCGTCCATCCATGCTCTTAAACGATCCCCTTCGATGGTTGGGTGTTGGTGGCTATCTGGACGATGTATGTACATACAACTGTCGGTTTCAAAGTACTGAACTCGATGTCCCAAAACTTCTAAGGCCTCATCATACAATTTTAAGCGAGATTTGCCTGTCACGTAAGCTGGAATCATGACATTGCCAAACTCGTCGGGGGGTGCAAACTTTGTCACTTCTTCGTAATTCACCAAGATCAAATTTTCACGGATAATTTCCACGTGAAAGTAGCGACTTGGATCTGCGAAGCATTCCGTCTTGGGCAATCTCGGATTTTGTGCCAAATTTCCCCACCAACAATTCAGCATGACTTTGGCAAACGATCGTCTTCCTTCGTTCTTTTCCACGTCATCTAAAGTTATGCCTTCTATAGAAAGGTACTGTTCTTTGAATTTGTCTTTGTCTTCTGACGTCTGACACCAAGAGGGATAGCCACTTGCTTCTTGTTTCAGTTTGAGAAATTCGTTGACGTAGCCTGAGAAAATTCCTGGAATCATTGTTCTATGGTAGAAAAGTGCCAAATTTCGAATACTGTTAACAAACGGTATCCCAGATCCAGAGCACGTAACAATTCGACGCTCACCCACGTTTCTGTCAAAGCGCGCTCTTCATCCGTGTGGCTGCAAGGTTGGTCTTGAGTACATGTTTCAGCACAAAGACGGCATAAAGGAAACATCAGTTTTCCTTGGCAATGATGGGGTAAGACAGGATGGTACAAGTTTATCGGGGGTAAAAAACTTTGCATTTGATCACTCGTTTGTATTGACGAATGTGTTCAACGTCAATGTGTTCTGTGATCATTTCAGGGTGACAGGTAGGGAATCGAGGATATTTGCACACCTTAGGATACAACGAACACACATCGAGGTATTTGATGTCTTCTCCTCGAGATTTGTCTACGTCGTACAGCAAGCGTATGGCATTGGTTCGTCCTCCAAACAAACTGTCGCGTGGGTCCAAAGGTTCCATGTCTACCACATCCTAACTTTCGACGATGCGCCTAAATTCTGAATCGGTTTTGAAACGACGATCGTACTCATGCTCCCACATTTCTACCACTTGGTATCCTTGACTTTCTAACTTCAGGCGTCGTAAGGATGTTTGCTTGTAAAACTCTTCTATTATGGAACCTGAGAAAGGATTGTTCAGGTCTCGTTGAGGATAACAGGTGGGGCATCCGTGAAATAAGCATCCTTGAAATTCGTACACCGTCTGCGGGTTTTCTATATCTCAACCATCCACTTTTTCTCCCCCGTTTCCTGCATGTTGTATTCATTTGTCTTCCCTTTCACACAAGTAATGGAGCCAACGCAAGTTGGTTCTCGGGCATGAACTTTTTTCGCTAGACTAATCCCCACGTTTTGGCAATGGTACAAGCTTCCCTGAAAGGATCGATACCTTCGTGAACCCAGAAATAATTCTATAATTTTCCACAGCAACGGCGTAAAATGTTCACATCCGATTGCAAAATTTCAACATTTCTTCTTGAAAGTCAAATGGGTCTGACGCGTGAGTGTGGTACCAAACGTAGAAGGTTTCTCGTTCGTTGTGCATACCATCAGGGTCGTAATAGTGAACGTCAGACAAATGCGGGAGCACAGTATGTTGATTTGCTTCGGTAATGAAAAAGTGTGGAAAATACCTTGGCCATTTCTGTCATTTCAAACGTTTTAGGCATTCGACTCAAAAGCATGGCCAAATAACTCATTAAATCTTTAAACTGTACTTGTCCCACTTTCATGTAAATGAGTTTGGCTCCGTACATGGTGACTGTGGGACATTCGGTCTCATGTTCTGAATAACATTTTAACAGAAATTGACCATCGTATCCTGAGAAATTGTGAGCCATGGCTGTAGCATATCGATGACAGTCACAGTAAGGCTGGATGTCCTCTTCGCTCCAAGTGTCGTCAGTAGAGTCCAAAATCCATTAGGCAAAATTGGGAAGAGTGCGGAATCCCCAAAACATTTGTCCACGTCCTCCTGAAATCTTACTACAATAGGGACAGTGAAAATAGATAGGTTATTGTATACACTTCTCACAAGCCCGATGAGCGATGCAAAAATTAGGGACGTGAGTGCCCGTCTCTTGCGTACATTCAAAGTCAAAAAAGATACATTTACTTGTGTCTTTTTCTGTGTGCCCTTGGGTTATTGGTTCGAATAAGCTGTCCACACGTAGAGCACAATCTCAGTAAATCACGAGCACTTTTCTGCTGGTGAACTTGTTTCATGCGATGTTGTTTGTAACAAGATGGACTAACAAAGGTTCGTTGACAAGTTGAGCAATGAATGTGTTCTTCAGGAACGCTAAACAACCCCACCATCTCGCTCCTCAATAAATGAGTTGATCCGGACTACAAAATCCTTGGTCACATTTCTCGGAGTAATAACTGTATCTAATAAATCCTGTGATATTAGTTATGGCATCGAAATGCTCTTGATGATGATACATGTAAATGTATTTTCCGTCGGGGAAGTCGGGTCCTCGAAATAGAGCGCCGCGAACCACTTGAGGATATACTTTCAAGGTATAACAAGGAGCCAAGACGTCTTGAAGTTTCTGCATTTCAGGAATGTCACACACCGTCTCTTTAGATATGCCTGCTTGCTGTAACAGGAGTTCTGGTTCTTTTCGTTGTTTGGCTCTGTATGATTGTCGAATGCTCTTCCATGCTTTTTTCCATTCTGTGGTCTCGTTCTTGTCGGCATACGATCGCCCCACAACGATGGCACGGGCTAAGCACTCCTTTTCATTGTTAATTTGAACAATACTGCGCTTGATAGTGCGAATGTCGTCCACCAATCACACTTTTCTGTGTTGTCCGCTACCTCTAGGAAGTGAAAGGTGGGTCATGTGAAGTGTGGTTTTTCCATCGGTGATGGTAAATTATTCATCATTTGAGTGTTGAACGTATTCAATTTTGTCGGTGACTTTAGAAGGTTTTAATTCTGCTGGGGTACTAAACTCGATCCAGACAGGAGACTTCAAACTATTGTGACGGATGGAAAGTCTCAAACGAGCGTCCTCTTTAGCTTGGCATTGTCGTTTCAATCTTTCCAACAAGGAATCCCACAAATCGGTAATGAAACCTGCTGCTTTCTCGGGGGGTACTTGAACTCTTTAAAGTTTACCGTGTAAGCCATGGTTCCACATTTTCTGGAAGTGACTTTTTGCGTCTCTCGAATGTGATAATAATATATGGGAGCTACGGATCAATTTTCTTTTCTGGCGATTCTGGGTTCTCTTGGTCTTGTGGTAGAAGTGGATAGTATTGGTTCAGGTTCACTCATGTCCTCTTCGAAATCACTAGCATGCACTTGGGCTAACACTTCAGCTAGAGACATAGGCGGCACGGAAAGTCATCGTCGTCGCCTCATGGTTTCTTCTTCTTCTGGTTTCTCTCTGGAAAAGTGTAATCGTTTCGTCTTGATTGCAAACTTTGATTTGACTGAGTTTTACACACGCTCTCTCCCTATATATATATATATATATATATATATATATATATATATATATATATATATATATATATAGAGAGAGAGAGAGAGAGAGAGAGAGAGAGAGAGCTTCGTACTCTAGGAGTAACTATTAGTCATTCATCTTTCAAAGTGTGAAGGTGGAAGAATAAAAAAAGGTTGCCTTTCTGCTCAGAGATTTACAGAGTGTCATTCGAAAGTATACCACTTCCAATAAGACTAAGGACTACTCCACTCGAAATAAAAGTCAAGATACCTGTTATCATTGTCAGGAAAAAGGACATTGGTCTTCAGAGTGTCCAACGAAAAAGCAGGAGGAGGCGGAGGGCTCTTCAGAAACAGAAGAAGAACCAATCCACGTCAAGAAATGTTAGAAGTCAAGACCCCTGGAAGAAACAGTACAAGAGGAGGAACCCATACCCATGAATAAATTGAAGAAAAGAGACAGACAGTGAAATAAAGAAAGAAAATGGACTTTAATGATGTGTTATGAAATTTGCTTTGTTATTTTAAAAGAGAATATACCAAAGAAAAAAAGTAAGTGTCTTTTTGTCTTGATTTTTTGTAAGAAACACACACGCACTCATACACGTACATATTTGTGCAATGGAATTTAAGTTTTACTTGATTTGGAAATCACTGAGTATTATCTCTTTTCTAAAAGATGTGTGTGGCCCTGAAAAGGACCGTTGGCTGTTTTGTTTTTTAATAAACTCATGCATTGACATGATGAACTTTAACTGCCTCAGTCATTTTCCACGGCCACGTCCTACTCCTCCTCCTGTTGCTGCCTTGGCAGAATTAGTAGTCACTGCTGCTACTGGTGGTGGCATCTCAGTGGTAGTCAGAGTGGCTGGTGTGATGGGCTTAGAAAGCTTAGCCCGTAAAGGTCTCTTTCTCTTGGGTTGTGTTAAAGAAGCCTGATACATTGGTCTCAGATACTTTAACTCCACCAAAATGTCTTCTGCAAGAATGCTAGTGACCGCTGCATTCGTCGTCGTCGTACTGTCACTCCGAGTATACGATGTCTCCGTAGCAGGCGCACTAGAATACATTGTCTTCATGGTTTCAGGTATACTCAAACTATGCCGCAATGGTAAACCGTAAACCCATTTCATCCAGTTACAGTAGTAAAATGTCATTAGAATATACAAACAGGGTTTTTAAAGTTAAAGAACACACTACGATTATGATGGCAAATGGAAATCTTGGAAGGTCCTGCTTTTATTACACACCACCCACGATGATAAAATATTTGTTTCAAGCTGGATTCGACTCAATTTTGTATCTTAGGTTTTTTAAATGTATAATTCATAATAGCACAAAATTAAAAAAAATAAAAGAACTGAACAATAAACAATGATCAGGGTCTAGGAAAAGAAAAATATTATTTTAAAATGGTTTTAGATATGTATGCATGTACGTATGTACGTATGTATGTATGTATGTATGTATGTATGTATGTATGTATGTATGTATGTATGTATGTATGTATGTATGTATGTATGTATGTATGTATGTATGTATGTATGTATGTATGTATGTATGTATGTATGTATGTATGTATGTATGTGTGTGTGTGTATGTATGTATGTATGTATGTATGTATGTATGTATGTATGTATGTATGTATGTATGTATGCATGTATGTACCTATGTATATATGTATGTATCGTGTCAATTGCAGAAAATGCGTGTGTGCATATGTGTGTGCTTATGTGTCTGTGTGTGTGAGAGAGATGGGGATTCTTGGGTATTGAAGTAACGTCATGGTTGTGACTTAGTCGTTTCTATATATTATGCTATGATTTATGAATATATTTCAAAACGTTTTCAAGAAGGTGGAGAAAGAATGGGAATTTAGCAATCAAAATTGAACAAGTAAATAAACGATGGCATGATTCTTTTATGCAAACATATTTAATTCTATACTAAACACAGAAAAGCACAAAAAGTGTTGAATAAAATAGAAAGTAGAACGAATAAAAAAATATTAATGAGTGGCGCTTTAAGTAAATATAAACTATTCTATAAACTATAATTTATCAAATATTTGAAACTATTGTCAAGAGGGAGGAGAAAGAAGGGGAAAGTAGCAATCAAAAGAGAACAAGTAAAATAACGATGGGAATATTTATGTAAACATATTTAATTCGATCATAAAAACAGAAAAGAGAGCTCAAATAATGAAGATAATAAAATATATATGGAATAAAATATTATTAATTTGTGGCGCTTTAATTAAATAGAAACTATTCTGGAAATATCTGATAACAAAGAATATGAAGCGCCCCACCCAACAACCATGCTGCTCTAGAACTTTAAATATGTAATAAAGACATGACTGAGGGAAATATATATATTCTTGGCATGGGTACAACCACGTTGACATTCGTTTAACAGAATACTACGAATTCGAACGTTAAACACAGAAAGTAATGTCAAAATTAAGAACATTTAGAGAGAAGTATTTTGGACTGCTGTTTTTTTTTTACATTTCTTTCTCTTCTTTTGACGATGCTGATGATGAACTTTGTTATTATTATTATTATTATTATTATTATTTGTTATGTATGATGTTTATATAATATTAAAAATATTTTAGGAAATTATAAATGTTTCTTCACTTTAATATTTGCTTAAATCTTAATGTTTATCAGGAAAAACATGTTTAACTAGTGTCCGTGAATTAGGTTGTTTTGATCAATATGTTTTCTCAATTTGAAGGTCAAGGTTGAATTTTGTTTACAGGTAGAATTCCATTAAGATGACTCATGTTCTAGAACATTCTGTCATGTGACAAAACCTTTATATATGCCGTGTTTGGTGGACATTTATTCAGTTTTGACATTACCATTAGTCTTGTAAAGAGCTATTACAGTTGTGAAAATTCATTCCAAATTCTAAGAGAGGAATTATTTTAAATATTCATTGGATTATAACAGTGCTCATAAACTTTTGGATTTTGGATTTTTAATTGATGATTTTGGAATTTAAGTGAACTTATTCAGAGATTTTGGAATACTTCATTTTGACATCAGCACATCAAGATTTCTAGTACATCAGGACTTTGGAGACCATTAGCACATCATAACATTCAAGGACACAGCCGTGAATTCGGAACATTCTATATTTAGGACTTGTGATTAGAACAATCATTCTTATTGGATTATTAGGATTTCAAAACACATTACTGTAAGTGACTTTTTGATCTTTCATTTTAATTATCTAGTAATAAATTGCTTGTTGATTTATTTTACATGATTTGTTGGTTTCACTTTCTTTCTGTTACATTTTTCTTAGACCATAGAGTCGTAACATATTATTATTATTATTATTATTATTATTATTATTATTATTATTATTATTATTATTGTCATCATTATCATGATGATGCCGACGATGATGATCATCATCGTCTATAACATTATTATTTTTATAATTGTTACTGTTATCATTATAGTATTCGTCATCGACGTCATGATGATATTGTCATTATCATAATCGTTATTATAATAATAATAATAATTATTATTATTATTATTATTATTATTATTATTATTATTATTATTATTACAATTCCAGTTATTTCATCCGAGGTTGAGATGTCTCCCTATTACGTAGGATTTCTTATCCATATAAAATGTTCGTCTTATCGAGGTGCTCGTCGTAGTGATGTATTGTATTCGATTACAAGCTTTTTGGTTTTAGTACAAAATGGTTGTTTAATACTATATACAGGCGAATAGTGATATCATCGAAATACAGAAATGAATATCACAGACAAATGTATGTATTTTGTAACTGTTCTGCATAAAATTAATAATAAGTGCAACATAGCACGTGCCATACTTGCGTTGTCAGTACAAGTATTTTGAAGTTTGGGGATTTGTCCAAAGGAACGGTGTCAATAAAATATTTGAAAAGAGTTTTTAAAGTTGTATAACATGCTACGATTATGACGGTAAATGGAAAACTTTGGAAGGTCCTGTTTTACTTTAAACACCACTCCCGATTGATACAATATTGTTTTAAGTTGGATTCGACAAAATTTTGTATCTTATTTTTTTCAATCTATAATTGATAATATCACAAATCAGAAACACGGAACAATAAACAATAATCAGGGCCCAGGAGAAGAAACATATTATTTTGTAAATGGTTTTGGGTATGCATGTATCCCATACAGGCGCGCGGAAGTTGAAAGAATTTAAAATCACGTTTTAAGTTCCAAGTACATGTAGTCATGTAGTAATCAGACAGTAATCATATAATCATGTAGTAATCAGTAATCAAGTAATCATGTAGTAATGATACAGTAATTATGCAATCATTATGTAATCATACAGTAATAATGAAATCATGTAGTAGTCAGTAATCAGACAGTCATCATATAATCATATAGTAATCAGACAGTAATCATGTATTCATGTAGTAATCAGAGTGTACTCATGTATTCATATAGTAATCAGACAGTAATCATAATCAGACATTATTCCTGATTAAAGGGTTATTTAACAGTAATCGGTTGAATACAGTTACTGTTCTTGTATTAAAAAATGTCTGATTAAAAATTACTTAAAAATCGCTAATCAAATACAGATGATTAATATTACTGATTACGAATACCCCAGGTCTGTTCTTTGAACTATTGATTTCTAATAATACCAAAAACCACAGCACACAGTTCCACCTATAACCTTTACCATCGACGTCTTCATCGTGGATCTAATTCCTCTTTGACGACGTCATTAAGTTATCTCATTGCCCTACTTGAAATTGAGAATATTTTATTCCATTTATCATTTTTTAATTCAATATGTCTATATGTGTATATCTATCTGTCTGTGTCGGCATTAAAACTTACATACGAACGCAATTAACAGGCAATACAACTTGGCCGGAACAAATGATTGTCATTTGTATAGATTCTGATTTGGGCAAGGCTGTTGCAAGCTTTCTTCAACGCTAAGTTACCTCTGAAGTTTTGTTTGATGTCCCATATTCATACCTGAATATGAGTTGATTTGTTGGCTGGTGAAATTACTTTTAATGCCCTTGGCTGTGTGTGTTGGGGGTGGGGGTGGGGTGCGCGCGTATATGTGGGTGAGATAGAGAGAGAGGGGGGGGGTACCGAGAGAAAAAGAGAGGGGGTTCTTGGGTACTGAAATAAAGTAATTTATGCGACTTAGTCGTTTCTATATTGTGCTTTAATTTATCAAATATTTGAAAATCACATCAGGAGGGAGGAGAAAGAATGGGAAAGTTGCAATCAAAAGAGAACAAGTAAAATAGCAATGGGAAAATGTTATGTAAACATATTTAATTCCATTGTAAAAACAGAAACAAATATTGAAGAAAATAAAACGTATACAGAATAAAATGAAACAAATGGGTGTCGATTTAATTAAATACAAACTATCCTGGAAATATCTGATAACGAAGAATATGAAGCTCCCCATCCAACAGCCATACTGCTGTGGAACTTCAAACATGTAATAAAAACATGACATAAACTGTCAGGGTAGCCGCAAATATTAGACATGCTAAACATATTTATGTCTTAATTTTTATAGATAACATTTACAACCAGTAGAAAATGAGGAAGTGAAAGTATTATACAGTTCGTCTCCGTTAAATATGCAGACAACTGTAAATATAGTGCACAGTAAATTATATCACAGTACAATTGTTCAAAAGTTGAATACTGCAGATATCAAAGTTGACAATAAGTTCAATAATCCAAATATTTGCATTATGGCAAAAGAAGTACAAAACATAAAGAAGAAAATTAAAGTGTAAAGTGTGAAGAAGTGACAAAGGAGAGTACAATAAGGAAATTAGTAGAAAGAGAGTTCATCGAGAATACCACTTTCCCAAAATTGAATCTCCAGAAATAAGAAGAAGCAAACGGTTAAAGGTCGAAATCAGATCAATGTCACCCCACCCCCCCACCCCCGAGATCAGACCCCGGGACGTAACTGCCACCATTGACATATGTACACACCCTCCTGCAGCCATCTGTGCAACAACGCTGACCCTGTCGGCACACATCGTCCGACAGACAGTGATCGGACATTTTTTTACAGCCCTCATTGGTCACCACACGACACGAACATAAGAAAGAAATAGGTAATTACTATAGTAGATATGATGATGCAAATAGTGAAAACATTTCCTAATTCTGAGATTTCTTTCCGTTAACAGTTTGTTTCATATCACTCCCACTCTTTTTGTCTCCCCGCTTTAAAATAAAAATTCGGGGATATTGTCATATTGTCTGTCTGTCCAAATCTCATTCTCATCCTAAACCGCCGGTGGGAGGGGGTGATTTCACGAAATTTTGTAGTGTGGTCATCCTTCGCTTTCACTCATAGGATCCCTAGGAGGGGATCAAATAAAAGATCACATAGAGACACACACATATGCTTGTGTGTGTATGTCTGTGCGTGTGCATATACATTATAATTATAAAAATAATGCCATTACTTTTTCAAATATTTGCTAACGAAAATTCATTAAGGACACGCATTATAAAGGTGACTAATTTTGTAATATAATCTCTGGGTCTCTGTCGTAGGGTTGGGGGGAGAAACGAGGAGTTGGTTGATTGGCTGGAATATGATGCAGTAAAAGGCGTGGGGATTTGTGGTGCAGATCCAGTACAGTTGCTCTATTTTAAATTAAAGTACATTGGTACATATAATCTGAAGGTTGGTCGATGGAAACAAAAATGGCTTAGAAATGAATGCTAGTCAGTAAGGGCAGGGATGTAGGGGATTCAAATGAAGAGGTCGAATAACTGAAGCTGTATTGTAATGGTAATCTGTTAAACACAAGATAGCTTAGAAGTTCTAAATTGTTTTTCAGCAGAGAGAGAGAGAGAGAGAGAGAGAGAGAGAGAGAGAGTGTGTGTGTTACCGAGTGGTTACCGAGTGTTACCGTAGATTCTCATGTCCATATACAATGTTCCTTTAACGAGATGCTCGTCCTAACGATGCGCTGTGTTTGCATGCTAGGTTTTTGGCAGAGATACCAAATGGTTGTTTAATATTATTTACCGACGAAACATAGCATCATATAAATACAGAAATTAGTATCGCAGACAAATGTACGTATTTCATGGCCGTGGTACCAATGCTTTTCATTCATTTCAGAGATTGGACCTTAGTATGTCAGATGTCAGTGAAGGTGAAAATGGTTGTAGTTTGTGTGCGTGAGTTGGTGTGTCTGTGTATGTATGTGCGGGGGGGGGGGGAGGTGGTTGTTACCGAACTAGTTTTGTTTCTATGATTATCATGGTAATATGACTGAATTTTATACAGGACTCAATGTAATTTCTAATGTGTGCAGAGTACACATTTATCGTAAATGATACATATTGTATATACTCGCGCATAAGTTGGATCCAACTACAGACATAATAGACCCTGATCTGCCATCGATATTGAGTGCCTCTACCACTGAAGTTAAACCTCGGACAAGTTCAAGAGGGTGCCTCTACCATGGCAGTCAGGCCTAAATGTAATACATTCGTGGTTGAGTCAATCCCTGAAATACGTGTTTATGTGAAGCAACTCTTGTAGATAGTTGGTCTTTAACTTTCCCATTTGTTGTCGGAGCAGATTACCTCATAATGTCATCAATTAAATTGTCATTACAATTACAAGTACATACGTTTAAACAGAATAATTAATTTTAAATACAATTTTTGTTTTAATATAAACAAAAACTTTTTGATTACTGTCGAATATATGTCATTTGTTTGTGTATTGGATACATTTAAAAGTACTGCCTGTGTCTTCATAACTATTAGTATTACCCAAATAGGAAGTAAGGTGTTATAATTGGTAAAACTGTGGATTAGCGATTTAGTGTTTAAACAAACGACACACATACTCTGAAGTTTATCTGCATATGCATCATATTCAAACCTGGACATGAGTTGGTTTCTTAGTTGGTGAAATGACTTTAAGTACTCGTGTGTGTGTCTGTGCTCGCATTTGTGTGTGTGTGTGTGTGTGTGTGTGTGTGTGTGAGAGAGAGAGAGAGAGAGAGAGAGAGAGAGAGAGAGAGAGAGAGAGAGAGAGAGAGAGAGATTCTTGGGAATTGAAGTAAAATCATGTCTGTGACAGTCGTTTCTGTAGTATGCTATAATTTATCAAATATTTGAAACTATTGTCAAGAGGGAGGAAAGAAGGGGAAAGTAGCAATCAAAAGAGAACAAGTAAAATAACGATGGGAATATTTATGTAAACATATTTAATTTGATCATAAAAACAGAAAAGAGAAAGCAAATAATGATGTAAATACAATATATATGGAATAAAATAATATTAATGGATGGCGCTTTAATTAAATAGAGACTATTCCAGAACTATATGATAACAAAGAATCTGAAGCTCCCCACCCAACAACCAAGCTGCTCTGGAACTTTAAACATGTGATAAAGACATGACATAAACCGTCAAGATAGCCACGAATATTGGACATACTCCGCATGGAAGGAATAGCATTATTTAGCCTAAACGTATTTATTTCTTAATTTGTATAGATAACATTTACAATCGGTAGAAAATGAAGTAGTAATGACGAGAACGGAAGCCAAAGTCTTATACAGTTATTCTTCTTTAAATATACAGATAACTCTAACTATAGTGGCGGAGTAAATTATACCACAATCCAATATTTGAAAAGTTGAATACTGCAGACATCAAAGTTTACCATAAGTTTATTAATCCAAACATTTGCGATATGCAAAAAGAAGTACAAAACATGAAGATAGAAAAATCAAGTGTCAAATATCAATAAGTGAGAAGGTAGAGAAAAAAAGGAAATTAATAGAAAGAGAATTCATAGGATATATATTGAGAATAACTACTTTCACATGGAACGAATAACATTATTTCTCCATTTGATTTCCAGAAATAAGAAGATGCAAACGGTTAAAGGTCGAAATCAGGTCCAAGAGCGCATGTCAGGCAACGCTCATCATCACGGGAAGTAACTGCCATCTCAGACATATTTACACACCTTCCCGCATCCGTCTGGGCAACACCGCTGACCCTGTCGGCACTCATCGTCCAACGTACAGTTATTGGGCAATATCACACACGGACCCACATTGTTCACCACGGGACACAAACCTGAGGTAACTACTCCTGTAACTCCTGTAAATATGATGATAAAAATAGTGAAATTCTGATATTTCTTGCCGTGAACAGTTTGATCATCCCTCACACTCTTTTTATTTTACTTCAACGCTTTTAAAAAAATGGAGAATATTGTGATATTATATATATATATATATATATATATATATATATATATATATATATATATATATATATATATATATACATACATACATAAAATATTCCTCCCACTCTTTGTTTTAATCTCTTCGCTTCAATAAAATCTGAGATATTGTGATATTGTCAGTCTGTCCGTAAGTCCGCATCTCATCCTAAACAGCCAGCGGTGCTGGTAGTGGGAGGGGGATTTCCCGAAACGTTGTACTTATGTTGCCCCTGTGATAAACATATGCGTGAAGGATGTCATCCTTGGCTTTCACTCCTGGATTCCCTTGGAGGGCATCAAAGGTCACACACGCACACACACACATGTGTGTGTGTGCGTGTTGTATGTATGCATACATTATAAGTAGAAAAAAACTACAATTACATTTTCAAAAATTTGCTAACCAAACTTCATCAAGAACACGCATTATAAAGGTGGCAAATTTTGCAATATGATGTGGGGTTGGAGCGGTGTGGGCATTGAAGAGTTGGTTGGTTGGTTGAAAGATGTAGTAAAATACGCTGGGATCTGTGATGTGGATCCATTACAGTTGCTCCACTTTAAATTAAAGTAAATTGGTACAAATAATCTGAAGTTCGGTCGATGAAAACAAAATGGCTTGTGAATTCATGGTAGTCAGAGGAAGGGTAGGGATGTAGGGGATTCAGATGAAGTGGTCGAATAATTAAAGTTGTGTGATAATGGTAATCTATCAAATGTAAGATAGCTTGGAAATACTAAATTGGTTATGAGCAAGGATGTATATATATATATATATATATATATATATATATATATATATATATATATATATATATATAGAGAGAGAGAGAGAGAGAGAGAGAGAGAGAGAGAGAGAGAGACAGACAGACAGACAGAGACAGAGACAGAGAGTGTGTGTTACCGAGTGGAGGTTGAACGATTGGGCAACATGCGCTCCATATGTCGAAAGCAACTTTTTGACCTTGACAGAAGAAGCCTTCAGCACACTGATTAGGGGCAGACTGATAACAAGGCCCTTTCGGTATCCCTCCATCTTGGCAATTAGGGCAGCACGTCCCCAACCCATCTACTGACGAGGGACTGCAGAAGTGGCCTGAGGGACATGGGTACACCACCCCCAGAGGGCCGCAAGGACGCGCAGGTGTGCCGCCCGAGGGGCATCTGAGTATTTGGCAACAAAAGCCAACAACGTCAGTGGCGCTCTGACAGTAATATCCTATCTGGCAGGTACTTGGAAACGTGCGCGGATTACAGTCCCTGCCCGCCGGAATTCCTCCATGACATCTCCAGAATCTCCGGATGTCTTCTACTCGTTGTATCCCATAATTGTCTGAAAGGTACGAAAATATAAAATCAGGGTTGTCTGAGTGACCGTGATGGAAAATGAGGTAAAAATTATAAAAGTGTTTTCAAAATACAAAATACATTATTTTATGCCATCGAATGCTGGGTTGGGGAAAAATGAAAACATACTATGTGTTGACATATTACAAGTTGGATCAGTTAACAGACTTCGACTTGTTGACCTTTCATGTCATCCGGGTATGTTCAGGTCATGATTCATTTGGCAGAGTTGAAAACTGTCCATATCGTTAGAGCATTAGCAAAGTTCAAAACCTAACTCCGATTATAAGCTATCAAAGCCTATTTGACATGTTAACCGAACCGTTAGGAAAATACCACTCATTTAAATGTAATTCTTAATGTATTGATTACTGTATTAGATGATCTGTTTTCATTTTCAAAGTCAATAAAAACTAAATTTTACCCATCTCTCCACCCCTCACCTCTACAGCCGCTTCCCTCCCCACCAAATCCGCACCAACTCCCCACACCAAATATATTTTATTTCAGGGAGGAAACAATGAACAGTCTAGAATTACATCATATCGGAACGAAGAAGTGAACGAAGAATTAAAAAAAATATTAAAAAAATGAAACGGCACAAATAAATTTCACAATGGAAAGTATCTTCCGTGAAAGCAAAATTACATTGTACTGGCCCCATTTTTATATTGATTTTAATACAAGTATGAAACAAAGTAATTGAAAATATATTACAATCCTATCCCATATAAGCTAAAACGTTAGAGAAATTGTAAATTAGATTAATGATTAATATAAAAATCTGTATAAATTAAAAGGTTTTCTTAATGCAAAAAAAAAAGTTTCAACTCGAAAAGTGTATCTGTGAAATGTTATCCAATCCAAAAATGATGGAATATATTCTTACCTATAACCAACAACGATAAGATGGCCAACACAAATAGAATTTTTCGTCCGAGCATCTGATTGTGTCGTCCAGATACGCAGCTAATCAAGCAGTTGCTAATTGGAGGGAATTTATACTGTGCTTGTGGAGTTTCCTAGAAGCTAGAATTATTTCATATAAAAATGCCGCAGTGCTTAACCCAAACTATAATGTCAAGAAAACATATAAGAAAGAAGTAAACACCGAGTCATTAAGTTAAATGTTCACCGTAAACCCCATATCGAACGTCTTCAGGCAGCCACACAATTAAGCATGATACTCCACCATAACAAGGCGAGGATCTACGTTGAAGTAGAAAAGCACGGTATGCCTGGGTGTAACTTTGAGCCAATTAATATATGCATTTCTTTAGAGCACATCATGTTAGAAAACGTCAAAATGATGAATGTTTGGTCTAATTTGATATATGATGAGGTTTAATGTTTTTATTAGCACAGTCTGATAGCACGTATTTAAAGTACATATGTTGATATGAGGATGGTATTAGGAAAAAGTTCCTAAAATAAACCGGGCATATTTTGATATATTCAATCGAAACTCCAATTTGTCTAAGCAAACTATTGATATTTCTGACGTACACTGTGTGATGACTTGAATGTAAGAAAGAAAATCATCGAAACGAGATTTTTACACGAGAAATCAAGAAGTTGCACAGTATTTCACTCAGCGATGACCATGACCTTTATTTCACTTATGTTTCCTTCCAACAACATTAGACTGCAAAACAAGCTGTGCCCATGATATTGATCTGAAGTGATGTCATAATGATGATCCTGGTGATGTCGACGACAAATAATAATACATGTAATGATGATGATGATGATGATGACTGGGATGATAAATCATAGTCGTTATCGTCAGACATCAGATTCAGGAAATGTATATATTTCTGAGATGGGCACATCCACTCCGACACTCAGTTTTAGAAAACACTACGAATTCGAACCTTAAACAAAGGAAGTCATGCCAGAAATCTGAAAATTTACAGTGAGATATGTTTGGTTGTTGATGATGACGATGACGATGGTGATGATGATGATTTCTGTCATTATTATTATTATTATTATTATTATTATTATTATTATTATTATTTTTACTGTCGTCATCATTGGCATGCTAACGCCGACGATAAATAATATTACACGTGATACCAATACTAGCACTACTACTACTACCATTAATACTACTACTACTACTACTACTAATAATAATAATGATGATGATGACGATGATGATGATGATGATAAATCATAGATGTTATCGTCAAAGAGCAAACTGAGGAAAACCATATATTTTTGGCATAGGAACACCTGGTCCTGAATTCAGTTGAACAAAATTTCTACGAATTCGAAAATTAAACAAAGTAGGTAATCTAAAAAGTTAGAAAATGTTTGACTCTTGTTCTTGTTGTTGATGATGATGATGAGATTTGTAGTTATTCGTTATCGTCGTCATGATGATATTATTATCATAACTATTATTATTATTATTATTATTATTATTATTGTAATAAATTTGGGTTGTTCCATTTGTATTTACGTTTCCATTTATAGGTTCGTTAGATTTTAATGATTAGTTATTTGATTATGGGAAGTCGGTGTTGGGAAAATATTTCCCAGCCCGAGTAATTAGCTAATTTCTAGGAACATACGTCATACTTACAGTTGTTAAGAGACTTTGCAATGGTATGGATTGGTTTCGTAGTTTGAGATGGGGACAGACTAGCATAAGTGCATGCTATAAATTGGTCCTAATTGAACGTGTTGCCGCTCGTACATCCAATATAGCTGCCACAGTGGCCATCTTAAAAATCTCGTTATTGCTGCTTCTCCTAAATGAATGATCGTATCAACATGGGATTTTCAATAAACGATTTCTTATGATATCTACTTGGTTTTAAATTACACTGAGTCTAATATGATGAAAATATTGTTATTGATACTCCTCCTGAACCGAAATTCATATTGACATGGGATTTTCACCAACTGACGTCTTATGATGTCTAGTTGGTCCAAATGAAAACGGGGCCGATCTGATGTCTAATGTGGCTGCCACAGCGGCCAACTTGAAAATCTTGTTATTGCTTATCCTCTTGAACGAAAAGTAATATTGCCATGGGATTTTCACCAGAACACGTCGTATGATGTATAGTTTGTCCAAAATGAAAATGGTGTCGATTGATGTCATTTATATCCACAACAGCGGCCAGCTTGAAAATATTTGTTTCACTGCTCCTCCTGAATGGATGGTCGTATCAACATGGAGTTTTTACTAAAAAACTTCTTAAGATGTCTAGTTGGTCGTAATGGTGCCATTCAGAAAATCAACATGCCTGCCACAGTGACTATTTAAAAAATCTGGTATTAACTATTTCTCCTGAATATATGGTCATATCAGTATGGGACTTTCACTGTAAGACTTCTTATAATGTCTAGTTGGTCGTAAATGAAAATGGTGCCCATCCGACTTCTAATATGACTTCCACAATGGACATCTTGAAAACCTTGTTATCACTACTTGTCATAGATGGCTGGTCATATCGACATTGTACTTTCATCAAAACACTTCCTACGGTGTCTTGTTGGTACTAAAGAGAAATGTTTACCTCTGTAGCAGATATAGATAAATATGTGAATCAAGTCGGTTATTCATTTGCAGCCCAATGTATGCATTTGATCTCCAGTGATTGGCTAAATGTGACAGGCAGACACCAAACAAGCCAACCCATTTTCAAGTATAACTCAAAAGTAAATGAAAACCAAACTGCAGATTTAGTTTCTGTGTGAATTTATAAACACAAGACTCAAGGCTTTTCAGGCTCATGCTCTCTACCTTAAAATTAGAGGGTATCCAAATACGAAACTATCCAGTGAGACCTTAAGAATTTACATACAATTATGACAATTGGAAAGAACACTCAGTTTCAAAACGTTTGCCAATTTTGAATAAAACGCCGTCCTAAATAGTCAAACATTTCAGAAAGTTTGTTTGTTAGGAGTTATTGTATTCGCACAAGGATCCATATATTATCATATGAGCAACGGCTACGAGACACCATCACACTTCCTCCTTTATCCTTTCCACTTAAACCTAAAATTACATTTCTCACGTGTTAGTTTCATGAAGTTTCATAGTTTATCAACTTTGCAATGTTAGTCCCTGGTGTTATTAATTACATAGTGCAAGACAAGTAGCAAAATTCTTTGAGCAATCTCAAAATGTAGTGAATCAAATGTGTAGATGGAATTTAGTTATTTCAAAGTAATTGTGTAAAATGTACATGCTGAAGTGTGTAAACATTACACATGAAGCAAAGCATACATACACTGATCAGCAATCATTCACTGCATTCAAGAATACAACTTAAAAAAGAACATTCATCATACTGTACTGTCTGAGACTCAAATAAAGTTGATACATATACATCTCTGCTTGTAAAAGTCCTGGACCATGTGGTGCGGCTGGCTCCTGAGAAAATATATCATGTTCTTGCAGCTAGAAGTACCATTTCGGCAGGTGTGCATTCCATGACCTTTAGATCTACAAGAAAAAGAAGGAGAACTTCAAGAAAAAATCAGCCTGACACTAAAAGACCGGTGATAACGCTTGTATTATTATTATTATTATTATTATTATTATTATTAATATTATTATTATTATTATTATTATTATTATTATTATTATTATTATTATTATTATTATTATTATTAATATTATTATTATTTGTTTGTGGCTTTTCAATTCTACATGTGTAACATTCCAACACTAAGTAGTACTATTCAGAAATGAATGGGACTCTGTACATTTTTATTGTGGCAAATATAGGAAACATGTTGACTTGTTTAGATAGACATAAGTAGTAGAGGATGGGTACTGAGGCCAGGATGGCACTTGTGGTACAAACGGGAATTTAACATGGCGGGGGCACTTGGGGTACAAACGGGAATTGAACATGGTGGGGGCACTTGGGGTACAAACGGGAATTGAACATGGTGGGGGCACTTGGGGTACCAACGGGAAATGAACATTGGGACCTCTCTGGGTACCAACGGGGATGAACAAGGCGGGGGCACTTGGGGTACCAACGGAAAATGGAACATGGCTATAATGAAAATTAATCTTTTCTTGTTAAATGGTTGGCCCTGAAAAGGGCTGTTGGATTTTTTTGGTGAACTTAACATAGAAGACATCTCCTGGAGGGTTGATTCTTCTGAGACTTCTTCGGATTTCCGGACCGTAGATCAAGACACGTTTCAAACATCCTTGTCGTTCCACGTAAATCCGTCTCTTCCAGATAGCGGTCTTGGTCATTTTCGTAACAGCCCATGAGGCTTTCGCATACATCGGGAAGTCTGGGTTGAACAGCATTCCCGAGATGATGGTAGATGATTCTACGCTAGTCTACATTTTCTTTTGTTTCTTCTGGAGTGGTCTTGGAGAAAACCGGTGAAGATTTATGAGACAAGCGGTGGTATATATACCCTATGAGCGGATCGAAATGGATTGAAATGAACTACCAATCCAAGCGCGCGTTACAAGCTGATCAGTGTATGTATGCTGTGCTTCAGGTGTACTGTTTACACACTTCACCATGTACATTTTACACAATTACTTTGAAATAACTAAATTTGGAGCCAAAGAGGACGATTGATTTAGACTGTCCATTCATCACGACAGTTTGAAGTCGTCTGTTTAGATCGAGTTCAGTACCCCGGCAGAATTAACACCAGCCAAAGTCATGACCAAAATAGAACACGTTCAACAATCCAACGAAGAGTCTGCCATCACGGATGGAAAGGTTACACTTCACATGACTCACGTTTCCTCTCCTCGAGGGAGCGGACGAAGCAGGAAAGCGTTACTGGTGGACGACATTCGTAGTACCAAACGCAGTGGCGTCCAAATCGACAATTCTCAAGACCAGATGTGTTTGGCCCGTGCCATCGTGGTGGGGCGAACGTATGCCGACAAGAACGAGAGCACAGAATTGAAAAGAGCCTGGAATAACATTCAACGATCGTACAGACCCCAACAACAAAAAGAACCAAAACTCCTGTTACGACAAGCAGGCATCCCCAAAGACACAAATGCAACAACTTCAAGACGTCTTGGCTCTTGGCTACACTTTGAAAGTACACCCTCAAGATCTGCTGTTTCGAAGACCCGATTTCCCCGAGGGAAAATACATTCACCTCTATCACCACCAAGAACATTTCGATACCATCACCAGTATCATAGGATTTCTAGGACACTCTTACTACTGCGAGAAATGCGACCAAGGATTTAACAATCGGGAGCAACACATTCACTGCGGAGAGAGATGTCGGGGCTGTTTAGCGGCCAAGCCATGCCTTCCTGAACAACACGTTCATTGTGAGACCTGTCGACGAACTTTTGTCAGTCCCTCTTGTTATGAACAGCATTGCAAGACACAAGAACACCAACAAAAATGTGCATGTGACTTATTGAAATTGTGCTCCACGTGTGGACACCTGATTCAAACCATTGACCCCAAGAGATACACTTGTACCGGCAAGAAAAGATGCCGCTTTTGTCACCAGATGGTGGATTATGATCATCAATGTTTCATGCAAAAGTACAACAATACACTGAAGAAAGCATTAAAGAGGGATCAGAACAAGAAGAAAAACAAGAACCAAGTGAATTTCATCTTTTTTTATTTTGAATGAAGAAACGGGCATTCACATTCCAAATTTCTGCGTCGCTCATCGGATCGTGAGAAGTGCATCCAAGAACCTATCCACGTTCACTGTCCTCATTGTAGTAGGATTCCAGGAGGACGTGAAAAAATCTTTCGTGGTCCTAACACTCTGTCCGAGTTTGCTGAATGGATTTTAGACCCCATCGACGACACTTGGAGCGAAGAGGACATTCAACGTTACGGAGACTGTCATCGCTATGCGACCGTCATGGCTCACAATTTCTCGGGATACGATGGACAGTTTTTGTTAAAATATTATTCGCAACAAGGTACTGATTGCCCCCAAGACACCATGAACGGAGCCAAACTCATCTACATGAAAGTGGGACAAGTCAAATTCAAAGATTCCATGAGTTATTTGGCCATGCCTTGGAGTCGAATGCCTAAAACATTTGGCATGACAGAAATGGCCAAAGGATATTTTCCCCACTTCTTCAATACGGAAGCCAATCAACACGCCGTCCTACCGCATTTGCCTGACGTTGACTATTACGACCCAGACGGAATGCACCCCGAACACCGAGAAGCCTTTCACGCTTGGTACCACGCTCACCAGTCAGAACCGTTTAACTTCCAAGAAGAAATGTTAAAGTATTGTCGATCCGATGTGGACATTTTACGCCGTTGCTGTGGAAAGTTTCGACAGTTATTTCTAGATCACGGAGACATCGATCCTTTGAAAGAAGCGTGCACTCTACCTAAAGCCTGTGCCTTAGTTTACACCAAAAACTTCATGCCCGAGAACGAACTAGCCATCATAGACTCCAACACGTCTCTCTTTGCCAGTCGGCAATACTCGGCCAAAGCATTGCGTTGGCTCCATTACTTGTGTCAAAAGGAAGACAAATGGATACAACATGTCAGAAACGGAGGAGGAGAAAAGAAGATTGGATCTTATTCCGTGGATGGTTGGGATTTAGAAAACCCTCACACGGTGTACGAATTTCAGGGTTGTTTGTTTTGCGGATGCCCTACCTGTTTTCCTCAACGAGACATGAAAAATCCTTTCACGGGAGCCAGCATGAACGAGATGTACGAACACACTTACCAACGACGACTAAAGTTAGAAAGCCAAGGATACCAAGTGGTAGAAATGTGGGAGCATGAGTACGATCAACGTTTCAAAACCAATCCTGAATTTAGGAGCATTGCCGAAAGTTACGACGTGACCAACATTGAGCCTTTGGATCCACGCCACAGTTTATTTGGAGGACGAACCAATGCCACTCGCTTGCTGTACGACGTAGACGAATCAAAAGGAGAAGAAATCAAGTACATCGACGTGTGTTCTTTGTATCCTGGGGTGTGCAAATACAAACGATTTCCGACCGGACACCCTGAAATCTTGACAGAACACATCGATGTAGAACACATTCGTCAATACGAAGGATTGATCAAATGCAAAGTCTTACCCCCGACCGACTTATACCATCCTATCTTACCTCATCATTGCCAAGGAAAACTGATGTTTTCTTTATGCCGTACGTGTGCCGAAACATGCAACCAAGATCACCTCTGTCACCACACGGAGAAAGAACGCGCTTTGACAGGAACGTGGGTCAGCGACGAATTGTTTCAGGCTCTTGATCGAGGATACCGTTTGTTGAAAGTGTACGAAATCTGGCACTTTCCAACCACAGAACAATACCAAAAGGACGACGCCTCGAATCCAGGTATTTTCTCGGGGTACGTCAACCAATTTTTAAAACTCAAACAAGAAGCCAGCGGCTATCCCTCGTGGTGTCAGACTCCCGAAGACCAAGTCCGATTCAAAGAAGAGTACCGTGACGTCGAAGGGATCACTTTGGTTGAATTGTTTGTGTGGAAAAATGGCACAACGTCCAATCTTAACCAAGACGGAATACTTGACCGATCCTAGTGACTACTTTCAACTTGTGGACAACAAAAGTATACTGATGAAACACGTCGAAATCGTCCGTGAAGATCTGATCTTAGTCAATTTCGAAGAAGAATGCAAGTTTGTAAAACCCGACGATTTTAGCAACGTGGTCATTGCAGCCTACGTGACAGCCCATGGTCGCTTGAAATTGTACGAAAGCTTTAGAAGTCTTGGGAGATCGTGTCCTGTACTTTGACACCGACAGTTGTATGTACATCCATCGCCCCGGTTGCCCACATCCTACCATCCAAGGAGATCGTTTAGGAGCCTGGACGGACGAGCACCCTCAAGACACCATTCTGAGTTTTGCAAGCGGTGGCCCTAAAAATTACGGCTACCGATACCGAGACCCACAAGGCCAACTTCACACCAAATGCAAAGTCAAAGGATTGACCCTAAACTATCAAACCAGCCGAGTGGTCAACTTTGATGTTTTGAAAAATGCTTTGCTGTCTGGACAAGTGGAAGACTTTCGAGTGCACACGTTAGAACCTCGCAAGATCGTACGGTTACCTAATCACCAAATCGTCAGTCGCCCTTTACAAAAAGTTTACCAAATCGTGTACCAGAAACGTGTGAGACTTCCAGACCACACTACTTTGAACTGTTTCCATTGAATTTTGGACGCTATGCCGTGTGTGTCTTCGTGATGGCATTTCTTGGATTTCGTTTTCCAGGACATTCGTTGTGGACTATTTTGGAGGAACAGTATTGTTGGTGGACTTACCAAAACCATGACCATTCATGCTTTATCGGCACACAAAAGACAAATTGTGCTCAAAGTGTTGAGACTGGTGATGAACACGAGTGGTGTACCTCCGTGTGAACAAGACATTTATCAAACTTTATCTACCCGTCACACGTTTCAAGAAGTGTGCATCACTAGTGGGTTACACCAACAACTTTACGATTGGAAAGATGTACGTGACTGGAAAAATATTGGCTTCGATGCTTGCCTACAAGAAGTGGCACAGTTTGCCAAAGACCTGGCACGTCACTAAGTTTCCAAAAGTGAATTTGGAACCCAAGTCAAAAATGACTTTAGAAACAGTCAAGGAAGAACCTGACACAGAGAAAGACCACACCATCGTCGTACCAATGGAAATACCTCAGGAACAAAGAACCTTTCCGTCAGAGACATTTCATTCTTCTACCATAGAGACCAGAATACCACCAGTGCGTGTGCACTCCATTCGTATGACACACCTTCATACAGAATGTTGTACATTGACTTGTTTATACAGAACTTTGATTCTTTTAGTTATAGTCTTATTGTTGTTCCTCACCATTTTTGGCGTCTGCATTTTTGTCCTTCATGACTTGTAAAATATGTTTTTGGTTTTGTTGTTGGTTGTTTTACAAAACAATAAACGTGTATGAAACGTATAAAATGTCTTGTGTCTTTTGTCTTCTTCTCAAAATTCTTCCTACCTGAGTCATGGCTACATCTTCTTCCTCCTCTGCCTCGTCTGAATCTGCTTCTGTGGTCAAAGTGATCGACGAAAAGTTAGATCGTCCAAGTTGGGAAGCTTTGTATCTGCACCATCCTTTTAACATGTTGATTGTTGGACCGAGTGGTTCAGGCAAAACCGAATTTGTCAAACGTTTGATCGAACACAAATCTCATCGTGTTTGATCGTCCACCTCAACGCATCGTGTGGTGTTACAAAGAGTGGCAATCGTCTTACACGTTACTTCGTGAAAGTCAAGGAGAGGCCATTTCGTTTGTGGAAGGCATTCCTCGCGAAGACGATGGGATCGTGTCTTACGTGAGTCAAACACATCTGGTCATCTTCGACGACATGTTAGGAGACGACGAAGAAGAAATTAAACTTTGGTTTACACTAAAAGGACATCATCGGAATGCCAGCATCATTTACATTACTCAAAATTTATTTCAACAAAGTAAAGCCCATCGTACCTTCAGTCTCAACGCTCATTACGTGGTGTTGTTTAAAAGTCCCAGAGACAAATCTCAAGTGCAAGTGTTAGCCAAACAGTTAGGCACTCCTTGGCTGAATTATGCGTACGACGATGCCACTCAAACACCTCATGCGTATTTACTCATCGACTTAAAACCTACCACTCCCGACTATTTGAGATTTAGTACTCAATTGTTTCACCATTGGTGCCAAGAAGGAGGCCCCGTCATTTACACGTCCCCTTCGGCCACTCTCTAAAAGGCACAAAAACTATAAAAACATCCATTACGTCATTTCTGTCTCACAGTCTTCGAGATGACTTCCTTTCTAGCTCATCCTTCTGCCAAATTGATTCGTGCCTTGTATGGCATCAGTCGCGAAAAAAATGCACAATTCCGTGCCCGTTTGTTAGAAGCTAATCTCAAAGAAGTGTTACGATGGTTTACTTTGACGGCACGTCAATTACTGCAAGGCATCATTCACATCCCTCATCAAACTCAACGTTTTTTCAAAAACATAAAGTGGCGTTGTCACAACTAGCCCATCCTAGAATCGATCCACGCACTAAAAAACAAATCATTTTAACCCCTGGAGGTAGCGGTTCTTTAGGAGGGGTCATGATTCGTTCACTTTTGAAATGGGATCCTAATGCCCAAGCCAAAAAACCAAAAACCAAAAAAAAAAAAAAAAACGTCCCAAGAAGAAGAAAAGCCCTAAAAAGAAGAAAGTCTCCCAGGAAAAGAAAAGTCCTGCCAAGAAAAAAACACCAACCACTGCAACCCGCAAGAAAGGTTACTGCTGCGAGGACGCAAACGTACACCCGCAAGCCACCACGACAGACAGCAGTGACGATGTCTCCTTCTCCTCTTCCGTCCACTTCTTCTTCTTCACCTCCCTTCCTGATGATGCCTGCCAAACCGGACTTAAGACAAGTGTTTCCTAATTTGATGCAAAAATGGAAACCCATTTCGAAAGTCATCACTTCGGGACCCTCGACATCGGCTGATTTGGCCACGGCAGCGGCCGCGAACAAAGTACCGTCCCCTACAACCAAAGTCCAAGAGAAAACCGGCATGTTACAAAGTTTACTGGATTTATCCAAAGAAGAACCGAGACGATTTAGTCCGTTGAAAACACCTCAACGTCGAGTGATGCCTGTCAGGAAGATGGTACGTCGTGCAGACAATCAGTGGAGTCGTGTTCCAATATAAAATAGAAGTGTGACCTGCCAGAGACTTCAGACTAGCTCCTGACCTCTAAAGATGACCCCCAAACGTGCACACCACCAAAAGAAGAAAAGCAAAACCAAAAAAAGGAGGACTTCCACCTCGTCTGGCTAAACATTGGGATGTCTTGTCTGTCCTGACCAACTCCAATCCTCCCATGCGAAAACAACTCATTCAAACAGCCCCCAAAGAAATCATCGATACCGTGTGTGAATGTTGTTTGAACGTCTTGAAAGGAACGGTACCTTTGTCTAAGATACAGAAACAAAAATTAGGCAAACATCGGAACGTTCTTCGCCAAATGGTCAAAAAGAAAATACCTCTCCATCAAAAGAAAAAAATGTTGGTGCAACGAGGAGGATTTCTACCCATGCTGATAGGACCGTTGTTAAAAATAGCGGGTCCTTTGTTAGGAACGATTGCTGGACCGGTTTTAGGAGGAGTCATGCGATAAAAAGAAGATAAAAAGGACACCCTTCTCTGGAAAGACCACACACTTGTACCTTTGGATGAAATGGAAGGATGAAAACTGACTTTAGTTCCTTACAAACGATGGATGGAATTCCATCGTTGGAACAAACAACGGATACCTCATTTACCTCCAAATCCCAATCTCAACGAGATGTCACAGTTACAACAAGAATTACAAGCTCTGATGGATCGAAGCGATTTGTCAGAAACAGAAAAATCGCAACGGTACGGTCAACTCTTACAACGTCTGCAACTCTTTCACCAAAAAGCTTTAGACGAAACAGCTCCACCCACTCTGAGAGATAATCAAAGCCCTGATGAAAAGCGAACCTAAAGTCACTGTCACCAAAACAGACACCGCCACGGGGATGACAGTGAAAGAAGAGCAAGAAGAAGAAGAGTTACAAACTCAACCTCCTAAAAAAATACAAAAGTTAGCCACACCAGGTTGGATGAAAAAGATGATGTCTACCCCTTTGCCATCAGAAGAGAAAAGGAAAAAAGTGAAGACAGAAGTCAAAACAGAACCGATGACCCCTGTTCAGACATCCTCCTTTACACCAGTGGCTCGTCGGACACGTAAAGCATTGCAATCCAAAAAGATACCACACGAAGGAAAGAGCATTGGTACTTGGTTGACTTATTGTGGAGTCAAACCATGGAGAAACCTTTAGCCACCATTTACTACAATCCTGGTCATGCTGCTGGTATCGGGCTGCTAAAAGTAAATTGAAAATTGTACGTTTGCCAGATGTACGACGATGGTTACAAGAACAATCGACGTAGACGTTACACAAACCCATTCGACGAAAATTTTCTAGAAGTCAAACCAAAGTGGAGGGCATCGATCATCAATGGCAAGCCGATTTAGCCGACGTCTCTCATTTGGCAGCCAACAATCGTGGTCACAAATATTTGTTTTGTGTCATCGACGTGTTTTCCAAATTTGCTTGGATCGTGCCTTTGACTTCTAAAAGCAGTATCGAATTGGTACGTGCCATAAAACTGGTCTTTAAACAAAGTGGTCGTCACCCTTTATGATGGCAAACCGACAAAGGCACCGAATTTCTAAACCAAACTTTTCAAAAAGAATTGAAACAAAAAACACATTCATTTTTTTACCACCGAAAATCCTGAAACCAAAGCGAGTGTCATGGAACGTTTTCAAAGAACTTTGAAAGAACGCATGTGGAAATATTTTACACATCAACACACTCTCAAGTACATCGACGTGTTACCACGTTTGGTCAAAGCGTACAATCAATCGTACCATCGAAGCATTGGATGTGCCCCCGAAGAGGTCAGCCCTGAAAACGAAGTGAAGGTGTTTGATCGATTGTTTGGTACACCCCAGAGGAGACACCAGAAGAAAGCCCTAGGGTTGAAAACGGGAGATTGGGTTCGCATCGGAAAAACCAAACGCACTTTTGACAAAGTTTATTTACCCAACTGGACTACCGAATTGTTTCGTGTCACTGGACCCGTGCGTGGACGTGATCCTCCCGTCTATAAATTGGAAGACATGCACGGAAAAGTGCTCAAAGGAACATTTTACTTGCCTGAGTTACAACGAGTGACCAAAAAAGAAGACGACTTGTACGACATCGAAAGCATTCTCGAAAGAAGAACACGCAAAGTGGACAAACGTCGAGTGTAAGAAGTCAAAGTACGTTGGAAAGGATATCCCCCTAGTTTTGATTCTTGGATTGCCGCTTTCCAAGTCGTCGACTATAAAAAAAAGAAGTAACCCAACATGCCATTCAACACAGCCACGACCTCGACTCCTTCGCAGGGTTCTTCTTTTCAAGAATTACAAAAACAACCGCTCTGGGTGTGGTGCGGAGAACGTGTGCCTAAAAATCAAATCGTCTTTTTCTGCCAAATCTTTGTGGTGTATTGTGTCATCGGAGCAGCCATTGCCAATTTGAGTTTGCAACAAGGGGACAAACAATTGTGGACCATTTTACTCAGCAGTTGCATCGGTTATCTTCTACCCAGTCCCTCTTTGAAATTTACGGACAGTGACAACCACCACAGCAACAGCAGCCAGCACAACGGTACGGCCAACGCCAGTCCACCTTCTTCCAGTCACCAAAACCACAGTAGTCCTCTTTTGGAACCATTTGAACATCATTCTCCTCTGAACTCGAGTGACTCCTCGGAGAGCAAAACTTTGGAACTACTATGTATAACCAATTTTATTTAACTTTACCGAGTGACAGTTTCATGGATGTGTTTCCCAACAACACCTTATGTAGTTTCACGGCCAAATTACCTCAGGCCATCCAATTGGATCACGAAGCTCATTGGGAAGTGGCTTTGGTAGAAATCATTCATCCTACGCAAGCCCAAAACATCAACGAAAGTCAAAACATTTTCAGCGTGGAAATCTTGAAGGAACAAGTACAAGAACACTTGGACAAATTTCAACCTAACTTTCACGAATCCAAAAAGGTATCCATGACCACTCCTCCCTTGAATACCATGAGAATTCCTGAAGAGTATTATTTTAGTGCTCAACATTTGGTGGAGACGATTGCGGCCATCTTCGAGGCCCAATTTGCCAAATCTTTAGCGAAAGCCAAGAAATCGGTACAGATCAGTTACCATCCTGTGGCACGCCGTCTCGTCTTGCAATTTTCGGATGAAAAAATATCGGCCATCACTTTTTCTCGTGGGTTGTATGCTATTTTGGATGGAAAAAATAATGCTTCTCCTTAAAAAAAAGGCCAAGTCCAAGTCCAAGTCGGACATGCTTTTAAAAGCCCTATCAAATTGAACGTTTAACTGAATTTAATATTTGTGTACTCGAATGTGGTGGAGTATAATGTGGTGGGAAACACAGCCGCTCCGTTACTGAGAGTCATTCCTTTCAAAGTGGATTCTGCTGTTGCCGCGTACGAAGAAGGTGGAAAGACGTATCACGTTCACCGTGAATTTGTACACCCTCATTATCTTCCAGTCAGTAAATCGTATTTTGACAGTGTCAACATTAGTATAAAAAGAGATTTGGGACAAAGTGTTCCATTCATTGACAAAGGAAAAGTCACGGTGAAACTACATTTTCGAAAAAGGTTCTCCAGCGAATTGTAACATCAAAAAATGTATCCGGTGCTCGACAACGAGGACACGGCTTAGGAGATATGTTAAAATCGACTTTTCGGACGGTAGCCCCATTTTGAAACCCATGGTGACTCGAGGATTGCATGCCTTAAAAGATGCCGCTTTGACGCAATAAAAAGAATTTCTGCAAAACGTCCTCATCGACAAACAAATCCCAAGGAAGCCTTTATGAGAGCAGGCAAAAAAGTGTTGCTGCAAACTGGCAAACATCTTTTGGGTCGTCGAGAGACTCCTATAAATTCGCTTCACGCTTCTGGTCCTGGCATTACTTCTTCCTCCACTCCACAGCAAGGACAAGGCAGAAAGAGACGACGTCGACCTCCCTTCAGAGTTCATAAAACACACGGTGGTGTTCTAAAAAAGAATAAGAAAAGAAGGACCGTCAGAGAATTAGACGTGTTTGATTACTAAACCATTGAAACTGATGCACCGAGATTCTTGCGAATGTACCAAGTCAGAACTGGATCTGTTTACCATGCCCCTACCATAATGACGATGCAAGAATCCCAATGGGTGGAATTTCATCCTGTATCGTCTTTGGAGGATTCAGCTCCTATCGAATTTTAAATCAAAGGACAAACCGAAGATTACATCGATCTGAATAGCAGCTACTTGTACTTGAAACTCAAAGTGGTCAAAACGGAGGGCGGCGGCAATCCTGGGGTCGATGCGAAAGTGGCACCCGTCAATAATTTCATGCAATCCTTGTTCAGTGAAGTGGATTTGTACTTGAATAACAAACTGAACAGCAGCAGTTTGGATACTTACCCTTACCGTGCTTACTTGGATAATCTCTTGACGTACGGACAAGAAGCCAAGAACACTCATCTGGATGCTTCGGTGGTCTGGAAACCTGACACTCAGGGAAAGTTCGACGAAAGAGACAATGATAATGTGGGATTTACAGCCCGTCAAGAGAAAATCAAACTAGGGCGCTTTTTAGAACTGATGGATCGTTTGCATTTGGACATGTGATTGCAAGACAAGTATTTGTTGAATCGCAGTAGTCCCGCCTTCCATTTGATGGTCGATGGTGACATCGCGTACAAAACCTCCATCCAAGAAGCCAGACTTTACGTGCGCCGTGTAGAAGTCTTACCTAAAGTAGCTAACGACATCAGTCAAACGTTGAGCAGAACCACCGCCAAATATCCTGTGCGACGAGTGGAAGTGAAAACATTTACCATTGGTATTGGAGCCCAATCCAAAGTCGAAGATCACGTTTTCCAAGGACAGCTTCCCAAACGTTTGCTGATTGGCATGGTCAGTAATGCAGCCTTCAAAGGAGCCCTCGATCAAAATCCGTTCAACTTTCAACATTTTGGCGTCAAAAAGATAGAAGTCAGTCGAGATGGCAAGGCGTTGTGTACCAGACCTTTTGAACCTAACTTTAGCGACCAGAAAAATTACTTGCGATCTTACTTGAGCCTGTTTGAAGCCACATGACAGTTATGCACCAACACCAGCCACGGCATTTCGTACGAGGATTATGCAGGAGGATATGCGTTGTGGGGATTTGATTTCACTCCTGACCAAGGCAGCGACGAAGGACATTTCCACCCTATAAAATCAGGCCAACTTCGTGTGGAACTTCAGTTTGCAGAAGCTCTCAAGCAGACGGTGAACGTCGTCTTGTATGCAGAATTTGATAATGCTGTAGAGATCAACAGTTTGAGAGAAGTGATTCTAGACTATTAGAAGGAAAGATGCAACACGAAGAACCTATGGAGATAGAAGATGAGGGATGTTGTGAAGCACAGCAACAGTCACAAACCACCAGTGATGACGAGGTGATTCATTCAGAACCCCCCAAAAAGAAGAAGAGACAAATAGCGTTCCCAAGTTTACTGGATTTATGGCTTGTCGATGGTCTGAACAAGAAAAACATTTAGTCTCCTGTTATGTGAAGGAATTGGTTGAAAGAATTAACACCCTGACCCGAGAACATTGTCATGGATGTCAAATCGATCATCCCAGCCAGAAACAACACGACAAATATATGATGATGATGGCCGAAGAAAAAATGGATGAATATTTGGAGGACGCCTGGTCTCAGATCTCGGAAGAAAAGGTGTTGAGAAAATGGTATAAAGACTTGCAGGATTCTTCTTCACCTCCACTCACTCCTCTGGAGATCCGACGCATCGAAGCTCTCTTGCAACAGAGTACAGAGACTATCCGCCGTGATTATTCGTGGAATTACTTGACAGATCAATTCAAGCATACAGTCAAGTGTGGATTAATGACTTATTATTACCTGTGAAGAAAAAATGGATACCTGGGAACTTCATTACCTGTTGACTCGCAGTTCGTACACTTCTTCTTGGAATCCTGTGGTGTGTGCTAAAGATGAACTTCCCCATGGCAAACCTAAAGACGTTCATGCCTATATCATCAAAACCGACGACAGTCATCGACCTGGAACCCATTGGGTAGCCGTGTACTTTCCTAACAATCACAGTGTGGAATATTTTGATTCTTATGGATTACCTCCTTTGGAAGACTACATCATCGACTTTATGAGAAGAAATGCAGTCTCAACTCGATTCAATAATGTCCGATTACAAGGATCGGATTCTATGGTTTGTGGACAATATTATGTACATTTTCTTCATCAACGCAGTCTCGGATATTCCTTAGAACATTTAGTGACTTGTTTTGATAGAGACTATGCTCGAAACGATGCTAAAGTAGAACGATGGTTTTGTGAACATTATGGTTATCTCTTGTCTTTAGCTCAGAAACGTAGTGTGCATCGAGAGCCTAATGAGTGGAAGTTCAGTTTGCCTTCCCAACGTAGTCAACCCTTTAAATACGTTCATGTTGTTTAATATTGTTCGTTGTTAGTTTGCATTTTATGTGAAAGAAGCTTCTTGTTATTAAAAAAATGTTGATTTTGAAAAAAAATGGAGTATTGTGGCTTATTGGATTTGAAAAAAAATGAAAAATGAATATGCTCTATCTCTCTTTCTATCAATCTGAGGTCATCAACTCTTTCCATTTCTCACTATTGATCTGAACCATGTTTTCCATCGCGTCCGCGCTTCCAGCATATAAAGCGGTGCGTTGGCCAGTGCAGTCACTCTCGTTGACTCGTCAAGATCTCAACAACAACACTTCAAGACGATGGCCGCCAAGATTAGCAAGTTGAATGAAGCCATGGTGAACATGCAGAGGGTGAGGCATCATTTGCTTCAGAACAACCCTGAGAGAAAGACGATGATCTTTTTGCAAATGGCTCAACATCTGGTGGAAGAAGTCCTGAGAGAAGAAATCATCAGGGACAGAACGGAATGGGAGGAGAGACAAAGAGTGCAGCAAAGACAACAACAACAACAGCTACAACTCTTGCAACCACTGAAACTACCAGACGGAGAAGTCACCTGTAAGATGGACTGTGATGAGTTTGCCTTCTCTTTTACCAGAAAGAGAGCTTGTTCTACAGCCGTGAGACCAGTGACAAAACGTGGCCGCCCTGCTGCGGCTGCCGCTACTGCTGCTACTAGAAGTTAAAACAACATAACTTCTTAACCCCAACGGCCCTTTTCCGGGCCACCCAGATCTCTATAAAAGATAACCACTCTCAGATTACCTAAAATATTTTGTGTTTGTATGTTTGTCTTTACCCTTCACAAAAAATTTCCTTTCCAAAAAAATGTTTGTATAGAGTGTGTTTGTGGCGTGTGTTTGTGTTTGATAAAAAAATTTTAAACAAGGATTGTGTGGCTTGTGTTTGATAAAAACAAATTCTATGTAGGGTGTGTGTTTGTGTTTTGATAAAAATTTTAAATTGTATTTTCTTTTAGGTCCGCGCACTGGGTCTGTGTTTTTGGGGTAAGGGGTGGTAGAGTGCAGAATCCGCGAAGCACAGAATGATGTCATAGGGATGACGTCAGACACGGGTAGTGTGGGTAATGTTTTTTTAGGTGTAAGGGATGTTTTTCTTCACGTCCGCGCTTCTAGCATATAAAGTGACGCCTTCCCCGATCGAGCTACCCCGTTGATTCATCAACATGAATAAGATAGAAATTATAAGACAGATACGAGAGCATCTAGAGGGGGCCTGGCACCTCCTCCAAGAAGTGGAGAAGAGGGAGGAGGAGGAGAGGGAAAAGAAAGTGCCAATCAGGCCTCATCCGATGATGACGGAGGATTGGGAGCCTGAAGCGACCCATCCTCCATCGGCCTTCACAGCTCCAAGAAAATGTAAACAGAGTAAACAAACATGGAGTGAGAGCTGTCCTGCTTGTCGGGCCAGACCAGGGAGGTGCCCACACCTCTAGGTGCACCAAACAAAAACCAACGGCCCTTTTCAGGGCCACTCATTGCTCAAGAAAAGATTAATTTTTCATGATTGCCATATGTGTATGTTTGTGTGTTTGTATTCCTCACTCCTAAACAAATTCCATTCCCTGGTATGTGTTTGTAGAGTGTGTTTGTATGTTTGTGTGTTTGTATTCCTCACAACTAAACAAATTCCATTCCCTGGTATGTGTTTGTAGAGTGTGTTTGTATAGAGTGTGTTTGATAAAAAATAAAAAAAAATAAAAAGGAATGTGTGTTTGTGTGTTTTGATTAAAAAAATAAATAAAAAAGGATTGTGTGGTGTGTGTTTTAATTAAAAAATAAAAAATAAAAAATGGATTGTGTGTTTGTGTGTTTTGATTTTAAAAAAGAAGAAAAAAAGGATTGTGTGGTGTGTGTTTGTTTGTATTTGATAAATTTTTTATCTTTGGAAAAGGGATGTTTTCCTTCCAGCATATAAAGCGGTGCCTTCCTCAGTCGTACCATTCACAATTCACTCAACAACATGAATACCATAGAATTATTGCAGGAAGCCTGGGATGTGATGGTGGGTGTAGAGTCTTTGGTGGAAAGGATGGAGTGTTGGTGGAGATACCCTGCCACCAAGCCATACGTCACCAGCCAACTGGCCGCTCTCACCTAAGCCAGGAGGTTGGTGAACGATGTCTTGGTGGAGGAATCCCAAAAGACTTCCTTAGCTCCTTGTCGTGTGGGGTTCATTAAAACGAGCCTAGACTTACTGGAAGGGGTGAAATACTTTCTTCATCAAGTCCAAGAAGATTGGTGGTTGTATCCACCCCCCAGTAGCGCCAGGCGAGAAGAGGTGAGCCTTCACATCGCCAAGCTATTATTAAAAAAAGTTTTGGAAAAGGAAGTGGCCCACATTAAGATCTTGTGGGCTCTAGAAAGAAGCAAAAAGGAGAAGGCCAAGAAAGAAGAGGAATTCCATCGCCTGAACTTGAACTGCATGAAAATCCAGGACAAGTTCAGACGAATGGGACATCCCGACTGGCTGCCGGATTCTTCACCACCACTCCAAAAGAAAAAAAAAGACCAACACCCTCCTAGGCTTCCTAACCCAATGTTGGAGGAAACATTAATCCTCTCCAACGGCCCTTTTCAGGGCCAACCATTTAACAAAAAAAGATTAATTTTCATTACAGCCATGTTCCATTTTCCGTTGGTACCCCAAGTGCCCCCGCCTTGTTCCATCCCCGTTGGTACCCAGAGAGGCCCCAATGTTCATTTCCCGTTGGTACCCCAAGTGCCCCTACCATGTTCAATTCCCGTTTGTACCCCAAATGCCCCGGCCATGTTCAACTCCCGTTTGTACCCCAAAGTGCCATCCTGGCCTCAGTACCCATCCTCTACTAGTGACATATTAGGATGGCGCAAGAAACAGTAGACGATGCGCGATCAGTTTTATTTATTTTCCTGTGGAATTTATACGAATTATTGCGTAGCCTGCTGAAGTTTCGGGTCCAAGCCAAATTGTATACGTGCCCAATTTGACTGTTTTCTTACTTAAAATGACATCAAATTGCTGCTTTTCAGCAGGTGTTAGAAGTGTTAGATTGGTGGTGCATATATAGGCCATTACAACTTAAATGTCTGTAAATAGAATTATATATATATATATATATATATATATATATATATATATATATATATATATATTCAAATATTGCAGCCTGTGTAGATAAGAATGTAAATGCATGAATTAAATTAATTATCATTAAATTATGCAAATATAGAGATTATGTACTATAAATATTGAGCATCTGAATAAACAAGTAAAATAATTGAATTAAACCGCCTTGTATGGAACTTCAAAGATTTAAGTGGTTCATTAGCAGAATAACTGAGAAGCGACACAACTTAACTCTGACATTGTTGAGTTAGCTCCCTTCTTCTACTATATTGTATTTACCATAAAATCTATAGGAAGTGTGCGTTTAGAATATTTTAATGTCAAATTCAAGCTACTGAGGTAATGAGGAAATATCTTTTGGCACAGTGAATGAGATTTGAGAAAATTGAAACAAAATGACACAACTTATTAAGGACTCACTGGACAGTTGTTTTGATGAATTTTCATCGGACTAAGACAGACTGTAGAAACATGAGAATAATTCTACATTAAAGATACAAATTAATACTAACCAATGATGTTTGTGGAAAGCAAAATTGGCATGCTTCTCATCACCCCGTAACCATCTCTATTTTGAGATATTTACCTCTGTAGCAGACATAGATAAATACGTAAATCAAGTCGGTTATTCATTTGCAGCCGCATTTATGCATTTGTTCTCCAGTGATAGTCTAAATGTTACAGGCAGACAAACAAGCCAACCCATTTCAAGCCTTACTCAAAGTAAGTGTAAACCAAATTGCAGATTTAGTTTCTGTATGAATGCATAAAAACAAGGTACATGCTTATTAGTCTCATGCTCTCTCCTTTAAAAATTGGGGGAAGGGGCGGCAAATTACGAACTATCCAGTGAGACCTCATTTTTCGACAGACAGTTACAGAGCAATATCACACACAGACTCACATTGTTCACCACAGGACACGAATCTGAGAATGAAATAGGTAATTACTCCTGTAAATATGATGATAAAAATAGTGAAAACATATCCTAATTCTGATACTTCTTGCCGTGAACAGTTTGATCGATATCCCTCACGTTCTTTTTCTTTTGCTTCAACGCTTTTAAAAAAGGTCGAGAATATTGTAATGTTATCGGTCTGTCCAAATCTCATCCTAAACTATCGGTGAGTGGTGTGGAAGACATCTGAGAGAAAAGTGTCATACTTGACTTTCACTCCTGGAGTCCCTTGGAATAGGTCAAAGATCACACACAGCTATATATATATGACTAATTTTGCAATATGATGTGGGGTTGGAGGCGGGGGGGGGGGGGAGAGGGGGAGGGGGAGGAGTTGTTTGGTTGATTCTAATATGCAGCGAAAGGAATTTGTGGTACTTATCCATTACAGTTGCTCTAGTTTAAATAGGAAACAAATTAGTGGGAAATTCATGTTAGTCAGAGGAACGGTAGGGATGTAGAGGATTCAAATGAAGAACTCGAATAATTAAAGCTGTGTTGTAATGATAATCTATCAAACGTAAGATAGCTTGGAAAAAATAACTTAGTTATGAGCAATTTATGAGAGAGAGAGAGAGAGAGAGAGAGAGAGAGAGAGAGAGAGAGAGAGAGAGAGAGTTACACAGCGAAGGAGTACTCCAGGGATTAAACGATTTGGGCACCAGGGCGCCTTTCTGTTTCTGATCCCCGTTCTATCGCCAGGGACATATTGGCAGTGGGTAAGCAGCGCACTTTCGGTATCCCTCCATTTCGGCATTTTGCTGGCAGCTTTTCCATACTGAGAGGACAGCACGTCCCAGACCCATCTAATGACGTGGAGCTGCAAAAGTAGCCTGAGGGACACTGGTTGGTCCCAGATGTGAAGTGAAGTGAAGTGTTGTTAGTGAACACGTTAGTGTTGGTAGGGCAACAGAGACCAGAGCCGTCATTGGGGCTGTAGCAGTAATACCCGCTCGGGCAGGTACTTGGAAACGTGTGCGGAATACAGTCCCTGCTCACTAGCGTTCCCCTTGGACATCTCCGGGTGTCCAACGCGAGCTCCCCCGCATTGATGCCTGAAAGGTGCGAAAGAATTAAATCAGGGTTGTCTGAGTGATGGTGTAGGAAACTGAGATAAAAAACAAAAACGTGTTTTCAAGATACAAAACAAATTAATTTATGTCATGCAATATTGGGTTGGGTAAAAATGAAAACATAACATGTGCTTATATATTCACAAGTTGGATCATTTAACAGACTTTGACTTGTTGATCTTTCCTGTCATCTAGGTATATTCACGTCATGATTCATTCAGCAGACGCGAAAACTGTCAAGATCGTTAGAAGATTAGCAAAGTTCAGAGCCTAACTCCGATAGTAAGCTGTCATATGGTTGGTCTAATTTAATATACGATGAGGTTTTTTTTAATTACCACAGTCTGAAAGCACGTATTCAAAGTATATGCGTTGATATCATGAAGGTTTTAAGAAAAGGTTCGTAGAATAAACCGGGAATGTTTTGTTATCATTGGAGACTTTAATACTGATTTCCCCTCCGATATTAACACGAAATGGCTTCATATGATAAAACTTCACAACCTTACGCAGGTATTTAATGTTCCAGCATGAGTAACAACCTATACTTCTACCCTGATTGACCACATCTACACTACCCACCCTGAAAACATCTACGAGGTTAACGTACCTTGTTTCTCTATTAGTGATCACTATCCCATATGTGCAACTCGTAAGCAACAGAGCGCAAAGAAAAACAATTCACATTCCTATATGCAATACCGATGCTTTAAAAACTTTGCTGAGAATGAATTTTTCTCTGAACTGTCTCAAAATATTAGCTCACTAAGGTTCTCCAAAAACAGACACGGGTTATAATTTGTCCGTCTGGAACTACTGTTTGTTACTAACCTAAATAAACACGCTCCCATTCAAATTAAAAGAATTAAACGATCAAAACAACCAGAATGGTACACTAATGAAATCGCCGAGGCGCAACGTAAACGAAACTACTATCATAAATGTAACGAGTTTACCAATTATCGTTTATGGCGGAACAAAGTAAAATCACTCGTTGTAAAACACAAACGCTCCTTTTTAAAAAAATCCATCACCTCAAACTCTGAGAACAGAATCATCTTGAATCACTTGCGAAAACTAACTTCTACGAAACCAGTACTTCTAAGTCCATGTTAAATTATAGTTAATGACACTAGTTATACAGATGATCACGATATTGCAAATCAGCTGAACCTCTTTTTTACTAATATTTCCCAAACACTTGATAGGTCTAATTTTACAGATCCCAACATAGATAAACTTACTGCCTTCCTAAATGAAAGGGTACCCGAACATGTTAGTTTTAATATCCCGGTAATTACAATAACTAATGTTATTGATATTATCATTAAAACAGACACTAACAAATCGGAGGGTCTAGATGGAATTCACCCCAAAATTCTTAAAATGTCAGACCTATCAATATCTGAGTCGTTGAAAGAAGAAATTAACTGTAGTATCACTTCCTGTACATTTCCAGAGTCATTGAAATTAGCAAAAGTATTGACAATTCATAAGGGAAGTGAAAAGAATGACCCTTCTAACTATCGACCCATACCTGTTCTTTCACAAATTATTGAAAAACATGTCAGCAAGCATCTTTTCGGATATCTTAACAAGTATCATCTCCTCCATAATCAGGTTTCCGACAAAAACATTAAAGTCAAACTGCATTACGAAACTTATATACCAGTGGCTAATAGCGATCAAATCGGGCGAACGTACTGCCGCAAAATTCATTGATTTTAAAAAAGCATTCGATTTGGTTGACCATTCGATGCTCATTAAAAAAAACCTCCCAGCCTACAAGTTTTCTTCAAACTCAGTTACATGGTTCACATCGTATCTCACTATCAGACCCCAGGTTGGTTGTACCGATAAATGCACTTCCAATTCAAGTCATATTTTAAGTGGTCTTCCTCAAGGCTCTATATTAGGGCCTCTTCTTTTTCTACTGTTTATCAATGACTTAGCTTTGTATCCAGTGCACTCTAATACAGATCTTTTCAGTCACGATTCTACACTGCATACATCTGGTAAATCTCTTGACGCCATTGAAAATTATCTTCAAATTGAACTCAACAATATATCAGATTGGTGTCAACAAAACCGAATGCATATTAATGAATCTAAAACGAAATTTATGACAATCGGAACAAGGCAGCGCATATCCACTAACATGGATTTACTTCTAACTCAAAATGTCTTAGACATGTCTAGTATTAAAACGCAAATACTTATTTGTATCTACATTGATCAACACCAGAGCTGGAATACACATATCGATGGCATATGTGCAATGGTCATCACAAGAATAACTCTTTTAAAAATACTGTGGAAATTTATACCTCCCCAGTCGCTTGAAATTTTTTGGGGGGATATATACTACCACTGATAGACTACGGCTGTACCACATGGGGAAACACATCCAATTATAATCTATCCAGAATTGACAAACTCCAGAAAAAGGCCGCCCGAATAATTTTGAAACTTCCTATTACTTCTCCATCGTAAGTGTTGTTTTCAAGTCTACAATGGCTACCTATACAAAACATATTCTTTATTTTAAAGGAATTACGACTTATAAGTCTCTAATTATATCTCTAACCTAACTGAACTAAGATCATCAAATTCCCTTGCTAAGTTTGAAACCTCATTAAAGAAATTCTTGACGAGCTGGAATGACGTATTAAAGCCTCCCAATATTGAACTTTATGATTTTATCTTTGTATCCAGACATAATCTGTGCATATTTTATTCTATCTATGTATATATGACTTCTGACATGTTGATACGTGTATACCTGTGTATAGTATTTTGTTCATATATGTACTTGCTGACTTCTGTAGTTGCATATTTTAAATGTGTGAGTACGTGTGCGAGCATACCTGAGCGTGTGTAAGGGATTTGTATTTAACATAATCTGTTACAAAAATTGAGGACCACATGGCAGATGGGTCTTTCGTGACCAAATGTGTTATCCGCGTTAAATAAAGATTATTATTATTATTATTATTATTATTATTATTATTATTATTATTATTATTACATTCAACCGAAACTGCAGTTTGTCTAAACTGTTGATATTTTCTGTCCTACAGGATATGATGACATTAATGTAAGAAACAAAATCATCAACATAAGATTTTTGCGTGAAAGTTACATATTATTATACTGGGCTATGACCAGGACCTTGGTGATGTCGATGATAAATAATTATACATGTAATAATGATGATGATGATCATTGTGATGATAATTTAAAGTACGTTACATGACCAGGACCTTTATTTCACTTATGTTTCCTTCCAGCAGAATTAGAGACTGCAAAGCAAACTGCGCCCATGATATTGATCTGAAGTAATGGCATAATGAAGATCATGGTGATGTCGACGACAAATAATAATACATGTAATGATGATGATGATGATTGGAATGATAAATCATAGTCGATATCATCAGATATCAGATTCAGGAAATGTATATATTTCTGGCATAGGCACATCACTCCGACACTCGGTTTAAGAAAACACTACGAATTCGAACGTTAACAAAAAAAAGTAATGCCAACAAATCTGAAAATTGAGAGAGAGAGAGAGAGAGAGAGAGAGAGAGAGAGAGAGAGAGAGAGAGAGAGAGAGAGAGAGAGAGAGAGAGAGATGTTTGGTTGTTGGTTGTTGTAGTTGTTGATGTCGTAGACGATAATGAAGGTGGGGAGGAGGATTTTTGTCATTATTATTATTATTATTATTTCCTGTTCTTTAAGCTGAGGTTAACATCTCTCTTGTCCATATCAAATGTTCGTTTAACAAGGTGCTCGTTCTAACTATGTGCTGTGTTAGCGTGCTAGGTTATCGGCTGTGGTTGTTTAATACTATTTACCAGCGAAAACAGATATTAGTATTGCAGACAAATGTACGTATTTCATGGCCGTGGTACCAAATGGTTGTTTAATACTATGTACGGGCAATAAGTGGTATCACCGAAATAACAATATCAATATCGCAGACAAATGTACATATTTCATAACTGCTCTGTATAATAATAATAAGTACAGCATGGCATGTTCCATACTTGTGACAACAGTACATGTATTTTGAATCAAATATGTAATGTTTGGGGATTTATCCAAGGGAACGAGGTAACATCGCACGTGCCATATTTGTGACGTCAATACATGTATTTTGAATTAGATGTAAAATTTGGGGATTTGTCCAAGGGAACAATGTAACATGACACATGCCATATTTGTGACGTCAATACATGTATTTTGAATTAGATGTAAAGTTTAGGGATTTGTCCAAAAGAACATTGTGACATGGCACGTGCCATATTTGTGACGTAAATAGATGTATTTTGAATTAGATGTAAAGTTTGGGGATTTATCCAAGGGAACAATGTAACATGGCACGTGCCATATTTGTGACATCAATACATGTATTTTGAATTAGATGTAAAGTTTGGGGATTTGTCTAAGGGAACAATGTAAAATGACACGTGCCATATTTGTGACGTCAATATATGTATTTTGAAAATAAGATGAATAATTTGGGGATTTGTAGAAAGGAATGATGCAACATGGCACGTGCCATATTTGTGACGTCAATATTATGTATTTCGAATTAGATGTAAAGTTTGGGGATTTATCCAAGGGAACAATTTAATGGAATGTCACTAGAATATTTAAAAAGAGGCTTTGCATTTTGATAACATACTACGATTATGACGGTAAATGGGAAATTTTGAAAGGTCCTGCGTTATACTGAATACCACTCCCGATTAATAAAATATTGTTCTATGTTGGCTTCGACTAAATTTTGTATGTTTTTGTTTAAATTTTTTTCTATAATTGATAATAGCACAGAATAAAAACACGTGAACCCAAAAATATGTCATAGGGGACTGGAAATATAAAAAATATTATTTTTAAATGATTTTGGGTATGTATGTACGTATGTGTGCATGTATGTTGTCAATCATATAAAATGTACTTAATTTCTTGAACGGATTTTACATTTGTTTCAATTATATTTTCACACAAAAAGATAGAAAATGCGTGTGTGTCCTTGCGTGTGTCTCACTCTTTACCCTCAAGTTTCATTTACATATATCCATTTTGTAATGTTATTATTCAACATCATTGAAAATAGATCACTGTCCAAGATTATATCCTGAAAACAAGAATGAAATTGTCAGCTAGTGATCTGATTGATGATATATATATATATATATATATATATATATATATATATATATATATATATATATATATATATATATATATATATATACGCATTAAAGCACCTAACAACCACAGAAAATGTAGGTATTGCATTATGTGTGAAATGGAGGTCACATTTTATTTTTGTCCTCAAATTTCCATATTATAGAAGGACGTGAGTGTCATACATGCATTTAGCTAAGGATGCCTTTGCGCTGAATGCCAATCTTTGACTCCATGATTTGGACATTTTGTTGTTAGCACTAGTGTCCATGACGTCATAAAATCTTACAGAATACCCAGATCGCCCTGATTTGGAGATTTCCGATATGGTAGAATTGGTAAATATAACATCCTTACCAGGAAACTTTGCAACAATGCCCTTCAACCATTTCTATTGAATAGCTTTGGAATTCGGTTTAAATTATACAAATTCGATGATTGGTTAGTTGCTTGTGTCTAACATCAAACGGTTTATCAACACATTTGTCATCTGCCAGTTTGTCTGTGCTTGTGTTGCTCTCAGCAACGAAAGGCTATGTAAAATGGATGGTGCTTTTCACATATTTTCCTTTTTCTGGAAATTTTGTCACAAAAAGATGAACAGCAAAAGAAAAAGAAAACTATAATTGTTGTTCCTATTCTATTTTGGAAAATTATAACTGAACGCTTGATCGTTGTATTTTCCGGACCAGTCTTATATTAGTTATATTAATCTTCACACTACTACCACAGACACTACTACTATGCACTTGCCGAATTTTTGTTATTTGCATTCCCCATAAATTCGAGAATCCCGCACGCTAAATAAATGATTCCTTTTCAGTCAATGTGCTACGAAATAACTGGAGTATATATTTGGAGAGTTTCTAAGAGTTACGTCGCTTTGTAATATGCCAGAGGTCACCAGAAAAAATGTTCTACTTTCTGAAGCAATTTTAGCGAATGCACGCTCAGATAGGCAAACTTTTATATATTGTCATGTTTCCCGTTTTGACGCTACTTTGTTTCGACGGAGTGTCATAAACTCCCGGTTCTCGAGGTAATGCATCTTTCAATGACGTCATGACTACAACATTTGTTTACAATGGTCAACTCTGATTTATATGGGCAGACACATTTGTTGAAAATGATATCATTATGAGTTGTAAATTGAAATAAAGATGGAGACCATTTAAAAAAAAAAACACATTTCACTGATTCTATTTTTTCCAATAAATAAGTCATCATAAAATTTCTTATTAGCAGTACATTAAAGAGATTGATGTTCTGCATGCCCACATTGTGAATAAATTTTTAAAAATGGTTCACAAGATAAATCTAATATATTTTGCTTACAAGTAACACAAATTCTTATAATACCAGCATCTTTTTTCCAGATATGATTCTTTTAGCTTTTGAGGAGAAATCAATCCCAAAATCAAAATTGTGATAAAAGCAAGAAATATTTTTCCCTGTAAACTTCTGTTTTCCATGTGCTATTTATGTTGCTCAGGCATATTTCTTGTCCTAAAGATTATTGAATGAAATGTATTATCTTAGAGTAATATAACAAAACTAGCTTTGACTCTTATTCTCACATGATTAGTAACTAAATACACAAATCATGAATACAACAAAGATACAATCGGTATTTTTACTCACGTAAAGTATTAAGGTAAAAGTAGAAAAACTATACACAGAAGGGACATTAAATTCCAATGGTTGAGTATAGATGACGTTACCAAATCACATGCGTTAAATCTGCACAGTGTTCTCGAAATACTGGACTCACTTTCCCACTTTTACACAAGAAAAAGTTAGATTAGAATGTGAGAGTGGTTGTACCCGCCCCTCACGATGTAAAGAAAAAGTTAGATTAGAATGTGAGAGCGGTTGTACCCGGCACTCACGATGTAAAGAAAAAGTGTTCACGACAAGAATCTATTTTTATTTATGATATTGGTTGATATCCATTTCCGTTTCCTGCTTCCAATGCATGCATAGTGATCGTAGAGAGACCCAGAAGAGTATCGGCGGAATCGTGTAAAACAGCAGTTTTTAAACACAACAGTCAGACAGGGATGCTATAGTGTTTGCTCAAATACATCCGACACTTTATAGGTTTTACAGATTTGTGGAATGTTTCATCATTAATGCCAGCACATATATCCAGTGACCATAGCTACATTGGTAAAGTACGGCAGATACGTCTATATCGCTAAATACACGCACATCAGGTTCCTAGACACTGTCAAAGAATTTGATGTGTGCGTTCACCTTTATCACTTATGTTAACACACATTAAAAGTAAAATATGGTTGTAAAGACCACCTACATTCACGCCAATCTGGCTATGTTAAATGTTTTGATTATGTGCTGTAATGACGAAGCAGGCGAAAAAGCATTCCACAGAATTTCCTGCTGGTTCATTCTTAGCACAGACCTTCAAATTTGTATCTAATTATAAGCGTGAAAGAGAATACTTTTTAATTTGGATTGATTTCATAATTTGGAAAAACAGTAAAACCTCTGTTTCATGCGATATTTCACTCGCGTCCTCTCTTGGAACTTTTCTGATGTACCAATTTTATTCTTGTTCCGTATATTATCTTAGAATGGCAGATTACGGTACATGTGTAGCACTGGGCTGCATCTGGGGCAGATGCGTTACACTGTTTCAGTTCACTTTTAAAGCTTGCTTTTGTCTAAAAGGCTGGGAGTGAGACATTTATATTCAAATTTTGAATTTCTATATCTGCTCAGCTTTCTACATCGTCGCAAGCCATGGGCAATAATCCGCTACGCTCTTTTAACACCCGTGGCCGCCTGTGCGGAGATTTCCTCGTTTCTAATGATTATGCAAAACATGCTCTTTCGCGCCCCGTTTTAATGAGCCAATCAAAGTTTCTCTTCCAACCACAGTCACTTATCGATCGATTAAACGGGCACTTGCATTTTTGTGTTGGAAACTGTTACACTGTGTTGTTGATGACGTATTTTGGTTTCTGCGTACTCGTGACAAACGAGGAAATCTCAGCACAGGCAGCCACGGGTGATAAAGGAACGTAGCGGATTATTGCTGGTGGCTTGCGACAATAAGCTTTCTACTAAGTACGCTTAGTGTTACGGGGTTCGGTTAACTGGTTACCAAATTTTTGTAACTGGTTACGGCTAATACTCGAACAGTCAACGGTTACCCGCGTAATAGTTACAGCCCTACATTTAACGATAAGGTTGCAAATTATGATAATGTAAGAATTTTTTGATAACAGTAATCTATCTCACAGAGGGAATATAATATTAGACCACTATGCTAGAGATAACAGACATATGTCAAAACAGGTAACAGCCCTTCTTTACTCAAAATATAATATAATGTTTTAATCGTAAATGAAAAACCCAAATTGGCAAGGCAGGTTTCATGCGAGGTGAAAAGAAACCACTGGAATTAAACCCACTCAACTGATTTTCATAACCAGCACTCTAATGAACGTTGAGGCAACACGTCTCAATACCAGGGTAATAATAATAGATATTACAAGGCAGGTAATAAAAGAGATGCTAATAGTTCACTTGAAAAATTGAGATAATTATTCAGTTGTCAATAATGGATCCTATACCGATGCATTGCATAATCTGTTCATTATGTCTATGCAATATAAAATCTCAATCACTTACTATATCATCAATGGTTTATGTGCAAGAATAAGTAAGACTCGAGTAAATAAATTAAACCATGATATGCTCCTGGAAACACTTAATCAAGATATTAGATCCCTATGGGAAACACCGTTCACTGAGGCTGATTGGATGCAATAAAACTCCAAGGATATAAATCGACTATAATATGTAGACCCAAGAATGAGAAAAGGGGATCTGTAGGTCTAGCTGTGCAAGTTTGACAAAATATTAGACCTGATATTCAGTTTGAACAATTAGCCAGTACAGAATAAAAAAGATTTCGGCTATCCCAAAAATATTTTCCATTTGCCAATGATATTTATATTTGAGAACCATATATCCCATCATTAAATTCAACCTACTCCAAGAAAATAAAACTGGAATAAACACCATTGATGTTACAGAGGTGACTGAAATCAAGGTGGTTACTTATTCCTTGCATTAATTCCTGTACCTTTAGATAAGTGGTTTAGATGAAGCTCTATACTGTGGTTATACATGAATCTACTGATAAAAGACAACAGACTAGGGCAGAACCATTATGTTTCAAGGGGATGCGGGGTATCTCTTTCTGCGCACGACCATTGTGTTTACAAATACGGAAACAAAATTGTCTGAAATTATCTTCATTTAGGTACAGTCTCTTACTGTGTCTCTTCTGGTGACTTGTTCTGCTAGAATTGTTTGTAGGACGGCCAATCGCAGATGTTTGTGTCACATATTACCATGACTATTCCCTGAAAAAGATATAGTTGTTCCTAATATGTTACTGTTCTCGTGTCGTCTAAATCATTTCCAGTCACCAATGGAGTCAAGCAAGGCTGTGTGAATATGACACTGGGATCGACATCAAATACCGGACTGATGGCAAGCTCTTCAATCTGAGGAGACTACAGGCGAAGTCGTATTTATAGAAAGTAAATGTTCGTGATGTCCTGTTTGCTGACAACTGTTCCCTGAATGCCAAATCTGAGCCTGACATGCAACAGGGTGTAAACCGTTTCTCTTCAATTTGTGACAATTTCGGACTCACAATCAGTATCAAGAGGACAGAGGTGCCAAATCTGAGCCTGACATACAACAGGGTAGACAGTTTGTCTTCAATTTGTGACAATTTCGGTTTCACAATCAGTATCAAGCGGACAGAGGTGGTGCACCAATAATCACCAGGAAAGCCTTACGTTGAGCCTACCATCACAGTAATTGATCAAACCGTCCTGGCCGTGGACAAGTTCACCTATCTCTGCAGTACTCTGTCACGTGCAGTCCACATCGATGTTGAAACCAACGCCAGAATTGCTAAAGCAAGTGTGGTCTTTGGCAGACTACGCGCAAATGTGTGGGAGCACAGAGGCATCAGTGTACAAACAAAAAAGTCTACAAAGTCATGGTGTTCCCGATACTGCTGTATGCGTGAGAAACCATGACAGTGTACAGACGCTATGCGAAGAAGCTGAACCATTTTCACACAGGCTGCACGAGGAAATTGATGAGGATATGATGGCAGGACAGGATACCAGACACTAGGTTCACACACGGGCAGGTATTTCACCCGCTCTCTTAGTCTTCGCCTGGCTGATTCAATTCCAATCGTCTTGGTACAGCTGTCCAAGGGAAGTCGGCTCGTTCTGATTGCATCTTCTGCCGGCTTGCTGCACTCCTGGCTAGGCTTGGCATGCGCTGCGTCGGGGTACTTCTTGGTAAATTCATTGAATTTCCTAGTACTCTTCCACTTCGGTGTGTGTGTGGGTGTGTGTGTGTGTTAGGTCGGCTCACTTCTGTGACGGTCTGTTCCGTATATGCATCCACGCCCCGTACTTCCATTATTAAAATTAGTCAACTGGTCGTTGAGTGCATTTGGCAGCCGTGAAAATCCAAAGGTGGCCCCCTCCCGTCTTCCTACCACATCAGGTGCAGCTCAGATCTTCCGATGTTGCTGGCTTGACGACTGGTTGCTGACTGTCGTGTTATGTTAAGTTGAATTTAGGACGTGTTCGGCCATTCGGCCATGTACATCTATATACCCCCAGTGCGCGCATTGCGCGCACTAGGCGGATTAGTTTGTGTGCACCGCACATTATTAATTACCCGTCAGAGGTCCTGCCTGACTGCAAACCCATTCGACGCCTTACTGCATGCAATTACTGTCCCGGAGCGACAAAGGCGGAAAAGGTCAAGAAGGAGTGCGCTTCGGCGTCTCTGGATGGTTTCAAGTGGTCCAGAGTTGAATTTAGATTTGGATTTTTATTTTTGCAAAAAATGAATGTCGTCATCTTGCTTCTTAACTGATATTTGGTTATTAATTTTGAAAGAAAAACTCAGTACTAATGGATGATTTCCTACAATGGTTAATTATGGTAAAGAGTAAAGCAGAAACAATGCACTCTGAGACCGATTCAGTTTAGGGAGTACAATTCTAGGTTTGTAAGCACAAGCACCTTCTACGAGTGAGTTTTTCGTTGCTATGTCCAATCATTGCCCCCTTGTGTGGCTGGGACTGATGGTCTGGGATGTTATCACCTTATATTGTCTAATATTTATTTATACGCCCATAGTTTTCTCATAGCGCCTGTACTTATTTGTAGATTTGATATAAAAAATATTAAGGAATCAGTTACCGCATTGTGCGGTGGGGCCCAGACTTAGGACCACCTTATGCTCTTAGTTATGACCCCAAGTCAGTTAACGGGGCAGCTAACAAATTTTGAGTTTTGCAATCATTGCTACATTGTGCGGCTGGGTCTGTGAGTCTGTGCTTATGACTACCTGATACTGAATACATTTTAATTGAGGGTCAGAGTTAAATTATATGATACTCCTTGGTTCACTGGGGCTACCACCAGAGTGCGAGAGAGAAAAGGAGAGAGAGAGAGAGAGAGAGAGAGAGAGAGAGAGAGAGAGAGAGAGAGAGAGTATTTCTATGGTAATGTGAATTTACATGCTTTCGTTGTTAGTAACGTTGTTAAAAATGTGGAATGTTGGGGATTGGGAGAGGGAAATGATAAATTGGAGGGTAAAGCTTGATCGCGTAGCAGTATATTTTACTGTTCTGTGAATGTATCTTATCTTAAGGTTTGCCTGTCCCCTTTGTGGGTGTGGAGTTTCTCACGTCGTGTGGGCTGAGATAGACTCTTATCCTGAGAACCATATCCCCCGAGTGGGACTGATATGCCTATCCCCTTCCCCCCGTACAGAGCCCCTCCTCACCGGAATTAGACAGGCTTATCATTAATATTTTACTGTTCTGTGCTTGTATCTTATCATAAGGTTATTTGTATTATGTATCTGAGTTTAAATTTAGGTATACCCTTGCCTGTCCCCTTTGACGGAGAGGAGTTTCTCACGTCGTGAGGGCCGGGATAGACCCTCACCCTGAGAACAACATCCCCGAGTGGGACTGGTATGCCTATCCCCTCCTCTCGTACAGAGTCCCCCTCCTCTCCCGAATGAGACAGTTAGGGTTTCCCTAATATTTATATATTTGTATATTTTCCTATGGACATGTATTTTTGTTCCTAACCAGGGACTATATCTTCCCTCTCTTCCCAGTGTCGGTGATGAATCCCAGTATATTTTGAGCACACCCAATTGATGTTAGTATTTCATGTTTTAAGGAAATCCGGGTAGCTGGCTGGGAAATTTAGTTTCTTCTGATTTTCCTGGAATTTTTTCCTTTCTATGGTATACTTGGGGCATTCGTTGAGAATATGGCATAATGTTTTAGGGATGGGACAGTGTGGGCAGTTAATTCCTGCGTCTTTTATACCTGACAAAAATCTTCCAAAGATACTGGCTAGTAATGTTTTAACAGTTTTTATCCTATTTATAACTTTTAATCATAGGGATATGCCAGGTTTGGGGCGATTATATTTCTGCAGACCTGCTTCTGGAAATTGTGGAGTTTGCGCCCTTTTTGCGTATCGTCCCATTCCCTTTGCCATTTATTATAAACTTTGTGCCTAATCATACTATAGATCTCCTGGACGCTGTAAGCCAGTTGATAAATCTCTGGTTCATTTAAATGGCCTTTGGCTTCTTTATCTGCCCTTTCGTTTCCAGGGATGTTGATAATAGAGGGCACCCACATGAATTCTACCGTATGTTTTTTGGGATCTAGGTTTTTAAGTCTCAAATAGACTTCTCGAATCATGTTTTCTCTGCTGGCAGATTAACCTGACTCTAGAACTTGCAGCACCCTGAGGGAGACACTAATAATAACTGCTTTTGGGGTTTGGCTAGCTTGTATTCATTTTATTGCTTGGATGATAGCCCAGAACTCTACTGTATAAATTGAGCTGCTGTCTGGTAGCCTCGCCCCCTGTGTAATGTTGCAGTGTGTCCTGGGTTAGGGGAGTTAGATCCATTCGTATAGATTTGAATGTACACCTCATACCTACTTCTATTTCAGAGAGGACTTTAGCCCTTATTTCCATTGAAGTCGTCTCTTGTTTACTACCACAGGTTAATGCATTTAGATTGATTTTTGGTGGTTTGCAGGTCCATGGGGCGGGGTCAGGGTAATTTGTTATCTCCGCCTGTATATTGGGAATGTTTAATTCATTTTTTTGTTCATGGATTGTTTTACCTCCTGGTAGGTTCATGCAAAATTTATGTCTGAAGGGCTTATTGCATCTCGCTATAATAGCTCTTGTAGGGTGCGACTTGTCATGAATTGATATCCTAGCCGCATACCGCAGGAGAAAGACTTCCCTTCTTAGACTGAGGGGTTATCCCAGTTAGGATTCAACATTCTCCTCTGGAAATGCTACCTAGTAAACCGGTTCAAATAACTAGTGTTGGATCTGATCCAATTTGTTAAGTAAATTAGGCTGTGCCGAATCGTACACTTGGCACCCATATTCAGTTTTGGATAGGATGAGTGTCCGATATAGTGTATGAAGCCTGGTCTGATCCGTTCCCCAATCGGTCCCCATGAGGTTCCTCAAGAGATTCAGATTCTGCCCACACCGTCTTACATTCTCTGTTATGTGGTTGCTCCATGTTAGTTGCTCATCGAATAGCATCCCTAGGAACTTAGCGACTTTTTCAAATTTTATTTCCAGTCCATTTAAATATAATTTGGGTGGGTTCCTACGAGTTTTGGTTTTGGGGGTAAACGTTACACTCACTGTCTTTCCGGGAGAGAGTTCGAATTCCCACATGTTGGCCCAACAAACGATCTTATCCAGTTCCACCTGCAATCGGCCGATCACAGCTTCGCTGGCGGGATCTCCCGCTTTCCAGATTCCACTGTCGTCAGCAAATTGCGATAGGTCCAAGTAGGATGGGTTAGCTGATTTGTGTGCAGAGGTGCTGGTCCATTTGGTTGCCTTGTTTGTGTAGGTGGGTTGATGGATGTGTGTCGAGTAACAGTTACTCGATATTGTCCTATTTTTTGGATCTCGATGTATTTGACTACTTGATTAGTAGTGGAGTATCTAATGATGATATATTTTTGTCTTGTGTGGACTATCCTGAATTTTCCCCCCTGTGTTTTTAGGAGCTCTGTTGTGACGATTCAGCACTGATTTGATTGATGTTTGTATCGAGGCTTTTAATGAATACAGTCAGATTTCTTGGGTGGTACGAGTGTGTGTTTGTTTGTTACGGTTATTTGGTTGATTCGTTTCCTCTGTAGATGTTTCTTTATTGGTTGTTTTTTGTTAGTGTCATTTAATTGTTTTTAATTTTTTAATTTGGTGCTCCCCTTTATAGCTCGCTTCCCCGTCCCTTGAATAGGTATGCTTTTCTTGGGTTCCGGAGAGGCGGCAATTTGGATTATGTGATTCCAATCTACTGATGTGTCAGGTCCTACCTTCGAAGGGCCTGCTGTTTGGCTGCTGTTCACCTTGGCGCACCCAGTCTTGTTGGTCTTTGGGGTTGCTGTTTATGTTATGGGATTATTTATCTCTATCTTTTTTACTGTCTTATTTACCACTCCTACCTCCATTCTACTTCAGAGTACATATTGAGCCTGGAATGCCTATTTCGCCGCCCCTCCTGCATATTTTCTATTTGTCTCGTAGTAGGGGTCTCGGGATTCAAATTGACTTCCGGCCCCCCATACCACTTGTTAATTCGGGTCACATCCAATTTGAGACTTGATCTGAGCTTGCTTGGGGATTCAAATAGCACTGGCCTGGTGTCTTTAAGGTTTACAAAACTGTTTCCATCAAAGTCTCTCCCTTTAATTGGTACCTCTGGATCGGAGGTGAGAGGCCCATTGAAGGCAAATATGGGCGATGTTGTTTGTATTGAGTCATCCATGTGTTTTTCCCTCCCATTTGTATGGGGCTCAATTGTTTCTAGTATCTATATGTCAGGGGAAGGTAGGGCGGTTCTAAAGTTCGATATTTTTCCGTAACGGTTCCATTCTGTCCTAGTTTGATAGACCCAACGTGGATCGGTGGGGTTGAGGTCCTAGTCTGTATCCTACTAGAGGGATTCTTGGTAACTAATCTACGGCCCAGATTTACTTTTCTCATTTTGATCCTAATTTATTGAGTTCCTAGGTTCAGTTAGTAAGTGTATGAGAAAAGTTTTAGGAAGACAAGTATGTTGATATGTATTAAACAACGGTAGCTTTAAAGGGAGGTGATTATTTTGAAATATTAGTTAGGGCTAGAGCAGACACTAATATGTATAACGTTAGGACTACTAGCGAGTGCAAGGATTTCCGCCCTGGTACATCTGTATTATCCTGGCCCCAGTGCTCAGTGTGGCAAACAATCTTGCGATTAACTCCTAGAGCTAGAGTGTACGCAAGGATTCCGCACAGGTGAAGCTAGTATGGGTCCTAGCACCTGTTTGTAAGCGTGGCAGAAAAATCTCACAATGCACCAGAGTCCAACTTATCAGACAAAGAATGAAAAATTTTGCAATGAATTTTAACAAAGTAAAATTCTGGATATGTTTGTTTTAAAATCCAAAATTTCAATTTATCAGATTATTACTAACCGTCGTTTAATGAATGATTAGTATTGGTTACTTTTCCAGAAGACAGATATTTGATTTAAATCCTTTCTTAATAGGTCTTAATGGGTCCTTGATTGTTAGTGAGTAATTATAAATTAGTAGTGAGCAGGGAAGGAAGATGACGGAGACAAGAATTGAGCAGAGAAGCAAGATGGCGGAAATAAGAATTTTCTTTGTCAGCCATGCAGGACAAAGTTATTAACCCGTAAGATTAATTCTAATTTTTCCCTATCTTAACCTATAATTGATGTTTTCCAAAAATTAAGATGAGGTGATGTGTTCCTGTTGGCTGGTTGGCTGGATGTCTGGCTGGCAACGGCTGGAACGGGTGGTAGCTGGTGGCTGACTCGCTGGCTGGATGGTTGACGATGGCTGGCTGGCTAAGATGGCGGTGGTTAAAAAACCCTCTAAACCTTGTGGACTACTGCTGCCTGCAAGAAGAACTCTTGTGTCGTTGCTGCTTAGGTGAGGGCCCCTTAAGCCCAACTTAGAGGGTGTTCCCCTGGGCCCTAAGCGGTCAGCGGATTTTAGAGCGAAGAAAATTGGCTATTTCCTTCACGGTTTAGAGAAAAAGTCTACTCTTCAAGGGCCACAAATATCGAATGTTTGCTGACTGTAAGTTAGTCAATTTGGATTAAAGACGTGTTCAGTCATTCGACCATGTACGTCTATCTATCCCCAATGGGGGTTCAACTGTGTGATTAGCACACTATTTAATTCTCGTCAAATGGGTTGCTGGGCTGCAAACCCACTTGACGCATTACTGAATGCATTTCACACTTTTTACACACCACTCCCACGCTGCATGGTTTCCCTACTATGGGGGTTCATTGAAAGCGCGCTATGGGAGGGTGTGTACAATTAGTTATACCTGTACATACGAATGGAATCACAATGTTTACAGGATTACGGGTGTTCGCACGGCGCACTACCTAATTGATGTCTGGAGTGGCAGGATGCACGGGTTCGGCAAGGGGGGGGGGGCATCATATAAATACATACATTAGTTACGCAGACAAGTGTACGTATTTCATGGCCGTGGTACCAATGTTTTTCATCCATTTCTCAGAATGGACTTTAGTATTGCAGATGTCAGTGAAGGTGAAAAAAATGGTTGTGGTTTGTGCATTTGAGTTGGTGTGTCTGTGTATGTATGTACGGGGACGGGGGAGGGGGGAAGGTGGTTGTTACCGAACTAGTTTTGTTTCTATGATTATCATGGTAATATAATTGAATTTTATACAGGACTCAATGTAATTTCTAATGTGTGCAAAGTACACATTTATCTTAAATAATACCTTTATATATCGTATATACTCGCGTATAAGTTGGATCCAACTGCATACAGAACAGACCCTGATCTGCCATCGATATTGAGTGCCTCTACTACTGAAGTTAAACCTCGGACAAGTTCAAGTGGGTGCCTCTACCATGGCAGTCAGGCCTAAATGTAATACATTCGGGGTTCAGTCAATCCCGGAAATACGTGTTTATGTGAAGCAACTCCTGTAGACAGTTGGTCTTTAACTTTCCGATTTGTTGTCGGAATAGATTACCTCCTAATATCATCAATTAAATTTTCATTACAATTACTTTGATTACTGTCGAATATATGTAATTTGTTTGTGTATTGGATACATTTAAAAGTACTGCCTGTGTCTTCATAACTATTAGTATTACCCAAATAGGAAGTAAGGTGTTATAATTGTTAAAACTGTAGATTAGCGATTTAGTGTTTAAACAAACGACACACATACTCTAAAGTTTATCTGCATCTGTGTTTGCCGTTCAGTTTTGAAAGAATTAAAATCATATTTAAGTTCCAAGTACATTTAATCATGTAGTAATCAAAATGATGTAATCATGTAGTAAAGAGACAGGAATCATGTAGTAATCAGACAATAATTATGTAATCGTGTAGTAATCAGATAGTAATCATGTAATCGTGTAGTAATCAGACAGTAACCATATGATCATCTAGTAACCAAACATTAATCCTGATTAAAGAGTATTTTAACTGTAATGGATTATATACAGTTGCTGGACTTGTATTAAAAAATGTCTGATTAACAATTACTTGTGATTGCTTAAATATTCGTAATCAAATATAGATGATTACGATTACTGATCGCTATTACCACAGGTCTATTCGGGAAACTATTGATTTCTAATAACACCCAAAACCACAGCATACAGTTCCACCTATAACCTTTACCATCGCCGTCTTTATGTAGCTTCATTGTGGATCTACTTCCCCTTTGACGACGTCATAAAATTACATCATTGCCCTACTTGAAATTGAGAATATTTGATTCCATTTATAATTGTGTGTTCTCTCTGTCTATATTTGTCCGTCTCTTCGTCTGTGTCGGCATTGAAACTTACATACGAAGGTAAATACCAGGCGATTATACAACTTGGCCAGAACAAATGGCAGTCATTTGTATAGATTCTGATTTGGACAAGACTGTTGCAAGTTTTCTCCAACGGTAATTAACCTCTCAAGTTTTCTTTGATAAACTATATTTAAACCTGGATAGGAGTCGGTTTCTTAGTTGGTGAAATGACTTTAAGTACCCGTGTGTGTGTGCGTGTGTGTGTGTGTGTGTGTGTGTGTGAGAGAGAGAGAGAGAGAGAGAGAGAGAGAGAGAGAGAGAGAGAGAGAGTCTTGGGTACTGAAGTAAAATCATGGCGGCGACAGTCGTTTCTATAGTAAACTATGAAAATATTGTGAAGAGGGAGGAGAAAGGAGAGGAAAGCAGCAATGAAAAGAGAACAAGTAAAATAACGATGGGAATATTTTATGTGAACATATTTAATTTGATCATAAAAACCGAAAAGAGAAAGCAAATAATGAAGGAAATACAATATATATGGAATTAAATAATATTAATGAGTGGTGCTTTAATTAAATAGAAACTATTGTGGAAATATCTGATAACAAAGAATCTGAAGCTCCCCACCCAACAACCATGCTGCTCTGGAACTTTATACATGTAATAAAGACATAACATAAACTGTCAGGATAGCCACGAATATTGGACATACTCCGCATGGAAGGAATAGCATTATTTAGCCTAAACATATTTATTTATTAATTTATATAGATAACAGTACAATCAGTAGAAAATGAGGTATTAATGACGTGAACGGAAGCCAAAGTCTTGTATAGTTCTTCTTCTTTAAATATAGAGATAACTCTAACGTTAGAGACGGAGTAAATTATATCACAGTACAATAGTTCAAAAGTTGAATACTGCAGATATCAAGGTTTACCGTAAGTTAATTAATCCAAACATTTGCGATATGGCACAAGAAGTACAAAACATGAAGAAAGACAAATCACGTGTCAAGTATCAATAAGTGAGAAAGGAGATAAAACTAACGAAATTAATAGAAATAGAATTCATAGAATAACTACTTTTCCGTGGAACGAATAACATTATTTATCCATATGATTTCCAGAAATAAGAAGAAGCAAAACGGTCAAAGGTCGAAATCAGGTCCAAGAGTGCATGTCAGGCATCGTTCATTTTCCCGGCCTGTAACTGCCATCTCCGACATATTTACACACCTTCCCGCATCCGTCTGGGCAACACCGCTGACCCTGTCGGCACTCATCGTCCGACCCACAGTTATTGGGCAATGCCACACACGGGCCCACATTGTTCACCACGGGACACGAACCTGAGGCAATTATTCCTGTAAATATGATGATAAAACTGGTGAAAACATTTCCTAATTCTGATATGTCTTGCCGTGAACAGTTTGTTTAATATCCCTCCCACTCTTTTTTAAATCTCCTCGCTTCAATAAAATCCTTGATAATGTAATATTGTCCGTCTGTCCGTAAATCCAAATCTCATCCTAAACCGCCAGGGGGTTGGTAGTGGGAGGGGTATTTCACGAAACTTTTGTACTTATGTTGCCCCTGTTGTAAACATCTGCGTGAAGGGTGTCATCCTTGGTTTTCTCTCTGGATTCCTTTGGAGGGCATCAAAGGTCACACACACGCACACTCACACATATGTGTGTGTGTTGTTTGTATGCATACATTATAAGTAGAAAAAAACTACAATTACATTTTCAAAAATTTGCTAACCAAGCTTCATCAAGAACACGCATTATAAAGGTGGCAAATTTTGCAATATGATGTGGGGTTGGAGCGGTGTGGGCATTGAGGAGTTGGTTGGTTGGTTGGAATATGTAGTAAAAAATGCTGGGATCTGTGATGTCGATCCATTAGAGTTGCTCTACTTTAAATTAATGTAAATTGGTACAAATACTCTGAAGTTCGGTCGATAAAAACAAAATGGCTTGTGAATTCATGCTAGTCAGAGGAAGGGTAGGGATGTAGGGGATTCAGTTGAAGTGGTCGAATAATTAAAGTTGGGTGATAATGGTCATCTATCAAACGTAGGATAGCTTGGAAATACTAAATTGGCTATGAGCAATGATATATATATATATATATATATATATATATATATATATATATATATATATATATATATATATAGAGAGAGAGAGAGAGAGAGAGAGAGAGAGAGAGAGAGAGAGTGAGTTACCGATTGATGGTTTACCGATTCTATTTGGACAACAGATCCCCGTTCTGTCGCCAGGGACATCTTGGCAGAAGAAGCCTGCAGCACACTGATTAGGGACAGAGAGTGCACAGCGCCCATTCGGTATCCCTCCATTTTGGCATCCTATTGGCAGAATTGGCAAATCGAGAGGACAACACGTCCCCAACCCATCTACTGGCGAGGAACTGCAGAAGTAGCCTGAGGGACACTGGTTGGCCCCAAAAGGGCTGCAAGGACCTGCAGGATTGCCGCCCGAGGGGCAAGTTACTTTAGCGGTGTCGGGGCAACAAAGGCCAGGGCCGTCAGTTGGGCTGTAGCAACGATACCCGCTCGGGCAGGTACTTGGAAACGTGCGCGGATTACAGTTCCTGCTCACCGGCGTTCCTCTTGGACATCTCCGGGTGTCTTCTTCTGGTATTATTCCATAAATGTCTGAAAGATACAAATCAAATCAGGGTTGTCTGAGTGATGGTAATGGAAAATTAGGTAAAAATTAAAAATGTGTTTTCAAGATAAAAAATACATTATTTTATGCCATCGAATGCTGGGTTGGGGAAAAATGAAAACATATTATGTGTTGACATATTACAAGTTGGATCAGTTAACAGACTTTGACTTGTTGACCTTTCCTGTCATCCGGGTATATTCAGGTCATGATTCATTTGGCAGAGTTGAAAACTGTCCATATCGTTAGAGCATTAGCAAAGTTCAGAACCTAACTCCGGTTATAAGCTATCAAAGCCTATTTGACATGTTATCCGAACCGTTAGGAAAATACAACTCATTTAAATGTAATTGTTAATGTATTGATTACTGTATTAGATCATCTGTTTCCATTTAGAAGCTAAATTTTACCCATCTCTCCACCCCTCACCTCTACACCCGGTTCCCTCCTCACCAAATCCGCACCCGCTCCCCACACCAAATATATTTTTTTCAGGGAGGAAACAATGAACAGTCTAGAATTACGTCTATCGGAACAAAGAAGTGAACCAAAGGAAAAAAAAATAAAACGGCAAAAAAAATTTCACAATGGAAAGTATCTTCCGTGAAAGCAAAATTACATTGCACTGGCCCCATTTTGATATTGATTTTAATACAAGCAAAAAACAAAGTAATTGAAAATATATCACAATGATATCCCATATAAGCTAAAACGTTAGAGAAATTGTAAATTAGATTAACGATTAATATAAAAATCTGTATAAATTAAAAGGTTTTCTTAATGCAAAAAAAGTTTCAGCTCGAAAAGTGTATCTGTGAAATGTTATCCAATCCGACAAATATGGAATATTTTCTTACCTATAACCAACAACGATAGGGTTGCCAACACAAGTGGAATTGTTCGCCCGAGCATCTTATTGTGTCGTCCAGATACGCAGCTGATTAAACAGTTGCTAATTGGAGGGAATTTATACTGTGCTTGTGGAATTTCCTAGAAGCTAGAATTCTTTCATATAAAAATGCCGCAGTGCTTAACCCAAACAATAATGTCAAGAAAACATATAAGAAAGAAGTAAACACCGAGTCATTAAGTTAAATGTTCGACGTAAACCCCATATCGAACGTCATCAGGCATGCACAAAATTAAGCATGAAACTCCACCATAACAAGGCGAGGATCTACGTCGAAGTAGAAAAGCACGGTATGCCTGGGTGTAACTTTTATATATGCATTTCTTTAGAGCAAATCAAATGTTATATAACCTCAAAATGACGAATGCTTGGTCTAATTTGATATATGATGAGGTTTAATTTTTTTTATTACCACAGTCTGATAGCACGTATTTAATGTACATATGTTGATATGAGGAAGGTATTAAGATATTAAGAAAAGGTTCCTAAAATAAACCGGGCATATTTTGATATGTTCAATTGAAACTCCAATTTGTCTAAGCAAACTATTGATATTTTCTGACGTACATACACTGTGTGATGACTTGAATGTAAGAAAGAAAACCATCGAAACTAGATTTTTGTAGGAGAAATCAAGATGTTACACAGTATTACACTCTGAGATGACCATGAGTTTTATACCACTTATGTTTCCTTCCAACAGAATTTGAGACCGCAAAACAAGCTGTGCCCATGATATTGATCTGAAGTGATGTCATAATGATGATCCTGGTGATATCTACGACAAATAATAATACATGTAGTGATGATGATGATGATGATGATGATGATGATGATGATTGGGATGATAGTCGTTATCGTCAGACGTCAGATTCAGGAAATGTATATATTTCTGGGATGGGCACATCTACTCCGACACTCAGTTTAAGAAAACACTACGAATTCGTACGTTATACAAAGAAAGTCATGCCAGAAATCTGAAAATTTACAGTGAGATATGTTTGGTTGTTGATGATGATGGTGATGGTGATGATTTCAGTCAGTAATATTATTATTATTATTATTACCGTCATCATCATTGGCATGTTAACGTCGACGATAAATCATATTACATCTGATGCCAATACTAGCACTACTACTACTACCATTAATAATAATAATAATAATAATAATGATGATGATGATGATGATGATGATGATGATGATGATAAATCATAGTCGTTATCGTCAAAGAGCAAACTGAGGAAAACCATATATTTTTGGCATAGGAACACCTGGTCCGGAATTCAGTTTCACAAAAATTCTACGAATTCGAAAATTAAGCAAAGAAGGTAATCGAAAAATTCAGAAAACGTAGAGATACTTATGTTTGACTTTTGTTCTTGTTGTTGATGATGATGATGATGATGATGATGATGAGATTTGTAATTATTCGTTATCGTCGTCATGATGATATAATAATAATAATAATAATAATAATAATAATAATAACAATTTTGTTCCTGTTCTTTAAGCTGAGGTTAAAGTCTCTCCCTAATACGCAGAATTTCTTGTCCATATTAAATGTTCGTTTTAACGAGATGCTCGTCCCAACGATGTGCTGTGTTCGCATGGAAGTTTTTGGCCATGGTACCTAATGGTTGTTTAATACTTTTTACAGGCGAAAACTGGTATCATATAAATACAGAAATTAGTATCGCAGACAAATGTACGTATTTCATGGCCGTGGTACCAAATGGTTGTTTATTAATATTTACTGGCAAAAAGTCGTATCACCGAAATACATAATTTAGTATCGCATACAAATGTACGTATTTCAGGGCTGTGGTACCAAATGGTTATTTAATACTATTTACAGGCGAAAAGTGGTATCTTTGAAATACAGAAATCAATATAGCAGACAAATGTACGTATATCGTAACTGTTCTGTGTAATAATAATAAGTGCAACATGGCACGTGCTATACTTATGACGTCAGTATATGTATTTTGAATTAGACTTGTACATTTTGGGAATTTGTCCAAGGGAGAGATGTAACACGGCACGTGCCATACTAGTGTTGTCAGTACATGTGGTGATATAAGGTAGGCACAAATTCCATTAACTTTGCATTAAAATACCACGTGATATTTGATCAGTTTCGTAAATTTCTAGAGCCAAGAACCATCAAGATGGCGGCTTCCAAGGTGGCGGCAGCCAAGATGGCGGCCAAACTTCATATGGTTCCGCTCTAGAGTTTCGAAATTTGTATAGGGTTAAATTTTTCCCAGGTTTTCCTCACTGGTTTTCCTGGTTATTTAAAACCGACCTTGTATATCTTAGGTTTTGATAAAATAAATTGTAATTCCCTTTATTTTGCTATACGATTGATGGGTGTAATTTGGGTTATAGAGTATTCAGCTTGACTTTACTTCAGATATGCACCTCTTAGAAGACTGCTAGCTCAGCTTGGTAATTTTCACTTCCCGAACTTCAAAGGTAAATATGAAAAAAAAAAAAGAAAAAAAAAAAAAAGAAAAAAAAAAGAGGCGATAATTTTTTTTCGTCTTATATATTTTATAATTTATTCATTGCACTTTCACAATCTGATATTGTCTAATCTGGCAACATTCATTTTCCCAATTTTAATAACAGGTTAAGTTAGTGTACTTTGGAGTAGTTCAGGCTCATTTTTTGAGCACATGGGATCAGCTATTTTATCAGCTGTCTGCTTTAGATAGTGCATAGTTTCCATAATTACCTCATGTAAAGAAGTTTCAGTCACAGTATATGAAAGTAGCATAGAGGTATGCCAACATTCTCTGCATTGTGTATGTTGTCAATGGAAACAACTTCACCTTATACCGGTTACTCTCTCGGAAGTACATAATAGATGCTGGCGGAACAATATAGCCATTTTGGGATTGCGAACTACATGCAAGATTTACTTACCTCCGAAACTGAAGAGCTTAACAACGTGCAAAAACTACGCACCTCCGAAACTGAAGATTTGACAACAGAAGTGCTCCAATGAGCAGAGGCAATTTTCGTTTAGCAAAAAGACAAGTTACCTAATTTGTACGAAGAATTTTACTTACTTCAAATTACAGCGAAGACATATTACATTAACCTTGGCAACCATCACAACAATCAAAGTAAAGAAGCCAAGCGTTTAGAACTATTGTGTTAGACTCTTAACATACATACTGGTCGGCGCAGGGATAATATCTAAATTTACACAGTAAATAGTCAGACTGCAGACGCGCTTACTTAGCGACATTGGTGCAGAGTGGAGGTCAGCCATTCGGCCAACCTCTGTTTTTATTGTTAACTTTAATGTAAAATTTCCAATACTTCTAATTTTATCGTTATGTATAATGCAAAATTTGTAATATCTCTATTGTTGTCGTTAGGTATAATATAAAATTGGGAATACCTCTATTTTTTTTTATAAGGTTAATTGGAAATTCGGATTATATCGGCTCTTATCGTTAAGCATACTGTAAAATTCGTAATACCTCTATTGGTATTGTTAAGCATAAAAGTTCTGTAATTGTTATTATTATTTCAGTGTAAAATATTAGATTGGTTATTGATATAGTTTAAAATTTTTAGACTGGTTATTCATATTTTAGCTTGAAAATGGATTTTTAGTTCAAAAATTATAGAAAATATTTTAGTGCAAAATAAACAGACTCAACATTGTCATTGTTGACAATAATTAAAAATTAAATGAAAATAAATTAAATTACAAAAGTAGGCAAATTAAATAAAAATTGATCAAATTAAAAATAAAATAATTAGAATATAAACAAAAAAAATTACAATTAAAATAAAGTAACATAAAAATAAATAAAACAAATAAAGTTTAATATAAATAATTACAATTTAAATGAAAGTAATTAATATTTAAGTAAAAATAATCAAACATAAAAATAAAAATAACCATTTATAAAGGACTAAAAGAGTTATCTTCCTTTTTCCTCAACGGGAGCAAGGGACGAGTTATCTACCCTTTTCCTCTACGGGATCAAGGGGGCTCATTGAAGAATTAAAGTATCAAGAAGAAAAAAAAGAGTTACCACCCCGTTTTTCTTTTAGCTTAAATACGAAAGGAATTACCGCTCTTTTTTCTTGTAATAGGGATGTTTTTTTCTTCTGCAGAAGAATAAAAAAGAGTTATCTCACTGCTCTCTTCTCTAGAACAAAATAATAAAAAAAATATCTTCCTAGTATGACTACCCCTGGATTCATGGAACCTAATTCCCGTTTGTCTTGCAATAAATCCTTTAGTATTGATACAAATCTATTGATAACAGACTATACATTACAGTAAAATGACATATTATATTGACACAGAAATATTTAAAAAATATTCTTTTGTAAAATAAATATATTTGTTATGTCTACGAATATTTTTGTTTACGGGTCTTTTTTGTTGTTGTTGCGTACAGCAAGTCATTATGCATTCGAAGCGTAAAAATTCCCATTTGACTGTAATAAAACGTTTATTACTTTTCAGAATGTATTCATTACAAATTATAAATCATGGTAAAATAAATATGTTAAGTATACAGAGACATCAAAATAATATTATTTTTGTGAAAAAAAATGTATTTATTTTTGTCTACGGCTATTTTTCTTTACGGTAGGATTTTCTTGTTTATGGTATTGTTTTAACATAACAGAAACAAAAGGTTTATTACTGTTAAAGATCTATTGATCCCATGCTATAAATTATCTTAAAATATTATATTTTGATGATGCAGAAACATTTCTTTTTATAAAAGAAAATATTTGTTTCTATTTAACATTTTTTTCGTCTAATTTATTTCCAAGATCAGTCATCTTACCAATTCAAGACATTTTTGAGTCAGATTAATTTGGTTTTAACCAGTTTGAACTGGCTTGCGTGTATTTTTAGTAGCTTGAACAAAATTTAGCAATAATAACTTATTTTTGGACGACAGTAAGATGAGTCAAACAGATTTTATATGTATTTCCCTGCTTTAACATAGTTTTTTGTATAATTCATTCAAGTGGCTATAGTTCATATAATATGTACAATGGAGTACTTCTAATAGCGGTTAGTGCATAAAACATGGTGAATTATTTAACTCTACATTGATTTCTTATGGAATTTTTCCATACTTTATATGTAAACATTTCTGTATCCTATTGTTTCTAATAGACGACACGTTTATTGTAATGGTATAGTACATGGACCATACTTCTGTATCGTTCCTTCGCTCTTTTCCATTACTTTTTTTCTTATAGATGGCGCTTTAATTTTGGTATTTGTTTACATTGTTATGACTGACTTTTATTGTAACATCATAGCACGTGAACGCCCACCCCCTTGACCCCCTCCCCCACCTGCATCGTTCCTTCTTTATTTCCATTTTATTTTTTCCAATAGTTGGCGTTTTTATTGCAGTATCATAGTACATGTGGGAATTCCTTCTTTCTGTCCATGAATAAATTTCTAAATGTAAATAAATATTTTTGGATGCAATATTTATTCTAAATTATTACGCATGCATTAAATGTATGTGTAAGGGATAGTATATTGTATTTGAAGAAGAAATTTTAATATGTATTAAATGTGTGCAATATTTAATGGAATGGTTACGTGTACATTAAATGGTTATCAAGACATTACTATCTGTCGGTCTGATATTTTATTTTGAATGGTTAAGCATAAAGACTGTCTGCCTGTCTAATATTTCAGATTAAATAATTACGCAAAGATTAAATGTATGCAATATTTATTTTAAATGGTCATGCATCTAACCACTCCTGTGAGAGAGCCTTGGTCTCCACGATAGATAGATGTATTACTGCCTTAGATCAAAGAAAATTAGCTGCATTCATACTAGTTGGTCTTAGAAAAGCTTTTGACCTTCTTGATCATGATATTTGTATCAACAAATTGAACATATATCAATGTGACAATTCAATGATTGATTGGCTTACATCATATCTAACAACAAGAAAACAGTGTGTCAAAATAAATGGCAGTTTTTCTAAAGAAGAATCAATTACATGTCGAGTACCACAGGAATCAATCCTGGGCCCACTTCTATTTTTCACTTCCAAAAATGATCTGCAACTGAAAATAGGCAATTGTATTTCATCTATCGACCTATATGCAGATAACACCACTCTATCAAATTTCAAAGAGCTAAAATCAGACCGAGAGGTCTCCCCTTAGACACCCTTACTTAGAATAGATTTCTGGTGTAAGGAAAATGTAAACACAGACAAGACTAAAGTATTAATGATTACTACCCAACAAAAGAGAGCAAAATCTGAAAATAAAAACAATTTGAATCTTAAGTTGAATGAAATTTGTCTAAAAAATGGTTACCTATGACAAAATCCTTTGGTTGATAGTTGACAACAATTTGCAGTCGAATGAATATATTCAAGTCATATATCATAAAGTCAATTCATATATGTGGTTATTAAGCAATAGCATACCATATCTATCAACTAAACATAGATTAATATATTACAAATGCTATATACAACCATACCTAGACTACTGTAATGTTATTTGGGGAGACTCTTCTGACAAGAATATTTGCAAATTATTCCGCTTGTACAAAAAGAGCTTGCAGACTCTTTCTAGATAATGCTGAAAACATCCCAAAATGCAATGAATGATATTAAAATCTTAACGGTAAGTGATTCAATATTTCTGAGAAAGGATAGGCTTATGCACAAAGATTAAAACAATATGGCCCCATTATATCTCAAAGACCTATTTCATGCTAGAAAATACAACACTCACAATTTAAGATCAGTTTCAGCTAACCATCTTTTGATGAAATATTACTATTTTGGATATATTAGCCTTCAATTTCCTTTAAATGATCATAAGTGAATGTTGGTATTAGCGTCATTTCTTTAGTTAGACTCATTGTTCAAGGAAAGATGGAGCAATATTGTTAAAACAAATTCAAAATCTGATTTATATAAGTACTGAAAATGTTTGTATTTTGTAAAGAATTTGTAGATTTTTGTTAAGATTTGCTTAAAATTATTTCTGTGAGAAAAATGTTTTGAAAATGTATTTATGTACAATGTAAATAAAAGTAATTACTTTTTGATGAGAGAGAGAGAGAGAGAGAGAGAGAGAGAGAGAGAGAGAGAGAGAGAGAGAGAGAGAGAGAGAGACTTGTATTATACATTTTCTATGTAGGCGATCAAGTTTGAACCTAAAGGAATATATTAGTGCATAACTGAAAAGGAAAATTATTTTGAGGATATAAATATAATGATTAAGTAATTGAATGATTTTATTTTTTGGCTCTTTTCAAACGCTTCTACAAGTAGTTACCCTTTCTTTGGAAATATTTGTGATCCCTAGAAAGCAATTTGCCTCAAATCTCGAGGATTTTAAGATAATATGATATACCTGAAGTTTAAACTGATGGTTCTACTTGATTTACCCTCAGGAAAAGTGGTATGAGTAACATAAAAAACAGAAATATCTTTATCATGTCAACTAACAGTAAATCATCAAAAATTATAAAAAAGTTCAATTGCCCTGTAAAAAGTGATCTTTTTGCTCTAACGATGGTAATCCTTAAAACAATTCTCCTTGCGTTTTAATTTTGTCAAAGTTTTCTTGCCAATCTGTATAACAATAAACAATTTTAGTCGTTTGTTTTCTTTTAAGCATTAAATGTTTATTTTGAATAACATTAGGTAGAAATGTAGTTTTACCAGACATAGTATGTCCTGAGAAAGAGCTGAATATGGACTTAGAAATTGAAACGGATTTTTAATAACTGACATCTTTGATTAAAGATAAACAAATAGGAAAATTCCTTGAGATTTGTTCAAAGATAAAATGATCTCTATCCTTTAGTACCTTTAAGTAAAGTCGTGATTGTGACCAAGAAGGTTCGATATTATGGGAGGAGGAAGAATGAGAAAATGGCAACCGAAACACTTTTAATTCGATAGTAAAAATAACAAATATCCGGTACAAAATGATATTAATGAGTGGCGCTTTAATTAAATAGCAACTATTCTGGAAATATGTGATAATAAAGAATCTGAAGCTATATACCCGACACCATGCTGCTCTGGAACTTTAAATATGTGATAATGACATGACATAAACTCGATTATTGGACATGCTAAATATTCAAAGAATAGAATTATTTAGTTCAAACATATTTATTTCTTAAATTGGATAGATAACATTCACAAACGGTAGAAAATGAGATATTAAAGATGAGAACGGAAGCCAAAGTCAAATACAGTTTTTCTCCTTTAAATATACAGACAACTGTTAACACAGTGCGAAGCAAAAAATATAATAGTATAAGAGTTTGAAAGTTGACTACTGCAGATATCAAAGTTTGCAATAAGTTCATTAATGCAAGTATATACATTATGGCAAAAGAAGTACAAAACCTAAGAAAGAAAAATCCAGTGTAAATAATGAATAAGGTGGGAAAAAGGAAATAAATAGAAAGAGACTTCATAGGATATATATCAATAAAACAACTTTCCTGCTTTCGTTTTGATGGTGATACTTGGCTTAGATTTAGTCATTCTAGGTATTGATTTAAAAGTAATTGTATATTCTTTAGAATATGACCATTATGGTGTTGTTATCTGTGTGTATTTTGGCGACAGTGCACAGTGAGTAATGAGGCACACTAGAAGGATCAGTACTGAAGCACAAATGTATGGACTATAGAGGAAAAGTAATTGTGATCTGAATCCAGGCAGTGTCTTAGCCTTAAACTTTAAATTAGTATGCCAAGTTTTTTATTAAAGGTAGACACATGACGTTTTGACAGTTTATGTATAATAAGACAGCAAATTGAAGAATACCATTAACAATGTAAAATGTACATTTTCCTTTAAAATTGAAACTTAAAGATTTAAAAAATTTAAACTTTTGATTTTGCAAAAATATGCACATTAATAGTCTCTGTGGGGTTAATAGTCATTATTATCCTTATGTGTGGATTACCACACCATTTAAAAGTTAAAATGGTGGAAATTTTTCGAATTCTGTCAGAGAAATTATCTTTGAAAGTCAGAATGAGGTCTTTATTCAAAACACATGAAGACATCTTTCTAGTTGATATGGTGCCTATAGGTCGTTTACATTATTTATCATGGGTCCAGGCTGCTACTTTATATGCTTATGATGGTGCGATATATGGGTAACACATATCTGCTTATATGACTTACAATAACTGGCTTTAAGCAGAGTTACATGGAACGTAATGAGAGAATGGAGATGTAGACTCTATTAGTACAGCCAACTCAGGCTGTCTACTACGCCATTTTAAAACTTTCAGAGAATGAAAAATGTCCAAAGAAATATAGGTCAAAGGTATAAAATGTATTTTCCCCAGATCTATTTACCTTGGATGCAGGAAAGCAGCACAATAAAGTAAATTTAACACAAAATGCATTCCTTTGTATTGCTATTTTGTTTAAGACATTGATTGACAAAGTGCGGCATTGTAACATAAGCTGATGTCCCACTCTAATAAACCGTTCTACCTTAAGCATTATTAATCACCAATACTAATTGTTAACTGAAACTCTAAATAAACCCCACGAGAAATTTTCAAACAGATTATTTCAATTAACTTTGTATAATTGATCTTAACATAGTTACATGTCCCACATGAGCAAATGTTCATTCATTATTAGAATTTGTTTGGTCAGAATTTCACATTCAGTATATTATATACAATATAATTGTACCTATAGTTCATTTGTCAGGCACATAATTGGCTGTATGCGCTTGAAATATCGCCAAATGGTATTTCCATCATGAAGAAGCTTATTTATGGTAATATTTTTAAATTTCGCAGTTTTACACAGTACGGCATTGTTGCATAAGCTGATATCACATTCTAATGAACCATTCTACTTAATAATTGTTAATTAACACTCTTAAATATACACTAGAAATGTTCAAACAGATCGCGGTATTGATCTTAATAAGTACATGGTTACATGTCCTACGTGTGCATATCCCCATCCTTGTTTAAAATTTTAGGGGATCATAATGTCACATTTAAATGATGATATAACATCTATCTGTGTCTATGATTGATTTGTCCGGCACATAATTGGCTATATGCACTTGAAATATCCCCAAATAGTATTTCCATCATGAATGAGCTTTCTTATGGTAATAGAACAGAACAGAACAGAACCTTTATTTGGTATTGAAATCTCAGACCACACGCAGGGGGTATATGAGAACAACGTATGCTCATATATATTAGGTGGCAGTATGTGTAGAGAGAAGTTATTAAATGATTTAGGGTGCAAACATATATATGACAAAATGGGGTGCGCATTACTATCGTATAATGTAAAACACAATGTAAACAGTAGATTTTAAAAATCAATTTTTGTAACGTATTATACTTATACACACGAACACACACGCACATGTACATATACATACACAGCACATAGTGCATACATATACCTGCACCCATTTGCATACATATGCCCTTACATACACTTGCACAGATACACATATATATGCACCCGAACACATGCATGCATGTGTATGCACATACACATACATACACGTATACATATAAGTATACATACCCATACATACACATAAAACTTACATGTGTACACATACATACAAGTACATACACATATATACACGTGCTCATCCAATCGATGATGCAATTTGTGTTTTGCTGGCAGTTACATAATTGTTTTAATAATTATGTCAATAAATTCAGGAAGACTTATTAATGTTGAACAATTTCTGGAGGAAAAAATTACAAAACTTTATTACATTAGGAATAATGCAACACGAAGATCGTAAAAATGTACATCTTTCTCTTGAGAATAAGAAACAAATAGTGAAATTCACCACCTATGTCATCCCTATCGCACACGGTGCATTTTCGGTCTTGTCTTGGTATATGTTCCCAACGCCCTGACTCTAATGGAAGGTTGTGGTTGCTAGTTCTAAATTTTAGCAAAGGCAAATAAACATTTCTTTCTAAAGATATCAAATATTTCTCAAAGTTTAAGTCTCGTTTGAATAATTGGTAGGTCATTCCTTTCGATGTAGCTTCTAATCTTGCACTCCATTCTTGCATAAATAAATCATTTAAAGATTTGCAATGCTTGCTTTCAGAGCTTGAGGGTTACATATTGATGCTTGGAAGAGCAGATAAATTCTTCCAACTGAAATGAACATATTTCTAATATGTTCAAACCATTTATAAGTGAAGCCGGAATGTATATCACTATGCATGATATTGTATAAGTTTTGGAAATTTTGGAGAATTGTGCATTTATTATTGAGGTAAAAATCCAATCATGCGATATTTAATACAAATGTCAATTGGTTTCCTACCAAGTTCTGAATACAGAAAAGTAATTGGTGTGCTCTTTCTAAGATTTGTTATATATCTCAAGACTTCAAGGTGAACATTTTCAATAACTTCACATCCGTACAGCAAAATAGCTAAAATTGTGCAATCGAACAGTTGCATCTGCATATAGTAGAATCAACAGTTTTAAGTTCATTTTGGTGCCAGAACCTTCTGTTTCTAGTGCAATTCCTGTACAATCATTCTCTTGCAGAAAATATTCCATGTCGTTCAGAAGCAGTGAAAATAGTATTGGCCAAAGATTTTCACCTTGCCTAATCCCACAAAGAATTTGAAAAAACCAGAGTGTTGTCCAGCAAACATCACACTGGATTTGATATTTTTATATAAATTAAGAAGACTTCTAAGAAAACTTGCTATTTATATTGTCCTGCAGTAACTTTCTCCAATGACCCGCCTGCCAACTGAATCAAAATCTTTGCTAAAATCAATAAAGGAGCAAAATAATTTCTTCTTTTTGTGTTTCAATATTTCTAGTAATACATGTAAAGAAAATATGTGAACTATTCTTGAGTACCCAGCACAAAATCCAGCTTGGTTTTCTCTGCTAATATGTTGTGATGGTTGAGAAAACGTTTGATTCGTGAGTTCAATATACCGGCAAACAACTTATTAAAACAGCAATCGGCCGGTAATTTTCGGGTTTGATGGGATTTCCGCTATGCTTATAAACTGGTCTTATAATACCTTGAAGGCATACTTCCGGGATAAGACCTGTCTCAAATATTAAACTGAGAAAAGAGATGTAGATAGGCATTAGTAAACTTGATGTATTTTTTAAATATTGATACGTCATTCGAAGGCGTTTTGTTATTTTTTAGAGCTTTAATACATTTAATGATTTCCTTCTCTATTATCGGTGAATTCAATATGTTATCATCGTCGTCCAAGTCCATGTCCAGATTATCGAGGTTACAGGAGTTGTCTTTTAATATAGTTCTTTGCCACTGAACTTCCCTCTATACTGTTATGTACTAAATGTTGCGCGAGTGATTCCCCCACCCCATTGCCTTAAATTTCACGAAAGTTAGTGTGCCTAATTAGTTATTTAGACTGTAAATGGCTGAATATACTCTGATAAACATACTTCTGGAAAGTTTATATAGTTTGGGGATGAATAGTCACTTTAGTACATGTCCATTGTCTCGCATTACTGAGTGTCACTATGTCTAGTTGAACGTTTTTTGTTTTGTGCTTGCACACATAATGTAATTTGGACATCTCCATATCTAGCAGCTTTTCACTTCATTTACGTACATCTTACTGATCTATGATATTAAAAATATATGTGTTATCTTTTGTCAGGTCTGGGCTGGTCTCTGGAGAAAGGTGGAAGATTTGGATTAGCTTGGAAGCTGTCCAGCAGTCAGGTGGTGATAGCAGGGTCTCATTAGGACATATCCAGTGTACCCACCAAATTTTACCAGGATTAGTTCATACTACTACGCTGATATATAGTACCACAAATACATGGCTAAGGTCTACATGAGACAGATCAGCACCCATGTTCAGTAAAGTAGAGCCTCTCTAGAGTTGTATTTTCCTTTTACATTGTCGTCTTTTGTAGTTATTGACACTGAAACACATTTCATATTTGCTATAAAACATAGTACTGGTCCCATCAAAATAGAAATTTGAGTGTGCTATTATTTATGCTAACTATTGGCTGAGGACCTGACTCAATAAATTTAGAACACAGCGCTTGTCATTGGTTCTTTAGTGTGTACATCTATATACATTTGAATAGCCATATTGCAATTTGCCTCAATAATCACGCTTAGCTGTCTTGCTTCACTACCCTTGGGCAAAATGTTATCAGTTGCACAGGTCCAAGATACTACTTTTCCAAGTATCATTTATTGGTCAACTTTGCTGTCTAAAATTTGTCAGTTTCATTTTTTAAATTTCTATCAAAATTTAATTTTACGTTTACAATTAGTTTTCTAAATTTAAATTTTTAATTAAAATTCTTATAAAAATTACATGTATCAATGTTTTTCTATCTCAAACATTTTCCAGACAGATATAAATTATATTGTGTTATAATTAAGTTTATAATGCATTGAAACATTCCAATATTTGAGGAGGATATAGAAAATGTAGTTTTGGGGTCTCAAAAACATTTGATCCAGAAATTGCACTCTGCTGAAATCCAACACTACACACTTTCTGACAGTTGTCACGCACCTTGTTTGATATGAAAATCAATAAGACTTCGTAAGTAAAGTTGAAATAAGTGTGCCATGCAAATATAAGATCTGGCTAAAATTGACCATAAACAAGTTGGTCTGATAGGACTCGGGTCACAATTATTTCTTCCAAGTCAGCACCCACGAAAGTTGTTCTAGACTATTTTTAGAGCATTATTTTCTCTCTCGTTTTAGTGGTGATACTTGGCTTAGATGTAATCATTCTTGATATTGATTTGAAGGAAATTGTTTATGTTTTGGAATATGATCATTATGGTGTAGTTGTCTGTGTGTATTTTGCCGACAGTGCAGTGTGAATAATAAAGTATTGCTGCGTGGCCAGAAGGGAAATATTTGACCCATTGCACGTTTTAGTTTTTGTTTACAGTCCAGCCTCTCAAAAAAAAAAAAAAAGAAGCGTGATAACCTATGACAAGAACTTCACTGCAAATTCATCTTTGAAGATACTTTAGATTAACATATGATTTGTTTTAGGATTTGGACACACTGCAACGTTCAGTATTGCCAAACAAATGTATCGAAAGTAAATGTATTTTGTATTAGATATGTAAAGTTTGGGGATTTGTCCAAGGGAGACACGTAAGATCGCAAGTGCAAGGGAGACACGTACGATCGCAAGTGCCATAATTGTGACATCAGTACATGTATTTTGAAATAGAAGCAAAGTTTGGGGATTTGTTCAACTGAGAGATCTACTTGTAACGTAAGTACAACCATCACAAAACTCATGTAATAACTTTATCCTATTTTCTAGGTAACGGTGTAAGACTGATTTCTGAGATGTGCAAAACCTGATGTAGAAATAATACTGCATTGTTAATCCCAAACCACATGCAGTAACATTACCCTATTTCCATGGTAACAGTGTAACACTTATTTTGTGATCTCAAAAACCTGATGTAGTAATATTACTATAACTATAACTCAAACTGCTCCAGAATATAAAATAAAATTTGGGGATGTCCTTCTTACAGGATTTTAACTTTAGGATTTTAACCTTATATATAATTTTTAATATTATTACTACTTGCAAACACCTTTTTCATAATACTATAACTATTCTGATTATCTAAAATCCAGTTTCAGAATGATATTAAAATTCTGGTACTGCAAATCCTGCATGCATGAACATTGCCAAGTAGGGACTGCTGATCTCTAAGCTCAATGTAGTAATAATAGAATCCATCATATGCCTTGGTGTAGGATAGGAAATTCCACCCGAGGGTCATAATTTAAAGTCGGACACAAGGCTGTGCTGAGGATCTGATGCAAATTCCTCTTCAACACTGAAGCACAATGATGTATTCTTTTCCTCATATTTCTGAATGAGACAATGAGAGTCGAAGTCAAAAAGGTGTATTGTGAATACTTCTGTAACTTTCAAGTGGTAAAACAGTCGCTGAAAATGTCCTTTCCTTATGATAGAGCATACAAAGTTAGGTTCAAATTTTAAGTGATGTTTGATTGGAAATCATCATAGTCATGTACAGTGTTTCGTCCAGATTCTAGCTCATGAGTAACCCCCATAGAGAGAACCAAAATTGTATTTGTTTAAGTAGTGAAGTTACTCTGTGTGTATGTGCATATATATATATATATATATATATATATATATATATATATATATGTATATAATGACTTGGTGGAATATTTATAATGATGAATAGAAGATGTGTGTTGAATTGAGAGAGAGAGTGCAATATATTCATGTAATCTTTATTTTTCATACAAGGCATGCCATGCATGAAACATTTCATATTACAAGCCTATATTTGTTGTGTATAGACTGGGTTTATAAGGCTGACGAAATCAACTAGTTGTAATGTTGTAATATTACAACACAGCAGAGATGACTTTGTAGGACACTGGTGGCTTTATCTGGCTCACAGTAATATTACTAAAATGTAAATTTCCAAACTCATTGTAGCTAGATTACTATATAGCCTAGATTTGTCTATAAGATTTTAAATCAAACTCATTGTAGTAATATTACTATATTACCTAGTTGAGTCTGTAAGAATATGTGAGTAAATGAACTAGCTGTGATACAGTCACATTATTACATTTCTAATATATTAACACAGCAGTTTTGTTTCTATTCTGCAAAGAAGCTTGTATACAACACAAATGATTTTACCTCTCTTACAGCCATGATTATTGTACTACATCACAGATCTACATACTATATTTGTGTGAATTTATGGTAAATAAAGTAACACATGAACTGACACTGTAAAACTGAGACAAAATGAACCACTTGTGAGGCATTATTTCACTGCTGATATCCATGCAAATGCAATGCAGCAAAATTACCGATGTTACTGTTGACAACACTTATAAAATGATCCAATCCCAAGGTAGTGATGTAAATGGATTGCATAAAATTTAATTTTAATTATGTAATTTTATATATTACTGGATTTTACACTTTCAATGTAGAATGATGGATGTACAGTAAAGTATGTGTTAATTTGAAATGTACTCAATATTCCATCAAAACCATTAAGGTAGTATAAGCCCTAAATAAGCATCAAGCTATAATGACATATTTAACTTAGGGCACTTTATGAAACTAATTGAAAAAAACTAAATGAAAAAAACTAATGAAAAATATGAGGAAAGTGCATAATAATAATAATAATAATAATTGCATGATGAATATCTTTTTTAATAGAAAGTAGATATATTTCAATTTACAATTTTATAAACAGCTGTTTAAGCCTTTACTATCAATATGTAAAACTATACAAACTTCTACAATTATATCCTAACATTCTGTTCTCAACTACATGTACTATAAATTCTTTTATCCTCTTATTTGGGTGTATGCATGAGTGTCAAATGAACACCAGGTAATAATTCCTTACTACTTTTTACCATTAGTATGCCTCCTTAGAAGTCATCCTTTGAATTGTTACCACAATAATTTTAAAAAATCAAATTAAAAATCATGTCAGTACTTAAATTTAAGGTAATTCCTGAATGCATTTACATAGCATTTAATATTTGCTGGTACCCACAGTTGCTTTTGTCAAATGTGACTAGATATAGACTTTGCTTTAAAATAACATCTGGGTACATGAAGGATGTCATCCCTACATCAAGTGTGTCATCCTTAATACCGTGATAAACCTTCTTTCCATGATCAATGCACATACAGAGAGATACCTAAGCATTGTGGTACTTCAAACTGAATAATGTATGTTGCTCTTGACAGTAATGGTTACCATAACGAGATCATATCTTTGTAAAGAAGCAATCCATATCAAGTTTGCAAATACTGTCTGTCTTGACAAAATACAAAAATTCCTATGCAGATTGTGTCATGATTTTCCAATTGTAGCATTAAAGATTGAAAAAAGTTTTTAAATGTTGCTCAAAACAGTGACGTCTTAAAAGAATCAAACTGGTCTCCAAATGAAAGTGAATCACACAAATCTTACAACCGTTTGCATTTTGTGTCACATGGTTAATAGCCACTTTGGGGACTTTTGTGTCATATGTCAATGGCCATTTTTGGAAGAAGTGACAAGACTGTTAGGTTTATTTTAAATAATTTCTTATTTCAGTTTCCAGTTTTGCTTTGTTAATATTTCTAATAGAAATTGTATCTTTTCTAACAAGTCCAGAAAATGCACATACAAAATAAGCTATATTTATAATCTGTTTGTTTTGCTTATCAAGTTTCATTGAATATTTGCTGGTGTTGTATATCAAATTCTCATTTTTCACTTTTCCTATTGGTACTTTACAAAATGTAAAGGTGTTTTCTTCAGAACAAATGCCCTGATAAAATGTTTTGTTGTTATATTTGACCAGAGCTAACTCTTGGTCTGTGCCCTCTGAATCCTCTCCTTCCTGCAATCAAACAGAAAATACAAATTAATTCGTTACTACTAATCTGAAAGCCAATTGCATACAATCTGTGAAGATGAAATAATTAAGCATGTGACTCCTGAGAAACATACATTTTAAACATACATAAGTATAACACCATGCCTGTCATGTACTTGGTAAGCCTTAGCAAAGTAAGACAAAAGGCTTAAAGACCTGTTACAGGAATGAGTAAACCTCCATAAACTTTACATCAGCATATGGAAACATGTAACTGGGATAAATATTAGGCATTCATATTTTTTTTAAGTGTACACAGGAATTTAAATCTGTTATCCAGACTAATGGCATATAATCATTAACATTTATTTGTATAAAGAAGTATTAGTAATTAGTGTAAATTTGGAATTCGGCTGACATAATAACATCACACTGACACTAATCCTTTATACTTATTCAAGGATTTTCATAATCAATTATCCAATATATGTCCAAGTAGGATTCCGCAAATATTACATAGAGAAATTTAATTGATCAAGAAGATGAATTGATATTAAGATGGCCAATTCTTCTCTGTAACATTTAGTGTCATGTGACTATATCCCAGCACGGCCTCTTGGAAGGAAAATGGCTGCTATAGCCCACTTAGAACATCATGATTTGATTGGAACTTACCACTACATGTATTCATATCTGATATATTGTTAGCGTGCTATGGGCACTGAACAAAGCTGAAGAATTTTCTGACAAAGATGTCTTCTAAGGTTTCAGCTGTAGTAATGAGCAGCCTTATTGATAGCTGTTTTTGAATAAGGAATGTGAAAAATAAAAAACTGATACGTCTAATATATATGTGTATAATGTTAAATCCATCATTTTGGTAGGATACATAAGCAGGATATAAGAAAAGTCTTATTCCAGTTGAAAACTTTGATCATGATTCTGATTTAGCACTGGAGGTCGGAGAAGAGTCTTAAGACCATGACATGCATTTCACTATGATATCATTTTTTTCTATATACATGTACATGTAGTTATAATTTTAGTTCAGATGTGGGAAGTATAGAGCAGTATTAGACAATTCTTTTGCTGAAATTTTATTATTATTTTAACCAAATTTTACAACAAAGATTTGTAAAATAAGTATGTTTTACTTTATATTTCTGAAGAAAAGTATACTTTTCATTTTGATATTGTATGAAAGAAAAAAGTCAAAGTGTTACAATTGAAAATATTGAAATATCAAGTTCATTATCCCTCAACATTAATGAAAACACTTGCCTCTTCAAATCTTAGCCATTGCAAAACTGTGTCCTTGATGTTCTGCATTGTTCATTGAAGTCACTTTTCTCTCTGGAACAAAGTAATTCAAGTTACAGCAGGTACAACGAGAATATGAAATCAATTATGTTATGAATAGTCAACAGGATTATAAGAAAATGTTGGAAATATTTGGATTTCTACCTTACATGGCAACCAGACAAAAAAATGTATCTGTGACATTTATAACACTACTCCACCAGATTTGATCATAGTTTCCAGGAATTTACTTAGGGCCAGTTCTGTCGAAAGTTGTGTCTTTGTATTCTCCCTACCAATAACTACAGCATATATGGTAGAGATTTCTTTTTTACTTAATTCTCATCAAATACTTCCAGTATGAATACAGTTTGGTAGAAATGTTTCACATTACATGTTCAGTGAACGTTCTACCAAGATTGGGCTTCTGAAGGCCTGTCATGCAACTGTGTGGCTTTCATAATGATCAGATGGAGAACACCTTTCATGTCATATTACCCAGCCTAATGCTGTTATTTGTCTTTTAGACTAAAGTGAGACAAGTGAGTGATGTCAGGTCTACTTTGGCCTCTTGTTGTGGTACTACTGTCACACTACAACAATTTCATACATCAAATGAAATGAAAGTATATTTACTACTATATGAGCATTATTGATTTTAAGCACAATTTGCAGCTCAGTTAAAGTCAATACATTCTACATATGTAACGGATATAGCTAATCACATTTGCTCTCTAAAATTGTAATAAAAAGTTTTAAATAAATATAACTTGGAAAATCAAGTACTCATCCACATTAAAAAAAGTATTTTCTATTATATGCATATTTACATACAGTGTACATGTACATAGTTGCACACACAATAATAATAATAATAATAATAATAATAATAATAATAATAATAATAATAATAATAAAAAGCATTGTTAATAAGCTACATGTATATATTGACATAATAAACAGAAAGTTTTGTAAGAACATGATCCAAATAGGTACACTGTGTATATACAGTACAAAAATGGTGAGAAAACAAAAGTGGAAGGTTTGAGAATTAATATTTTAAGTTGTAATTAATTTGTAAAATCAAACAGGTTCCACTTTTCATCCATTGAATTAGATTATAATTAAATGCATTTATATTTGTATCAATTGTTTTAAATATCATAGCAATGAAACATACCTTTACATATTGTCTGACTCCTGCTGTATATATCTGTAGTATCTTCTTCTCTGTCATCAAAACAGATGTGTCTTTGGAGACAAAATGATTGTCTTTTATCCCCCACTTATTTTTCTGCTCCATTTGGCCCTACAGTCTCACTTCCACTAGGGATGAAGTTTCAGAAATGACCAGACAAACTGATATCAGTTTGCCTTTTATGAGAGACCCAATTACTGGACTGGACTACATGAAGACTATCATATATCAGCACTATCAGAGTCAGTTTGTTGGAAGAGAAACATGTTGCTATGTGATTCTGCAGCTGTTCCTGTATAACTGTGCAGGTCACCTGGTGTAGATTTTTGGACTTAGATTTTTTAAAAATCTTCTTAGTGCAATTAAGCAAAGATAATTGGGGTAGACAAATTAAATTTAGGACATGCATATATATTTATATGTAAATGACCCAATTAGATGTTCAGGCCAGTACAACCACTTTACATATTTTTTGTTTACACATTTTGTACATTTTGTACTTGAACTTGCAATTTTACAACAAGTCCAAGTCCAAAATATTCTAGATATTCTATGTCTTTACAGTGAAACCCCGCAATAACGCGATATTTGGGGTCCATACAATTCGATCGCGGAAAAAGCAGGGTCGCGTTATTGCGGGGTTTTACTATATTTTACTTTATTCAGAGAACAACGTATACACGTCTAATGTATAGCATGAATAGGGTATCAATACCGTTTACTATCTGATATCGATCCGTCTTTGCTTTCCCACATGACAACCCTTTGTGTAGTGTCTGTCAAATTTGTTTATTAGCACGTATATTGCTTCCATTTTTTGCAAGTCCGAACGATCTGTATTTGTATTAATATTTTTGTTTTGTTGTATAAACAGTGCTTGATGTAATAAAAGTTATGATTTAATTTGTATTTTCCTTTTCCATCAGTCAGATTTAATTCCCACGTGATATTTCCCGAGTTATGTGCAAGTGCACGTGGGCTGAAAAGCCTTTGGCTTGTAATGGCAGTACTCGTTCTGTTTTCAAGTTGACAATCCTTTTGATCGTGCCGCAAATTAATTACTTGTTCAGTGCCAAGCAGAGTTCTACAACTTCCTATGCATTTTTGACTTTAATCCCTTTTTTGTTTTCCCACGTGACAACTCTTTGATTGAGCCGCGAGTTTGATACTTGTTCAGTGCCAAGTAACAGAGAGTGGTTATTTGAATTCCCTTTGATCTTGCCGCCCAAGCTCAGTCTCTACATAAGCACCCACACATGACAATATTTGATCAACCACCGCATTGTCTGGTGCTTGGTTGTGTATGCCGTTAAAGAAGAAATACATGTCGGCTATTGTTTGAGCAATGATTGTATATATCATGAATTGAAGACAAACACAAAGAAGACTTACTGGCTTTAATCATGGATCAGTAATAAGTAACATTTCCGATAATGTTTATTTTGGCATAACACTTCAAGAAATTGGTTAAATTGTTAAATTTCAGAAGTCACGCCACGATCGAATTCATACGTGATCTCTTCCCCACAATGATAATAAACTTTTTATACACTATTTCTCGTTAAAAAAAAAAAATATTTTTTTCCATGTACGAGAAAAATACATGTATATAAAATTTCAGTAACTACGCCACAAACGTATTATACTCGAATTCATACGCGATCTCTTCCTCAAAATAATACTATAATATAGACATTTTATACACTATTTCTCGTACTTTGAAAAAAAAAATCATGTGCAAATGAATATATGAAATTTTGGGAGCCACGTCACGATCGCTTTATAGCGGGGCGCGTTATAGCAGGGTTTCAATGTATTTGTGGTGTATGTATTTGTATATGTGTGTTTTAACTGTGCATGGGAAAGTATGTATGTATGTATGTATGTATGTATGTATGTATGTATGTATGTATGTATGTATGTATGTATGTATATATGTATGTATGTACTTTTACCCAGCAAAGGGAGTTGTGGTAGCTAAGTTGATAGGGAATCAGACTCCTAATCCTAAGATTTGCGCTTCAATACCATCTCAGGCCAGCATTGGGCCAACTACCTCCGTGTATTCTTGGGAAAGGCACTTAGCTCACATTTCTTTGGCATGATACAGCCAAAAATGTGTTAAAAGGTGCTGACAAAACAAACAAAAAGCATGAAAAAAAATGCATCCAGTAAAATCTGGCTTCTAAGGGACGACAATATAATAGTTGCTGAAGCAGACTTTAAGAACAGGTATTCAAAATAAGAAGGAAAACAAAATTAAATTAACCTTTGGTTTTTATCAACTCATTATAATATCTACTTTGATGTCATAGAAAATAATGTTCTTTTATGCCATGTCCTGTCTTATAACATTGGCCAACATTTCATTGTCAAGATTTATTTTCTGCATGATAATTCATGCAGAAATTCATGTTCACAATGGCTTCTAGAGACTACTAAAAAATTTGAAGAGGCAACTATGTTGATTATACTCTGGCTCATATAATGTAACAAACAGTTATCTGTTTGATTTATTTTTATTCACCCATATCATACCAGCATCAGTTACCAGCTGAGTGGTATACCATACCTTCATTTTATTTTCATTGTAATTAATACACTGTATAGATAACTGGCCATCTTCATTCTACATTCAGAGTGATACTCTATTCAAAAGGAGAGGGTTAATATTACAGACAGCAAGGTTCAGACCCTGACTATTTTGAACACTGACCATTTGTAATTAGTTAATGAGAACATAATTTATATCCAGTTTTCAAGCTAATTACATCAGCTGTTGATGCAAGTGTTCTATACCTCATCTTAATTACATCAGTTACTGTTATCTCTTATCAGCCTCTGTTAGTAAAGAGATTTGTTGGTCCTGGTTGTCCAATGCTACATCAATCTCTGTTAATTTTCAGAGCACCTGCCTTTGCATGATCTTCAAAGCATCAGAGCTTGTAGTTCTGAGTCAGCCATAGTTTAGTACATGTAGTAGAGAAGATGGAAATAAAGATGTAAATATAATCATTAATTTCATGTGCATGATTCCCCTACACCTGTAAAAGTTTACAATACATAACAGAACGAAACTTTCAGTTTAGTAAAAGCACTCAAGAAAAAAGGGGAAAAACTCCATCGAAACCATATTATTTGAATATTTTCAAGCATGTACATCAAGCATAATTACTTACATATAAAACTGTGTCTAGTCTAAAATGATTATCATATCAGAAGTATTTCAAAGCGACAAAACATTTAGCCCTATATCCATCATTATATATATATATATATATATATATATATATATATATATATATATATACATGCATATAAACACAGAAGTATTCAAAGCGACAAAACATTTAGCCCTATATCCATCATTATATATATATATACAGTATATATATATATATATATATACACTCACATGTATATAAACACATGTATATAAATTATAGCAAAAGTACATAATCAGATTTTTCTGTTTTTTGTAGTCATGAACACAAGTTTTGGGTACCCACACCTCTCTCTCTCTTCCTCTTATTGATGTTGTTATGTATGATGTTTATATAATATTATAAATATATTAGGAAATTATAAATGTTTCTTCACTTTAATATTTGCTTAAATCTTAATGTTATCAGGAAAAACATGTTTAACTAGTGTCCTTGAATTAGGTTGTTTTGATCAATATGTTTTCTCAATTTGAAGGTCAAGGTTGAATTTTGTTTACAGGTAGAATTCCATTAAGATGACTCATATTCTAGAACATTCTGTCATGTGACCAATCTTTATATATACCATGTTTGGTGGACATTTATTCAGTTTTGACATTACCATCAGTCTTGTAAAGAGCTATTACAGTTTTGTGAAAATTCATTCCAAATTCTAAGAGAGGAATTATTTTAAATATTCATTGGATTATAACAGTGCTCATAAACTTTTGGATTTTGGATTTTTAATTGATGATTTTGGAATTTATGTGAACTTATTCAGAGATTTTGGAATACTTCATTTTGACATCAGCACATCAAAGATTTCTAGTACATCAGGACTTTGGAGACCATAAGCACATCATAACATTCAAGGACACAGCCGTGAATTCGGAACATTCTATATTTAGGACTTGTGATTAAAACAATCATTCTTATTGGATTATTAGGATTTCAAAACACATTACTGTAAGTGACTTTTTGATTTTTCATTTTAATTATCTAGTAATAAATTGCTTGTTGATTTTTACTTGATTTGTTGGTTTCACTTTCTTTCTGTTACATTTTTCTTAGACCATAGAGTCGTAACAATGTATATACTAAGCCTCTTGTTTATAAAAAATAAGTAATTGCAGTACTCAAAGCTACGAAGCTGTAGCTATTTTTTTCAAAACCCGTGTTAACTGTATTACCTTTTTTTGTGCATCAATCTGTTACCAGCATACATGCTTATGCACAGGACTATGTCTTACTAATAAATGATTATAACATTGTAGTAATTTTGATTTGTTCATTTTTTTTAAAGCAACTACAAACAAAATGTTTTTTCCCACAAACGGTGCTGATGTCAGAAATTATTGTAAGAAATATGTATAAGATTGTGTCTTGTCAGTTGTGCACACAAATCATAGATCACCTCTCTCTCTCTCTCTCTTTCTCTCTTTTTATCAAAATATATTTATTGTGTACAAATTATATGAAAATATGTAACAGGAAAGTAAATCTGATGATAGTTTATAACTAGTTTTAAATATGTGCTCTTTCTGATGCATATCAAGTTTTGAACAGCAATCTTATAATCTCACCTTCCCCTAATCTCTCCATCTTGACACCAAATAAAATTCAGTTTGAAAAATAGTTCATGTTTATTAGGACTGTAATGATTACTTCGATAAATCCTGATGGTTCAAGTATTAGTGGTAACCAACTAACCATTTACAAAACTTGGTAACCAGCTACCCTCCCCCTTACCCCCTTGTTTCATAACACCAAGCATATTTAGCAAGCTGAACAAAATTTATATACAGATTGAAAATATGAATAAAATGTCTCACTCACAGCCATTTATTCAAAAACAAGCTTTAAACATGAATTGAAACAATCTATCGATAATACATCTGCCATGGATGAAGCCAAATGCTATACATGTACCATGGTCTGCTATTCTAAGATATGATACAGAGTAATATTAATACCATCTTCACTCATACTTTATGCAATAGTATGTAGTAGCATGGGATTTTATGGTTTTTGTGTCCAAGTCATTTTAACACTAGTGATACAGAAGTCTTTACACTTTGCACTGAGTGATCCTGACAATCACAATATGATTTGTACTGATTACTGCATGAAATGGCAGAGAATGTGACAAAATAATAATGCCTACACCTCATGCAAACACATGAGGGAAATATCTTTGTGTTGGCAAGTGTAACATGTATGTTTCACTAGACTTTAGAAACTGGAAGCTTTGATTGTGCTGTAATTCTTGCCAGTTGACACTCTATACAAGAGGTGTTTTTGACTGTGATAAACCGTTTATGGTTCGGTTAATGTATTATGGGTAACCAGTTTAGGAATTTACTAACTGTTTCAGCCCTAGTGTTTATTATTCATACTTACAACTGTCACTATTGGTATCTCAAAGGATATACATACCCGGGCATAAATTAAATTAAAAGTGTACATACATGTAAGCTTTCATTTGTTTATGAATAATACAGAATTCATGGAATGTATGCTAATTGTAGTATTCTGTAAGTTTAATGAAAACAGAAATTCAAATTGAAAGAAGAAAAAAGTCAGTGCCACTTTCACACACTCATGACTTTGTGTTAAAATCTCCATATCTATTAAGGAAGACAATTTCTTTCATGCTTTAAACAGATTGGTACATTATACCCCTGTATCTTAATATAGTTATCGTTGTGTCCATCCACCCATCTGGTACACAGTCTCTCTTAAAACAACAAGTCCTGTATTTTTTTTTTATAGATTGCCAAGAAACTTTGTACATATTGTGGTCATCACCTAATGATGCAAATAATATCGAATGTGAAATGCGGAAGTAAGCAGTATACATCCACTCACACTTTACAAATCATGTAGGCATCAATAATTGGATTAATTTTTTTTTTAAAATTAGTACATTTTCATAAAATAGCAAGCTTGATAAGACATCATACATGTACCTTCTGTCTATACATATAAAATCTAATTTGCACTTAAAACATTAAGAGACTTAATGCAAAATTTAGAAATGTGGATATCTCAATATGAGCTGAATGTTTGTGTTAGAATAGTGTTGTGAGTATTGGTTTAGCTAAATTCACTTAACGGCTTTAAACTTGTTAAGGTCTGCTTTCATAATTTTTCTCATCCATTTTAGTTGCATATATAGATAATCTTATACGAGTGCTCATCTCTGGTGAATTTATGAAACAAGTCAAATAATTGCCATCTTTTTGACATTTGGCAAGGAAACGATTGAAGTTATCCACCAGTTTTATAAATTTTATTTAAACTTAGCAAAAATATAAGATTTTATTATCACATGATGAAATGTACTGATTTTATTTGACAAAATCACAGAATATTGTAGTGAAATGAGTTTAAAATACATTATGATGCCTGGGTCATTATGTTTTTGCCTTCAAAAATTAAGTGTAAAATGTAGAAAATTATTATATGGGCTTATTAATCTAAATAACATAGTACTCATGTGATAAACTTATCTAAAATATATTTCTGTATCAACAAAATACATATCCATGTGCTTTTCTTTGTTTTCCTTGGTCCTCAAGTTTCAGCCTCTTGGTTAGGTCCTTGAAGGCAAGGGCAGACATAGATGACTCGTGGTACTAATTCAGCTCCCATAGTAAACCTATGCAAACACCATGATATTAAAATTCAATAATTTTAAATTTCTGAATGCTCATGGTCAAACTTATATTTATCAGTATAGACATATCCTTGATGACATCTTCTCTGTAGAGAAAACCATATGAGCCTTGGCATTTTCTGGATCGATGTGTTTTCAATTCTGCACCAAAGAGTCAGGTGCTAATTTCAGTAATGAGTTTTCCAAAGTCAAGTCTGTAAAAGGACTGAAATTCCGTCAATAAAACATTGTCTCTATTTTTTCAGTTACAACTAGGATAAGCTCTCAAAAGATTTTTTTTACTAAAATCTTACTTTCATTATCAACCAATCCTGGCCAACCAAACCCATATATACTCTATTTTATGTTTAGACTGGTTCCCATTCTTCCATATAATTAGTACTGCGAGTCCTAGAGGTTGATATCAGCTGCATATGTACTGCACTCATTCCTCCGAGATGATCTAGTACAGGTATGCACATGTGCATTCATCTTGATATGCTGAATAAATATGCATATAGTTTAAACTATATTTATTTCAGAAGTTGAGCCAAATGCAAGTACAAACATAGGATTTCAGGGATTTGGTAGAAAGTATAAGCTTATCAGAGCACTCTCTCCCCAACACTAACAAAACATATAACATCATAAATCTGGATGCTGGTACAAGTGGTTACAAAAGACTATGATTTGTATGGACTACTTAAATCTTTTAGCCATCCTAAGAACATTTGGGTGTTATTTTCTGTAGCACACACTGGGTTGCACAAAAATAAAGTTTCAGTTGCGAGAGCAAAATGGAGTGTGCTATAAGATGTAATCTCTCAAATCAGAATATTCTGGAGAGTGAAATAGAAAGTGTTGTGTCATCTCTGTTTCACTACTGGAGCAATACGTATTGTTAGTTAACATGATTAATATATCAATCAAAATTTAGAATACTACACTTTGTTCTTGGCTTAGCATGCATGACTTGTGACATTTGATTAGCAATGTTATAGTATTAAGGAGTGACTTGTTTTTCTTGGTTCAGGTAGGCTTTTAAATTATGTAATGAAGGATTATTTGTTACTTCAACAGGTAAGAGGTTCCAAATTGTAATTATAGAGAGCAAAAATGAATTAATGAATAATGTTGTTCTACACACTTGAGGTCCAATGACATGGATTGATCGAGTGGATTAGATTTCTTGTTCTACACCTAAAGGCTAGATCACATCTTAAAGATATACTGGCACTAATCTGTGATAAACTTTAAATAATTTGCCTCTTTATTTTTTTCTATGAATTCTTTCATTGTATCATACAATTGTCCCAAATGTGCATATCATAATACCAAAGAAAAAATGTTGTGAGTTTGTTTTTGTTGGTTTTAAATGGCATTTTTTAAAGGCATTTTTGGCTATATTATAACAAGGAAATGGGAGTTAAGTGTCTTTCCCAAAGATGTACTAAGGCAGCCAACCTGGGCTGGCATTGGCAGGTATTGAACCCACAACCCTTGGATTACGAGTCCACAATTCAACCAACTGAGATACCGCAGTTCACCCAAAACTTGGTAGAATATAAAAATTGTGTACATTTTTTCAAAGACAATCAATCTGGTTTTGAATTTAACTTTTTAAACATTTTTAATTCCTTCCAGGTTTTATCAGAAATATATTGAATATGTGTGTGCTACGAGGCATCACTAGCTAAGATAATACCCAAATGTTTGTGCTGAGTAACCTCTTGTATGCTTGTTTCAGCCATGTATAAATATTGGATGGCAGTTTTGGTTCCCTTTTTGCGATATTAGCATTAATTCAGCCTTATATGCATTAAATATAACCAGTCAAATCTGGGACCTTTCCTGTATCTTTACAAATTAGCCAAGTTAAAAATTTCACAACAGTGACTTTTTAAAATCTGAAAGTAGAAAATTTTAAATTAAAATCTATTAAAATTAAATAGTTAAGATTAGTTGGATTGGGCTCTCACTATGCTAAATTTGAGACATTCTCAAACAGCTACATGTAAGTCGCAGTTGGGCGGCCTGTATATTCCTCCAACTACTACTTTCTTCCCTGAAATGTTTATTTCTATCCATGTACATTCAGTATCAGAAAGGTCTAAGTCAAACCATAGAAGTGCTGGAATGTTTATTTCTACTCACTTCACCCTTAAGTGTAGCCTTTCCTTCCTCTATTTCATCATTTAGAATTCTGTTTAAGTCATGTCTCAGTACAAATCAGTACATCAGACTCCTTCACATTTCCCTGTATCAATTTTCTTTTTTGCTTTTAATTGGAACTTGTAACACATTATTGGCTATATGATTCTAAGAAAATGTGAGCTAAGTGTCTTTCCAAAGGATGCACTGAAGCAGCTGACCAGGGCTGGCATAGGCGGGTATCAAACCCACAACCCTTGGATTAAGTGTCCTACACTCTACCAACTAAGCTTCCTCTATGTATCAAATCAATGTTACATCTTAGACTCTGTACATTAAGGTACATACCAGTAATATTAAAATGATTTCAACAGGTTTCCAGACTGGGTTTAAGTCATATCCATGGTAACAATAGTAGAATACTAATAATTAATACAACAACCAAAAACCAAATTGTTGGAAAAGAGAAATATAAAGCTGACCCATGTAAAAATAACTTTAGGTGCATCAAATCATATAAACAAAATAAATGGTATTTAACAGTTGGAGTTACACTACTGATCACATAATATAATTCTAAATTACATCAAATAACTACATGTAATATGTATATAATAACAATTGTAACAATTGTAAATACTGTCATAAGATGGTGATCTCAATATGTGTAGAATCCAAGCTGAAACCTTGCATTAGGAAATATCGAATGGATTCGTGCATCAATGCAAGTTCATTGTGCAAATGTGAGAGAATCTAATGCCAAGAATTCCAATAAGACAGTTTGGGAAAACAGCAGTATCACTGATGTTGAGAAAATATGATTATTTCATGTTGTGCATCAGAATTGTGTGTGTGTGTGTGTGTGTGTGGGGGGGGTTCCACCACTGCAATAGCAGAAAGGGCCATTTTATCTTGCCTATGTCCATCAGAACATTTCTATGCTCTTATATCTATACATCCATATGCCACAAAAATATTAAACCAAGAATCATAAACTTATATACAATTTATTACGATTATAAGTAAATAAACTCATTAGATTACCAGAATATTACAGCAGACTTTCAAGTGTTTTAATACCTTTTTTAAAAACCTTTTGGACTTTGACCTTTTGATTGTAAACATTTTTATCTCGATTAGCAAACATCTCTTGACATTTCCTAACATTTTTACATAATTAACTTATTCTTAAATAAATTTAAACTCCTGGTTGGCAGTACATTGCCTGACAAAGTTCTCAAAAGAGTTTATTATTATTATTGTTATTATTATTATTATTATTATTTCATCTATGAGCAGCAAATAATTTCCAACAGTAACAACATAGACACTTCTAAGCCATCATGGTCCACTAATATGATATTAGGTAATGCTACTGTGTTCCAATATATTAAGATACTTTAATCTATGGAATGGAGCAAATGTATTAGTTTATTATAGATTAACAATGACGAACATACACCACACTGTTATTATAAGCATCAGTCCCCTGTTCATACTGTCCCTGCTGAGTAATTTGTTACTGGGGAGTGGATACTTGCTTAGCAGGATAGTGATGGTGGTAAAAGACAGGTGCACAGCAATTGTTAAAAACCAATGAGGCCTTTATAAATTCTTTAATATCTGATCAATCTATGTAAATAGAAGAGAGAGAGAGATATCGGAAGGGGGGGGGGGGAGGAGAGATATTTTTAGTGTGATGAGAATAAAAGAATATTTTTTGATTTAAAGAAAATAACAATACTTGGCATTATTATGTTACTGCTGTCCACAAATTCAAATAGTGAACCAACTATTTATCAACTTGTTTTGAAGAAATTGTAGGGATGTAAACATTAGGCTAGGGGTGGTTAGCATGTTGGAAGTGGTCCTAAAAGCCATTAGTTGCCCAGCAGGAGGGTGTGAAAAACCAATGTGTCTTTAATACATTCTTAAATATCAGAGAGAGAGAGAGAGAGAGAGAGAGAGAGAGAGAGAGAGAGAGAGAGAGAGAGAGAGAGAGAGAGAGAGAGAGAGATTTAAATATGTTCTTGGTAATGGAAAAAACAAGAATATTTTATGATTTAATAAAAAAAAAAACTATGTCTAGACTTTGATATATTACTGCTGTCCAACAATGTCCAAAAATCCCATAAAGAAAAACTACTAGTTACCCATGCATTTTGAAGAAAATGTGGGTTTTATGTGATTATGCATGTCTGCTTATGGATACATTTATTGTTGCATGTGTTAACAATATTATGTAACTCCTCCAACACTGTTCAAGTCTCTAGACTTCAGAGCTTAGGATATGAATGGAGATGATCTATAGATGTACATAATGGTTTTGACATTATGAACCAACCCCCTCTATTGGGGCTTGGGTTTGTGAGTTGTTTCACATAAAATTAAAAATAAAGCTAAATTGGTCCTACAAAGAACCCACAAGAGTTTGCTCAAATCTGATGCTACTGCAGAAATAATTGCTTTGTTGCAGTGTGTACTCTGAAATCAAGTGGTCTGTCACATAGCTTTTATGTTTTCATTATTCACTTGAGTCACTTTCTTAATTGATTGCAAATCACATTCTACCTAGATTAAACAGGAAGTGGCAGGTGTATTTCCTCACCTGAACTTAACTATAAGATCAAAGGCATTGTCATAAACAGTCCAGCTTGGAAGCCTGTAATTCAGGTTGGGGATTCCTCAATTTGCTGTATATGTTTGTTGTTTATGTAATCCAATTCCAGCTGTTCACTAACTCCAAAGATGATTTTGACCAATCTTTCTGCCTAATTAAATAATTAGTATCAAGGCCAAAATATTCCAGGCATAAACTATTTTTTAAAAATAAAAACCAATGCAACAATACACCATAGAATATTACTACTACAAGGATTTACACCTATGGTACAAATTCAAATTGGACATTATAAAACACCTATTCTCCCAAGGGATGCTTTTTGTGTAAACAAAATAGAGGATGAAGGAATTTTTTTTTCTTCTTTTATACTATGTATGAAGACATTAGAATAATTGTATTTCATAATTTAGAGCATGTTGAATATGATATTCTTATGGACAAACTAAGTTATTTTCCCATTAAATAAGCATTTTGGGATATTATCTGACACATTTACTCGTTAATTATGTGATATGATATATTTGAAAAAAGGAGAATAGATGTGAAATGTGAATGAGTGGACAATTTTTCAGCTGTAAATTTGTAATCCACCCTCCAGATTTGTTTCTGTTATAATATATTATTATTGTATAGTTTAAACATTTTAATAACTGAAATTTCAATTAAGTATTATATCTGAATGTTGAAAATGATGGTTGGACAACAGGAGAGAGAGAGAGAGAGAGAGAGAGAGAGAGAGAGAGAGAGAGAGAGAGAGAGAGAGAGAGAGAGAGAGAGAGAGAGAGAGAATGAAAGTATATACTTAACTTGAGATCTGTTTAAGATAAATGGATGAAGCTTGCCATTATATATTGTCACAAAAAGTATGTTGCATTGCAATTTGGGTCTTATCTTCAAGGTTAAGTTCAAAGCTCAATATTTTAAAGTTTCTTTAGTTTCTGTGTAATATCATAAAAACTATTTGATTTACAGGGATGAACCATGGTAATCTTATGTTTCTTTGTTTGATGGCATCTCATGTATCACAGTCAAGGTTTAATCTTATAGGTCAAGGTCACTGATCAGTTTCTTTACCTCTTATGTACTTTTCCTCTAGAACCTTTGCTATGGAGCAATGAAACTCAGTCTGTACAGTATCTTTACAGCTGTGTCTCATGAATCATAATCAGAATTCATTATTGTGAACTTTTCTAATCTCACCATGATGTTTGATGGGGTGTGGTCTGGGATTCCTGAATTTGCTGTTTATGTTTGTTGCTTATGTATTCCAGTTCCAGCTGTCTGCTAAGATCATGGTATAATGTGATGTTTGGAGCAATCAGAATCATGGATCAAACTAAATTCTCCAATCTTAAATGCCATGCATTTTGAGGATTCTGTCTTTTCTATCATATGTCTTTTATTTTATTTATACTTTTCAGTCTTTTTTTACATCTTTATTTTTCATCTTAATCTGATAGGACTACATATCTTCCTTTTATGTGGGATGTATAAGGTTTTATCTTCCTAAAATTATTGGTAAATTGTACCTTTACCATTATTACTACCAAATTAACTTGGCTATATGTGGTGGCCAGTATTGTGCTCATGTGCCATACATACATACATACATACATAGATACATACATACATACATACATACATACATACATACATACATACATACATACATACATACTCACAGCTCTTGTCCGTATGCTGTAATCTTTGTTAAGTAGCACAGAAATGCAAGTCCATTATTGTCAACATCCTTTGTAATAAGTATACCATTTTCAAATAATATATTTTTATTGTGAATCCATGCAACAAAATTGAGTGTTTCAAGAATAAAGGAAAATTTAACTAAAAAAAAGCCTACATGTAAAAGGGATAAAATTTAGGTTTGGTGACCTTATTCCTTTTCATAATTACTTCAAGTAGAGGGGCAACTCCATTGTGTGAAAAGATCAAAATTGGCAGTTGTTGATATCAGTTACAGAGGATGAGGAAGCAATGGTTTTGCCTGAATTGGCAAGACACATGGGGGAGGGGTATTTTGTTGGATTAAAATTATAAAAGTAACCTGTCTGAGAAATGATGTGCGGAATTATCAAACAAAATGTCAGCACCTGTTGAGTATTAAATGGGACTACAATGGCTCTCTAGTTGTAAAATTAATGTAGACAATGTCATGACTAGAGAAAATCCAGTCATAGATTAGCCATACCAGAAGTGGTTCATTTAGTGCCCATGCTATGTATTATAACTGCTAATATGTAGTAGTAAAAGTAAACAGGCAGCTTATTAAATACTAGAAGTATTATAAGCTGATTTAAGTAAATCATCAAATGTATTGCCATATAACACTGAAATGGCCAGTGAGACAGACTTTAACTTGAATGAATTGGCCAACTCCATGGAAAACAGTTATGAAACTGAGACTAATGATGCTTTAGGAACATCATTAATGGACAATTCTGTGTGGCAGGATGATGATGTATCCAGAAGTATGGATGTTCTGGGCACATCATTTATAGACAAATTGGGAAGTTCTTTGCAAGAAGATCTGTCAAAAAATCTTGATGCTTTGGATACATCAGTGGTTGATGAATTTGGCACTTCTTTACAAGATAATAACATGAATAAGAAAGATGATATTGACGCATTTGGATTATCATTAACTCATACAAAGACAGCTGATTCAAGCAGTCACTTTCTGGATATAGAAGCAATACAGATGGAAAAATCATCATTTACTGAAAGGAACAAGATATGTAATATCTTACCTAAAACAATTCCATTTGTAATTAATTGTAATATCTACCATATTTGATTTATGATGTTATAGCATTTATGTTTTACATGACTCTTCAATATCATACTTCTGTTAAAAAATTTGTTATCATTTGCTGTTTGACCAGGATGATGAAGTCAAAGGTCATGTGAAAGTGCCAGTTTTGTATATCTAGGTAATGTGTAGATTTTCTAAGGTTCTTTTTATGCCAATATTTTGTTCACATATCAGCATACCCACAAGACAGCAAGGCATATATGACTGTTTATCAGTTGATGTAGTTTTGAGCATGAATTTCAAGCCTCAAAAATGGGACTGTGGACTATATACACAGCTTAATGCACGTGACAGACTCATCCACTTAACCATTCACTTCATCATCAAATCATAAAAAAGTGTACGATGTCAGTTATTGAAGACATATCAACATCTCTCAACAATTTGTTCATGTAATTCCTGCAATACTGCCATAATTAGAAGGCATAGCTAAGTTTAATATGCTACAAGATAGTATACAAAACATTTGTCCAGAACTTCATTTTAATAAGAAATATGCTTGGTAATACAAAGCTTTAATAATTTGTTGTGGCATGATTTTTTGGTGGGGGATGAGGGAAATGGTGGTGTTCAGGGTTTAGTGTCATTTAAAAAAGGTGCCAACAAATATTGTAATTTTCTTGGATTATGAAGAGAAAATGTGCATTGTTAAATCATTTTAGCTAAAAAGTGTGTTTTAGTGATGTTTATGATCTTGTACTTAAAATCTGAAGTTAAATAGAAAAAGAAAAACAAACAAATTAAAACTTGTAAGTATTAGACTCTTCAAACCTAAAGCCTTGTTTTATTTATTTAGGATATGTCCCTCACAAATGGAGACTCTATATAGTAGCAGTAACAAGCTTAGCCAATCAAATGCAGCGTTTCTCATTAATATGTGCATATCTCACTTAGCCAATTAGATACAATATTACCATAATAATATGCATAGGACTTGCTCATAATCAAACTCATCCAACATCTTAATAAAACAAAACTATTTAACAAGTTTAATTAAAATCTGACAAGCGATATAAAGCTCAACCAATCAGATGCAAGGTCATGCCATTAATATGTGTGGATTTCAATCACAATCATACTCAACCAAGATCTTGATAACATGGGCATTGTTTCCAATTTTGATCAAAATCCTATCCAAACTACAGTCTCTCGGGTGGTAAAAACCTCGTCCAATCAGATGCAAGATCATCTAATACATAAGTCTCACTCATAATACAAATCTTCCAACAATTGTATGATGTTATCCTTGTTACCATTTGTTTAAAATCGGATCAAAAATATCCTTAGCGGTTAAAAGCTCAGCCAATCATATGCAAGATCACCTGATTAGGTGTATTTCCGATGTGAAATCATGGATGACATGTAACAAGCTGCAGATGAATGATGATAAAACTGAAGCCATTCTGATTACAACACAAAGACTTTCTCATTCACATCCTTTACCTCAAACAATAAATATCAGCAACACTAACATTAAATTCACACAGTCAGTACGAACCTAGGTGTTACTCTAGACAGTACACTCTCATTGCACCAACATGTCATGAACATTTGCAAGGCTGCATACCTTGAGCTGAGATGGATCAGCTCCATTCGCAATTATCTTTCAGTTGATGCCACTAAAACACTTGTGTGTTCCTTAGTACTTTCAAGACTGGACTATTGTAACTCAATTCTATCTGGTTCATCTCATTATCTACTCCAGAAACTTCAAAAAGTTCAAAACACAGCTGCTCGGATCATTCGTAGAGTACCACGAACAGAGCACACCTCTCCCCTGCTTTGTACTGTACACTGGCTACCCATTCGATCCAGAATCAAACACAAAATTTGTTCTCTGTGCTACGTTTCATTGACTGGCACCAGTCCAACATTCCTATCTCACCTCACCCATGTGTACACACCAGCAAGATACTTACGCTCCTCTTCGGACACCCGTATTTTCATTATTCCCACTATCAAAATGAAGTCATACGGACAACGTTCTTTTGCATACCAGGGTCCAGCAACGTGGAACGAATTGCCATCTTTACTTAGACACAAAGACAGTGATCTCATTCAAGAGTGCTCTTATAACGCACCTATTTCGACTGCAAGAATAGACCTAAAGACTTTATGTTTTCTTACCTTAACTATTTTCAGCAGGTTTTTTTGTTTTCTAATTTCATGGTGTTTGTTTTTTTTCTTATCGTAATCATATCATTATATATGTTTTTTTTTGTTTTTTTAGGTGTTATCTAATGTTGTAAAGCGCTTAGAGCTTCTAAAGATTAAGCGCTATACAAAGTCCTCATTATTATTATTATTATTTATTATTAATATGCGTAAATCTAGATCATCACAAAAATGTTGATAAGCTCAGCTAATCTGGTGCACAATTACCTTATTAATATGCAGGAATTTGGCTCATAATTGTACCAATCAAAGATATTGATGATATAATCCCATTTATCAAGTTCGATCACAATCGGACCAGAAATAGTCTCTAGAGTGGTAACAAGCTCAAAAAATAACATACAAGATCACCACTTTTAATATGCATGGATGCCATGCATTATCAAACTCATGCACGATCTTGGTCATATAAGCCTTTATTTGATGTTTTTGATTAAAATCAGTTAGATCCAAAATATGGCTTCCAAAGTGGTAGAAGTTCAGCCAATCAAATGCAAGGTCACCTCATCAGTATACATTGATCTTGCTCATTATCAAAATCATCAAAGATCTTTGAAATATAAGCCCATATAGAAAGTTTGATCAATATCGGATCAGAATTATGGCTTCCAGAGTGGTAGCAAGCTCAGTCAGTCAGATGAAAAAAACCCAACTCATTAATATGCATTGATTTCACTCATTATTGACATTGTCTGATATCGTGATACTATGAGCATATCTTCCAAGTTTTATCTTAATCAGATCAGATCAGAAATATGTCTTCCAGAGTGGTAACAAGGTCAACCAATCAGATGAAGATCATCTCATTAATATGCACTCAAAATCTCAATCCATCCAAGATCTTGATGATATAAGCCCATATTTCAAACCTGATACAAATTTTGGATAAATACGACTTAGTGAGTGGTAACACAATTGTTGGTTAACAATTTGCACACAATGCAAGACAGACGGATATCATAAGCTCTCTTGGTCTTACAGTTAGGTGAGCTAAAAATAAATACAAAAACGTTTATAAGATAAATAAATGACTACATCTGTCAGCAGTAAGTCATGAAATTTTTTAAATATGTCCGTCGTCGGGCAAACTCATAGTCATTTCGAAAATGTATCTGACTGAAAGATCATTTTTTTGTCTTGCCTAAGAATAGGTATCTCTTTTCCAGCAGGGACAGTATCAACTTTAAGATTTTGTGTTAGAGTTTCTTGAAAATCATATACCTCAGTTACTGCATTCAACTGAAACTTTACAACACCCAAATAGTAGCCATAAGTAATTTTCCACAGCCAAAGACATAATAAAACTCTATAATAACTGATATTTATTTTTAAAAATGGTCGCATAAATGATGAGTTTTGTTATAATCGGACTGAAGGATATCAAACCAATTAGCATTTTCAACTGGTTATCTCTCTGCAAACCTTTACTAAAAATATGAAGATGTATAGAAATTACAAAACTTTCTTAACAAGTAGTAAGATTACCGAAGCTCCTAATAATGAAAGGTTATTGAAATGCACCTTTCAGAATTTATTAGCCTATATAGTTTATAACCTCCTAAAAGAGACTAATTTAATATCAGACAAATATTGATTTTTTAATAATAGCTATATATCCCCCTACGAAAGGAGAATAAATGTATTCAACTGTTGCTATCAAATGTTGTTGAACAATACACAATTTTGAACAAAATTGTATGCTTCTGGGATTTTTAGGTGCCATAATGTATAGCTCCTTTCTGTATTCATGCATTATGCCTTAATGCAGGGGTGTCAAACTCATTTGCTATGGCGGGCCAGATTTGATATAAATAATAATAAATAATAATAATAAATAATGAGTCTTGCAGGCCGTATATGTATGTTTGACACCCCTGCCTTGGGGTTTTATCCTGAAATGGTACTATTTTGTGTCTTGCTGGAATGGGCAGCACAAACATTAAGAGTTTGTGGTAAAGCTTTTCAAAGTTGTATCTCTTGCACCCAAGTTGATTAATGCAACTAAACTTTGGTATAATGTTACTACATGCCTAATGTTTGTACCCTGGTATTCTAGGGTTTCGAGTCACACCTGCATAAGCAGAAAACCATGTTATTATAATTCTGTCCACAGGCGAGACACTGTTTAACTGAACTCAGTTTCATTTTGTAGGACTGACCTAACCACACACTTTGTTCATTAAGTACACTTGGGATTGATACCCCCAGTCCCTCTCCCCATCCCCCACCCCTGAAACAAATAAACCTTATCAAAGAGGCATTGGATAGATCACAACAATCTCTTGCAAACTTGAGATTGATCCCAAATATTTCTTACTGAACAGATTTGGAATCCATCTGAAAATGCTTTTATCATGCCAAGTTGGGAGTCAATCATAACATGTCTTGTCAGGCAAACATCGGATTGATCCCAAAATATCTTAGAAGGCAGGCTTTGGATTGATCTGTAAATATATCTTTCCAGTAAAAGTTGGGATCAAGCCCAAAAATCCTTTACCTGGTAAACTTGGAATTGATCCCCAAAACTATCAACCAGGCAAACTTGGCATTGATCCCAAAAATATTTTACCAGGCTTGCTAAGAAATCGTGGGATGATCTTGATCTTTACCTGGCAAACATAGGATCAGTTCCAACAATCACTTTCAGGCAAGCTTGGAATCGATCCAAAATACCTCTTTATAAGCAAGTTTGGAATCAATGCTAAGATTGTCTTACCAAACTTGAGATCAATCCCAACAATTTGTTATCAGGCAAATATGGGATCAGTCCCAAAAATGACTTTCAAGCAAGATTGGGATCGATCCCAAATACCTCTTTATAAGTTAACTTGGGATAAAAAATCCCAAATGTCTTCGCCAGCAAATTTATAATAGATTCACAACAACTCCTTTCAGGAAAACTTGGGATTGATCCCAAGAATTATACTTGGAATCGATTCCATAATCTTTTCGTGTTCAAAGTTAGGATTGTTCCCATAAATTGGTACAAATGCTAGAACTGCATTAGCAAATTTGTTGTTTATTACTGGCATCATTACCAAAACATGAGTGCAAAGGCTAATATTATTATGAAACGCCTCAAATAAAATGGTTAAATTTGATTTAATACAATGGAATTTTTCTGGAAAGTGACTCTTCAAACGAGGAATTACCCATTTTTTCCTCAAGTGAAATATTGTGGGTTCACATGGATTTGAGGCCATGTTGTATTATTACTACATCTGGTTTGGAGATTACAAAGTCAGTGTTACATTGTTACCTTGGAAATAGAGCAATGTTACTACATGGGTTTGATGATTACAAATTTTGTATTGTTACTACATCAGTTACTACATCTGGTTTTGGAGATTGCAAAATCAGTGTTACACTGTTATACGGAAATAGGGTAATATTATTACGTGGTTTGGTGATTAATAATATAGTATTGCTACTACATCAGGGTTTGAATATTACAAAAATCTGTGTTACACTGTTGCCTGGAAATAAGGTAATGTCACTACATGAGTTTGGGGATAGCAGTGTAGTATTATTACTACATCAGGTGTTACAGATCACAAAATCATTGCCTGGAAATAGGGTAATGTTACTACATGAGTTTCGGGACAGCAATGGGGGATAGCAATGTAGTATTGTTACTACATCAGGTTTTGGAGATCACAAAATCTGTACCTGGAAGGGTATTGCTGCTACATGGGTTTGGGGATAGATATGTAGTATTATTACTATATCAGGTTTTGGAGATAACAAAATCGGTTTTACACTGTCACCTGGAAACAGGGTAGTGTTACCACATCGGTTTGGGGAGCAATGTAGTATTATTATTACAACATGTTTTGCAGATCATAAAATCAGTGCCTGGAAATAGGGTAATGTTACTACATCAGTTTTGGGATAGCAATGTTGTATTGTTACTACATCCGGTTTTGGAGATCACAAAATCAGTGCCTGGAGATAGGGTATTGTTACTACATGGGTTTGGGGATAACAATGTAGTATTGTTACAACATCAGGTTTTGGAGATCACAAAATCAGTGCCTGGAAATAGGGTATTGTTACTACATGGGTTTGGGGATAGTAATTTAGTATTGTTACTACATCAGGTTTTGGAGATCACAAAATGAGTGCCCGGAGATAGGGTATTGTTACTACATGGGTTTGGGGATAACAATGAATTATTATTACTACACCAGGTCTTGCAGATCATAAAATCAGTGCCTGGAAATAGAGTATTGTTACTACATGGGTTTCGGGATTAACAATGAAGTATTATTACTAGTACATTTACTAGTACAACATGTATTCACTTTACATTTCTTGTGCTTCTTCTTATTAAGCCTGATATTGTGTGTACAAAAGTTTAAATTTTTTTTAAAAAGGACAAGCAAGCAATTCCTTTTTTTTTCTGGAAGCCATTTTAGGAAATAATTATTATTAGTCCTTTCTTGCGAATATATGAAGAAAAGATGAATAGATAACAACTTTTTGATAAAAAAATTAAAGAATGCATGATATGAAGATCAAAAGTTGAACATCAGCTGCCGTGTCTAGTCGAAACAACGGTTATGTATGCGCTAGCGCATTCGCATATATGGATTAATATATCGACCATCAAGCGTGGCAGTAAAAACAAAGAGACATTAACCTGTTGTGGTAAGTGTAATGAGTGTTACAAAAATTACAAGTATTTTTGTATAGTCATATATATTCTAGAGAATATATATATATATATATATATATATATATATATATATATATATATATATATATATATATATATATATATATATATATAAAGGTTGCTTAACGTGTCTGTCTATGGGCTAAACATGACCTGTAAAATGGCTGCTGCCGTGCTCAGTAGTAGATCACTAGCTCCAGGACTTGACCGAAACTTTAATGCGATTATATCAATATGTGCTCATAATAAAGGCAGTAACTTATCCGCAAATATCCCGGGGTTATTCTGCGGGAGAAATTGTGTATGCAAATTTGATGGTTTTAGTAGATTATAGCGTGTTGTCTATGGACTGTGATTGCATCTGTCGCCGAACGTTTTGTACTAAGCCATTGATGACAAGGGAAAGTTGGCGTCCAAAAAGTAGGTGCAGTTCGAATAAACAAACGGGGAAGGCAAGTAATCCTGTGCGTCATTAATTCATCAGTCATATTGGTTACATCGGAGTATCAGTGACCGACCATTTAATTTGGCGGGGGAGTGCGGTGGGAAATGGGAGGAGTTTATAAAAAAAAATATTTCTCGCCCACAAATTAGTTTGAAAAATGAATTCTTGCTCTGATTTGTAAGGAAAAAAGAACTTATTATATCAGTTATATTAGTTGGAATAAATATATTATCTAGAGGTAAATGAAAACAATTCTGGTTCGAAATTAGTCAAAGATTTCAATTACCTTTCCCACCCCATTTATTATATTTTGATATTTATACTGGGGTGTACTGGGGTGTGAGGTCAGAGCGTATATCCTATCGAAAAGTTGGTATTCACCAAAACCGTGCTAGGTCAGCATATGGTAGCAACTTCCTACCGGGCCTAGAGAAGTTGAACGACCTTACATCGAGCCTTATCTGCATGAAATCGATTGGAAGATTTATCTTTTCATAAAATGAAAGTATGACATTTGTTATGTCTGTATTTCGCTGACAGACGAGATGAAATTTACAGCGTTGATGCAATTTGACCCGGTACTCTCTATTGTACATCTCTAGTCACATGAGTACCTAAATCTCGTGGCCAACAACAGGCATATAATTTAATATAAAATGTCTTTGTAATCAGAATAACTAGTAGATTGAGAAATGTAATAGTACTGTTGAATCTACACTCGTCCTTCTCACAAACGCTGACTGGCAACAACTGAAACTTTACTATAGCTAATTTCAAGCTTTGCATGATGTAAGAGGCTCAATAGTCACAAAAACTGCCTTGACATGTGTTCTCCTCGTGATAAATCTGTTTTGTTTTTCCCCAGATTGCTTCTGTAGGTTTCTGCTTGTTGTTATCGCAATAAATGCGATTACAATTATGTCTCCTTTGTTATTTTATTTGTTATTTTTTCTTTTCCTTTCGTTTTTTTTCTCTATTTATAAACATTATTTGATATTCATTTAATATTTGTGAGTTATTGTACAACATGGTAAAGAGGATTTGTGTTTAGGCGGACTAAAGACAATACATGTTAATACTCACAATTTCTGAGAAGATAAATCATCTTCTTATTAATTTCATGCAGGCAGGGCTCTATATAAGGTCGTTTACTATGAAAACCTATTTGTAGGACATACGTTCTGACCTCACACCCAAACATAAATGCAAAACTATCTAAAATGGATGGGAAAGGTCAAGGGAAACTTGGACTAGTTCCATCGAAAATCCGCACCCCCCCAAAAAAAAAAAATGTGAAAGGGTCGGTCCCTCACAGTAGTTAACGATACATGCAATATGGCTATGGCCATTTCATTATGGATGATTTCATGCAGATTATGTGGTTCTACAACAACAACCACAAATAGGGTCGACTATAGCTAAAGCAGTTAGCTGAGCTTTGAGTGATACAATAAGAGAAGAATTCACAAGTGAAATCGAGAGCCTGAAAGCTAACATTGTTAATTTGAGGAGAAGTTTGATGGAAAAGGATCAGATAATTACTGAGGCTCAACTTGAACACTTTGAATAATATTCTCGTCGACAGAATATTACATTGTTCATTGCATTGTTTTATTGAGCAGCGAAATATGATATTGGCCGATGTGAAACAGAGGCCAATATCTATATTTAAGAGCTCATAAAAACGGACAATTGATAGAAACAAAAGCCCGTAATTGTTTTCTCACTTTCCTACCGTGATCTCAAACTATCTCAACGCGAGCACAATACGTTGTTTTACAGAGTTGACATCACTGTGAGGAAACCAATACATTGTGTTACGACTCTATAGTCTAAAAAAAATGTAACAGAAAGAAAGTAAAACGAACAAATCAAGTAAAAATCAACAAGCAATTTATTTCTAGATAATTAAAATGAAAAGCTAAAAGACACTTACAGTAATGTGTATTAAAATCAAAATAATCCAATAAGAATTAGTGTTCTAATCACAAGTCCTAATATAGAATGTTCCGAATGCACGGGTATCCTTGAATGTTGTGATATACCAACTGTCTTTAAAGTCCTGATGTACTAGTAGTCTTTAATGTGCTGATGTCAAAATGAAGTACTCCAAAATATCTCTGAATAAGTTCACATACATTCCAAAATCATCAATTAAAAATCCAAAATCCAAAAGTCTATGAGCACTGTTAGAATCCAATGAATATTCTAAATAATTCCTCTCTTAGAATTTGGAATGACTTTCCAGAACTGTAATAGCTCTTTACAAGACTGATAGTAATGTCGAAACTGAAAAACTGTACACTAAACATGGTATATATAAAGATTGGTCACATGACAGAATGTTCTAGAATATGTGTCATCTTAATGGAATTTTACTTGTATGGACATGACTTTTTACACACAACTCTAGGGATTTTCCAGTTTTATCTGTAACAAAATCAACATTGACCTTAAATTCAGTAAACATTTTGTTTATCAAAACTATCCTTTAGCTCAAATCTGAAGTAAACAAACTAATTCAAGGACACTAGTTAAACATATTTTTCCTGATAAACAACATTGAGATTTAAGCAAATATTAAAGTCAAGAAACATTTATAATTTCCTAAAATATCTATAATATTATATAAACATCATACATAACAATTGTGTTCCTGTTCATTGTGTGTGACATTTTCAGCCAATCAGAACTCAGCGTAATTTTTTTATGATAGTAATAATAGATGATAACAGCTCTTGTGGATGATATTTTGGTGTGAATAATAAATTATTGAATGAGCATGAAAAAAATATGAAGGATTAGGAGTGAATTGATGTAGAAGATAATGTTAATATACAAGCGATGATAAGATCCGCACCCCACCCCTCGCCAAAATGATAGTTCAGAGCATTGCAATATTCCTCTCTTCACCTCCGAATACAATATTTGAATAGTTTGGACATTGCATAAATTCGACAGAACGGTGAAACAAACATTTCCCTAGGAAAACACCCACAATGACTGAGAAAATAACTTGTATTACTCATTATCCTTAGTAAAACAAATCTGTATTTTCTGTAACAAGCTTGAAAAAGTTGGGTCAGTATATAGGCTATTTTTAATAATTATTTTCTCGTATAGTCTCAGTTAGTCCTAGTTGTAAAACTGAAGAACTAAGAAGAAAAAATAAATGATCAAGCTCACTTCAAATTAGAAGGGTCAATCGGGTTGTAGGAAACGGAGCATTTTTACTTGGTCTTAGTACCAATAAATACATGATAGCAAGATACAGTGTATTAGTATCTCATTGGTGACTCTGGCATTTTGGTCAAAAGGTCTTTCTCAGGGTCGACATTTTGTGATTTTCTTAAAAGGATGTTTACTTTATTAATGTAAGATAGGATTTCACAGTCACAGTTTCAAATTCAATTTAGTTTCTATCACTAGGTATTGGGGTTCAATGTAGACTGCTTTTTAGGTTCAGTGGTGCAGTAATTGGCACTAAGTTAGCATGTCTCCATGCTTGTCATGTTCCTGGTTGTGAATTCAGCCCTGTACCTGAGATGTTAATTTTAGGGATAAGACTTTGACCTACAGGGACTGATTGTTTAGTTGAACTGGTCATACTGTCTGATGCTAGCGAATTCATCCATGTACTTCACATTGCGAACGATAACCATTTGCTGCACATGCAAACAGATGTCTTCATGGAATGTGATTTGCTAACATGTGATTTTTGTTTACAGAAAATCAACCTAATTAAGAAATCAAAGCGAAGTTATCGAAATGAAGTTGTCTCAAGAGGTTTCCCTCATTTCATCCGCTCCATGGGAAAGAAATGCGAGTGTTAATACATTCAGCACGGTACAGACATTATAGATTGATATGACCATGGTGAGAATGCTGTCAAAGTCACATTTGCATCTCTGATCAGGATTCATTCCTTTCGGCAGTGACCCTTATTTGTTATCTTTGGTGAATAAAAGCTCCATTTATGGCACACATAAGGTGCATAAAAAAGACTTAACAAAATAAAGATCAAAGATTGTTATGGTTGATTTTTGACTGAATTAACCACATACCAATCAATGGTTGACGCAACTGTAAAGCTTTTTCATGATTCAGTAAAAGTTCTTCTTACTCTATTGGATTAACTGGACTGTTATTGTTGAGATTACTGAAACGTTTATCCAATAAATAAAAAAATAAATAGAAACCATAAGGAAACCTGACATGATACTTTACCTTTATCGTTATTATCCTGATGGAAGCTTTATTGTAAAGGCTCCTATGTGAATGTATGGTATTAATTTTGATAGATGGCCTTAGTACAATGTTTGTTCATATACTGATGGGAACATTGTTGTAATGATTGATCTTTCTCTGATATGTGACGTTATGCTAATAGTTAACTTTTCACGGAAGAATAACTCTTACTTATAATGGCTAATGTTCCTATGATAGATGACGTCATTCTAAAGATAACCGTACGCTGATGAATGACCTTCATGTAATGGCTGATCTCACTCTGTTGTATATTATATCTAGTAATGTGCCAAGATGCCCACCCTTAATCGTCCGTTCCATTATGGAGCGGATCGTTGACTGCGGACATTACGGGATATGTCGACATATATTGGGGCATACCAGATGTATGACCTAATTGTAATGTTTGTACTTTCACAGATGGAAACCTTACTTAAAATGGTTAGCCTTACTCTGATAGATGACTTAATTGTGTTGTTCGTCCTTATATTGATGGAAACCTTATTCTTATGATTGATTGCATTTTGATGGATGGATGTATCATAATAGTGGCCCTTATACTGATGAACACCTTATTGTAATGGGTTGGGCTAACTCTGACGAATTAACTTTTGTAATGGTTGGGTTAACTCTGACGAATTAACTTTTGTAATGGTTGGGTTAACTCTGACGAATTAACTTTTGTAATGGTTGTGTTCACTCTGACGAATTAACTTTTGTAATGGTTGGGTTAACTCTGACGAATTAACTTTTGTAATGGTTGATTTTATTGTAAAGATGGTCCTCGCTCTGATGGGAACCTTATTGTAGTGGTTGACCTCGTTCTGATGGATGACCTTCTTGTAATGGTTGATTGTACAATGACATAGGACCTTATGTTAATGTTATTCTTGTACTGATGGAAACCTCGTGATAATAGATGTCTTTTCTGATAGGTATCATTTTGCTAGTGGTTGACTTCACCATCAAACATGTAGTAAATAAAACAAATTGTTTCTTCAAACTATTGACATGTAAATGTACTATTGGCCACGAAAAGCTCCGTATCCAAACTTGTCAGATACCTTGAAAGTTGTGAGCCGTTATATATTTTGCAGATTGGTTTTCTAGGAAAGAGCGGAAGCCAAGTGATACTGCCTGTCCGCATATGTTCAAGCAAGATAAATCATTTCGCAGAGCTCTCACTACCACACTTTTTCAGACAGTGACAGTTTCTTTCAAACTATGAAGTATGACTTTAGTATTTTGTAAATGTGCATACTGGTTCCAATACCTTTAGCCCAACCAACCACGAGGTCGATTGATTGTTGTAATTCAACGGGAAAGTGGCTAATGAATAATGGAACAAAGAAAAACAATGAAAAATGCATGGATACAATGTTTGGGTGCATAGATTGAGCTTTAATTAAACATTTCAAATAATCTGACAATCTAAAAATTGCAAGAGAGAGAGAGAGAAACGTGAGTAGGTTTTGTATGGCTTCAATGAAAGCATAAACTCAAAGTTAAGCCTAGAAATTTCATCGATATCAAATGCTTATTAGTATAAAGTATGCATAGTAACAATTCGTTTGGTTGAAACAATATTTCATGCAACAGCAGCATAAAATATAATATATAAAGAACTAAATTAATTATCATTGAGGATTTGCCAACAATAAGAAATGTTTTATTTGCATTCCATAGGTCCTGGGCGAGGAGAGTTGCAGGTTTGCTCGCATTGTTGTTGCGATTGGAACACGTTGGGTCCTGGCATAAAGCATCCAATGAGCTTCCCACATCTCTGATTCTTTGTGTCGAAGTACCAGATGATTCCCATCTCGGTCTGTTGAGCACATGATCTCCCGTTAACGGGGGTGGGGAAATTTCGGCAAACTGTTATGTAAAAAAAATCAAACTTTTAAATATCACTGGATCAAAGTTTTGAAGATACAGTACTTGAAAGACAGTTAAATGAGTAACTCATAGCCATTCTTCCGCAACATCCTCATTGATACTTCTCAGGTAGGTACACTATGCCTAAAAAGTTTATTGTAACTAAAGACATATATATATATATATATATATATATATATATATATATATATATATATATATATCCTTGATACTTCTCGGGTAGGTACACTATGCCTAAAAAGTTTATTGTAACTAAAGACATATATATATATATATATATATATATATATATATATATATATATATATATATAACAAACACTGACAAACTGTAGTGAAAAAATGATGTGCATCTAGCACAAAGGTTTTTTCTCCCTGTCGCTCTCTCTCTATCTCTCTCTCTCTATATATATATAGCTGAGAGAGCAAAAGGGGCCAAATTTTACTGGTGAGTGTTACGTTGGTAGGCACGTCTTGGAAATTGAGACTCTACAGAGTAAGATGTCAGATATCCGTTCAAAGAGGCAATAATGGAAATGGCTAATAACAAATATCTGCTTAAATCTCTTATATTCAGGTCTCATTTAAAACTAACATCACTAGGAAAAAGATTAGAATATTTGTAGTATACGATGCTTTCTTTAAATCAGATTGGTGTGTTTGAATTCGGTTTTCGTATCTAGCATTTGAGACTTTTACGGATTTGGACTGTGACACAAAAGGCATGCAAATAGTCTGTAAGCGACACAAAAGCGGAAAGAAAACAAATTTTGCTTTCATGTCTTTAAAAGCACACAAGCAGCATACAATGTGTTCTTCTTGAAATCTAGTCCTTTAAGTTAGTTAAGAACATAAACACGATAAATTTCCGACTTTTCTTTTGCTAATTAAGGGACTTTAGATTTGTTAGTCATGCAATATTACATAGACAGGATAATTTACCTGCCAATGGTCATACCACCTGTTTTTTTCTACTTCCACCAGCTTTAGGTGCTTTTGTCGTTTAATAAAGAATATCACAGTTTCGAAGTTGAAACAGCTACTTAATTACAGCAAATTGTACAGACGATACCTATGGCTAAATTTGATATGATAATAATTAACCAATTTCCACAATTTGTGGGGTGAACATAACATGTAAATTTTTCTAAAGCTGACTTAGACTCCAAGTCATTTCGGCTATTCTATCAAAATCGAATCTCGGTACCTCTGGAAAAGACCCGGTCGTAAACACATTATTTTTTTTTTTTTATTTTCTAAAGTAACTATCATTACGTGAAAGACGACCAAACAGAAATAGTGTAGTAGAAAACTTACAATCATTGACTTGTTGTGCCAGAATTAAACCGGGCATAACCACAAGGAGGAGAACAACGCAAACGTTCGTCATTTTATTGTTGCTTCCGTCTGAAAATAAATACAATTTAAGACTGTTTTATATTATTTCTAACATATTCCATTTATTAAATTTTCACTAGTTATTTCAAGCGATACATCCGCTAGCAATAAACAGACGAAATGATGTTTAGGTTGCATTTCCACCTAAAACCAAATGTTAACTAATATGACCAAGATTTTGTTTTGTATTAATCATAACTAGACGACACCATTTTCTTTCCTCGGAATCTATCCAGACTTGTTCAATTCATCTAGGTTAGTTTTTGCGCAACCAAGCGCTTTGTTCACATATCTGCTTTCTTTTCTTCTGGATCTAATACATTTGTTGAGGTAGAATTAGTTTAAGTCGGGAAGAAATCGTCTGGTAGAGACACTGGGAAAGCTAGAGTACGTGCTGTACACACACTTTTACCAACCTTTGTGTTGATATATAGGTGGTGCCACGCTGACCTTTTTGTAGGTATGTTTGCGCGTGTGTGATGAACAAAGTACTCGCATTCACCCTAGCTGATTTACGTGTTAGCTTCTCTGCCCGGCAGATCCGTGGACTCACTTAGATCCCCACTTTGTTCATGACTTTGGTATACATTTGTGCAAAATAGTTATAATTATTCTTCATTTGGAGAGGCATATAATCATGTCAAACCTTCATCCCAAATTTATGATTTTTTTCTCCCGTAAGGAATGAAGGTTAGAATAAAAAGTAGATGTCGTTGTACCCTAGGTCTATATCGCTGCGAGAGAGAGAGAGAGAGAGAGAGAGAGAGAGAGAGAGAGAGAGAGAGAGAGAGAGAGAGAGAGAGAGATGTTAGATACGAACATTTCCCACGGCATGCAAGAGGAAATATTAATGACGGTTAAAGGCGTGATAATATTTTCATGTGAATCTTGTTAACCATTAATACATTGAATAACTGAAAACAAGAATAAAGAAAACACAACTTGCTGGGAAATAAACCTTAAATATAATTTAGTAAAGAAAGAAGATAAATCAGAGGTCAAGACAGAAAAATAAGGATATAGATATTTACCGAGCAACTTCTCAAGATTATCCTACTACTTGATGATATAAAGTGTTGTCTCCAAATAATGGTGAGATGAGCTCGTAATGGTAGCCAGCGGAAGTACCATAAACAATTTTGTATTAGTATTATAAAGTATATTATATTTTCTCCTTTTTGTCACAGACAGCCAACCAGTTAAATTAGACACTTTGACAGATGACACACTTCGTGCAAGTCCAGTTACAATACTTCCCGATTCAACTTGGAGTCATTCAAGTCGAAGAGAATCTAAAGCGGAGCATTTGCCCCAAACCATATCATTATATTCCAATTTGACAGGAAAATGCGACGGATATATTTGCTCTAAAAATATTTTACGTAATTTACATTACATTTCTTGAGATTTCTCATTTTGGATACCCGTAGGTACACACTATCCATATGTTTTGCAAATTTACCCGTACAACTGAATGTAACACAAAGAGGTTAATGTCTCATTTAAAATCTTATTTAGAGGGAAAGAAGTATGAGAGTGTTTGCAAGTTGTTTATTACTCCTGAAGAACATTCAGTAAATGTCTACCTTTTGGTGATCAGCTTTTGGCTACAGATGTAAAACAAGTGTTAAGTCAATCTGCTTTTTTGTATCTGTAAATGCTTTACCACTGGTTTCGTCTGAAGTTGTGGAAGGATATTCAAGTTAGTTTGCATTTCTAGATACAGGATTAGTTTCTAGCGTATATTTGGATTTGAACTTATATCATCTATATTATCAGAATTCCGACATAAATTGTCTTTAGCTTTCTATTTGGTTCTTAAATTCATATTGAGAAAAAGGTAGTCAAAGTCCCGTTGGCATCAACACAATTAGGAAATATGGAAAACCACTCTGTGATATGAGATCGTCGAGTCTTGTGGAATATACTCGCTTGTAGAACCACACTTCTCTTTTGTAACAATATTAAGATTCACAATAAAGTTTACTTAATATAAATGTGGCTTTATCTTTATTGTCACTAATCAATGGGTCTCTTGTAATAATACCTTAATGGCACATATCTGTGCTATGCGTTATTACCAACCCTGGTAGATTTATTCATAACATTTTCGTTATTACTTTGAGAAAAGACATCTCTGAGAATTTTCATTTCATCACAGAGTAAGTTCTAGTCAAGTTCACTCACTATAATTACATTTTCACATATGCATAGAGCGTGCTTATTCGTGACATTTAGAATAATCACAGAAATGCTATGACTCAGACAGCGTCGGATAAATCACTAGTAGCAAATCATTCTTTCTTTGCAGAAATAATTCAATCAGTAGGCCTTTACATTATGGATATAAATTTCTGAACATTCTTTGGAGTTTAACCTGACATCATAACACCCCCACCACCACTGTTGTATATGTCGTTAATGAACGGTGTTTGATAACCTTCTATTGTAAGATCGTCATCCTCAATATTATTATCAAGCTGTGTTTTTCTGAGAGGAATAATATCAAATTTAAAGAATGTTTAAAGAACATCCAACTGTTCTGATATATAGCAGTCCTATAGTTAATATATGGTCCCAAATATAGTTTAATGAGGAATCACCGCTTATACGAGAATCAGATGAATATGCCCGTGTTCAGGGACCTGAATTCAGTTTAATATCCCATGCAAGTATGGTGTCCATTAAGATGAATGCGATAAAATGGATATAACATAATATTAATGGTCTTAAAGGAGCATTCACCGGCAAAATATAAATATTTTGGTATTTACCACTGTGAAATTTACAGCAATAATCTAAATACATGATATAAGCTTAAGAAATTGTGCCGTCATAGAAACGTCTCACTGTTATGATTTATGTTGCTTTTGCACCTACAATAAACTGAAGATTGGCAAATATAACGTCATCATCATTTAAAATGTTCTGCCAAGGTAGACAGTTAGCTCGACAATAAAAAGTCAGTGCGTTTAAACGGTCAGATAGCAATTCAGCTTTGATGATAAATACACATGCTAAAACATTTATTTGCAGAAAGTGAAAGAAACAAGACAGTCTTACTGCTGCACCCTCTATAGACCTACCTTGATTTTCTCTTCAAGTAGCAATAGTTCAGCTGGTTGCTTTAGAATGAGGAAAACTGGTCGGATAGGAGGGCGGGAGTTATACAATGCTTATAGGACTGGGTGTACTTCGCTATTGACCTTTCATTGCCACTGATGAACAAGAATGTCTGTAAAATATAGGTATGTCTTTAGCAACAGCTAGTACTGTAAACACATGTAATGCACTGATGGTCACGAACTCAAATCTTGACATGAAAAATGTGACGAAAATATTTGTATTGTGTCTGAAAATTTTGGACAATATTCAAACAAATTGAGTAAAAAAATACCCTCAATGCGATTCTACCACAACTAACATCACCACTACTACTACAACCATTTTTAGAAACATAAATAGAAAAGGGTTTGAAATTAAGTTATAGTAGGAGGAACAGAACCTTAAATAAATTTGAAGCATTTATCAGACTGTGACGTTGATATTGCCTTATAGTTCTAGTAAATGTTTCATTAAGCTAGATGTTGTGTCATAGGCTGTCTAGGCTCAAAAAGTACACAGATGTTCTTAATAATGTGACCAGTATCACCCAGTTTAATGCATGTTGTTTTATGATCTCAGTGGGTTCCAAATACATGTTTTTACACTTGTACATTTGTCTTGTTACTTTAGTTAGAGCCACGACGTTTTGTTATAAGCTAGTAGTAGGAATAATCTTTATAAGTTGTACCCTAATACTCGTAACCTGCCACGGTATATACCTATATCCTTATGTCTCTGTCTCTACCTCTCTATGTATCTCCTTCCTTTCCTCATTTATTCTTTGACTTTATTTGCCAGCTATTTGTGTTTTCCTTATTCTGGTTTTAAGTTATTTATTGTACTTGTAGTTAGGAAAATTCACATCTAGATATTATGATGCCTTTAACCATTATTAATGCTTTCCTTTTGCATCGTTCGGGAAGTGCTCGTATCTAGCTTGTTACAACTTGTAATCAGACACCATTTGATGTACAGGTGACTTTTAAATATGCTTAAATCAGCCAACGCATTTCTAACACCTTGAGGATGTAGGTTATTTTGTTTTGTACCAAACATAGCGTGTCTCCGATATCAGTGACCAATCAATTTTCTTTCTTGGATAGACTATTTACGGACAAAAATAGTACAGATTTCAGCAAATCCTAGAAAATTCTAAACTCCCTCTCTGTCTCTACCTGTCCATCCGACTCTGTCTCTGTTTCTGTCTGTCTGTCTGTCTATCTGTATGTCTGTATGTCTCTCTCTCTCTGACGATCTGCGCAGCAAAACTTGGGAACAACCCCATATCCAATTTTTATTCCAAGCTGTTTTCCTCCGAGGAGAAACAAAACATAATATGTGATCAAGGCTTGACATGATTCTATATGTCTCTCGATGATGAATAATTATAAATATTTTGCACAAATGTATACTAAAGTAATGAACAAAGGGGGAATCTAAGCGAATCCTCACACCTGCAGGACAGAGAAGATAACATGTAAATCAGCTAGGGTTGATTCGGGCACGTTGCTCATTACGCACGCGCAGACATACCGACGAAAAGTACTATTGGGCTTAAACAAGCATTCGCCAATAAAGTACAAATATTTTGGTATTTACCACTGTGAAATTTAGAGCAATAACCAAAATACATAGGAAATTGTGCTGTGATAGATAAACCTCACCATCATGATTTGTGTTGCTTTTGCACTTGCAATAAATTAAAGATTGGCAAATATAAGGTAATCATAATTTGAAAGGTTCTTACAAGATAGTCAGTTAGCTCGACAAAAAAAAAAAATGTAAAATGTGCGTTAAAACAGTCAGATAGTAGTTCGACTTTGGTGATAAATACATATGCTAGAACAGTTATCTGCATAAAGTGAAAGGAAGAGAAAAGTCGAACTGCGGCGCCCTCAATAGACCTACCTCGATGTTTTCTTCAAGAATCAATAGTTCAGCTGGTTGCTTCAGAATGAGGAACACTGGTCGGATAAGGGAGATTTATACAATGGCTATCGGACTGGGTGTGCTTCGCTATTGACCTTTCACTGCCACTGATGAACAAATATGTCAGTACAAAAATAAGTATGGCAACAGCTAGTACTGTAAACACATTTTAATCCACGGTTGGTCACGAACTCAAATCTTGATTTGAAAAATGTGACAAAAATATTGTTATTGTGTCTGAACATTTTGGACAATATTCAAACAAATTGAGTAAAAACTACCCTCAATGCGATTCTAAAATCACTAACATCTCCACTACTACTACAACCATTTTTATAAACATATGTTACTGACTCTAAATAGAAAAGGGTTTGACAATAAGTTATAGTTGGAGGAGCAGAACCTTAAATAAATTTGAAGCATTTATCAGACTGTGACGTTGATGTTGCCTTATAGTTCTAGTAAATGTTTCATCAAGCTAGATGTTGTGTCATAGGCTGTCAATGCTCAAAAAGTACGCAGATGTTCTTAATAATGTGGCCGGTATCAGCTAGGTTGATTCGTATGGTTTTATAATGGCAGAACATACTAATACTAGAACTATAAGGCAATACCAACGTCACAGTCTGGTCTGACAAATGCTTCAAATGTATTCAAGGATCTGTTTCTCGTATTATAACTTAATTTCAAACCCTTTTTTTATAGTCAGTCTCATATGTTTATAAAAACGGTGGTTGTAACAGCAGTGGTGGTGGTAGTGGCGATGCTAGTGGTGGTAGAATTGCATTGTGGGTATTTTTTTACTCAATTTGATTGCATATTGTCCAAAATTTTCAGACACAATAACAATATTTTAGTTACATTTTTCATGTCAGGAACTGAGTTCGTGACCAACCGTGCATTAGCATGTGATTCCAGTACTAGCTGTTTCTGGCGCCATACCTATCATTTACTAGCATATTTGTTCGACAGTGGCGATGAGAGGTCAGTAGAGAAGCACACCCAGTCCTATAGTCACTGTACAAAATCACACTATCCGACTACTTTGCCTCATTATGAGCAACCAGCTAAATTTGTCATAGTTGAGGGGAAAATCAAGGTAGGTCAATAGCGAGCACCGCAGTAAGACTGTCCTCTTTGTTTCACTTTATGCAAATGAATGTTCTAGCATGTTTATTTATCATCCAAGCTGAAGTGCTATCTCACCGTTTTAACGCTCTGACTTTTACTTTTCGAGCTAATTCCATACCTTGTAAGAACATTTTAAATTATGATGACGTTATATTTGCCAATCTTCAGTTTATTGTACGTGTAAAAGCAACACAAATCATCATAGTGAGATTGTTCTATTACAGTACAATTTCCTAAGTTTAGGTGATGTATTTAGTTTTGCGCTGCAAATTTCACAGTGGTAAATATAAATTATTTGTACTTAACTGGCGAGTGCTTCTTTAAGCCCAGTAATACTATCTTATATCCAGTTTATAACATGGATCTTAATCGTCATAATACTTGCAAGGGACATTAAACTAAACGCAGATCCATTAACACGGGCAGATTCATCTGATTCTCGTACAAACTGTAACTCTTTATTAAACTATATAATGGACAATATATTAATTATAGAACTCTTATATATCATATCCGTCGGACTTGTTTCCCTATACTTTCTTTGAATTTGATATTATTCCTTTGAGAGAAACATAGCTTAATACTTTTGAGGATGACGATCTTATGATAGAAGATAATCAAACACCATTCATTAACGACAATAACAATATGGTGGTGATTGTGTTATGATATCACGTTAAACTTCAAAGAGTGTTCCGAAATTTGTATCCGTAATTTAAAACGTTATGGATTGAATTATTTATGCAAAGAAAGAATGAATTGCTGCCAGTAATTTCTCGGTCGCCATCTGAGCCATTGGATTTCTGGGATTTCTAAATGTCACGATTGAGCACGCTCTAAGCACATGTGAAAATGTAATTATAGTGAGTGAACATAACTAGGATTTGCTCTGTGGTGAAATGAAAATTCTCAGAGATGTCTTTTCTCGAGATAATATGGAAAATGTTATGAATAAACCTACTAGGGTCACTAATAACGAATAGTACAACTGTGTGCCATTAAGGTGTTATTACAATAAACCCGTTGATTAGAAACCATAAACATAAAACCACATTTATATTAAGTGAACTTTATTGTGAGTCTTCATTTTGTTGCACAAGAAAAGTGTGGTTCTGCAAAGACAAGCATATTTCAAAAGACACGACGATCTCACATCACATAGTGGTTTTCCATATTTGGTAATTGCGTTGGTGTAAATGGCACTTTGACTACCCATATCTCAATAATGTTGAAAATAAATCCCTTCTAGGATTGTAACCAGCTGGACAAACAAATGCTGATAAGATACAAATTAAGACGAACCACTAGAAAAACGAAACCGCACAATTTAAAGGCAGTCATAACAAAAGATCAAAGTATTGGGGCGAAATATAGAAAACTAAAATATGAATTTAAGAACCAAATAAAAAGTTCAAACAGATGATGTCGAAATTCGGATAACATAAATGGTATAAAACCAAATCAAAATAAATACTGGAGACTAATCCGGTATCTAAAAATGCAAATTAAGCTGAATATCTTACCGCCACTTCGGACGAAATCAGTGGTGCAACATTTACAAATATGCAAAAAGCAATTGTTTTAAATCCGTAGCCAAAGCTGATAAACGAAAGTTTACATTCCTTAAATGTTCTACAGGGGGAATAAAGAACTTGCAAATATTATCATACCTTTTTTCCCTCTAAGTAAGATTTCAAATTGAGCCATTAACCTCTGTTGAACATCCTAAACCCCTTCGTTTTACATTCAGTTATAGGGCAGTTTAGGAAAGCATATGAATATCATCTACCTACAGGCATCGATAATGAAAACGGTGTCAAGAAATTGAATGTAAAGTAGGTAGAACATTTTTAGAGCAAATGTATCCGTCATATATTCGTGTAACATTGGAAAGTAGTGATATTGTTTGGGACAACTGCTCTGCCTTAGAATAGTTTCGACTAGAATGACTCCAGGTTGGAGCGGGAAGCATTGTAACTGGACTTGCACCAAGTGCGTCATCTGTTAAGATTTATAATTAAACTGACTGACTGTCTGTGTCAAAATGGAGAAAATTTAATATACTTTATAATTTTATAAAATAATTTTTTTCTTTAGCATCTGCTGCCTATCATTACGAGTTCATACAACCATTAGTTCAAGACAGCACGTTTTATAATCTAGTAGTAAGAATAATCTTCAGAAGTTGCAAGCCAATGTTCTCAACCTTCCACGGCATATACCTGTATCCTTATTTCTCTGTCTTGACCTATATCTGTATCTAATTCCTTTCCTCATTCATTACTTAGACTTTATTTCCCAAACATTTGTTACTCTTGCTTTTAGTTATTCCCTTCATTAACATATCATAGGATACACATTACGATATTATGACGTATTTTACCATTTAATGTTTCTCTTTTCCATTCTAGGGAAATGCTCATGTGTAGCGTTTTTTGTTACAACTTCTAATCCGACACCCATCAGAGGGCCACAAGGAGAATTTATTCCGGGCTCGTCCGGGATTAGAAATTTGAATACTTTCAGGATCCGAATTTGAATATTTTGGGATTTAGATTTAATTAAATATTTTCGAGGTTTTAATATTCCAGAGATTTTGATACTTCGGAAAGTTTTCTTTTTGGGATTGGAATTTCATTGTTTGAACTTTTAGTGGTCGTTTTGATTTCCAGATTAAGAAAATAAAGAGAAACGAACAGGCTTTCATAATGACATCCAAAGTAGAGAGTTTCGCAGCTGATCCTACCCAGGAGAAATTTGAGCCCTTAAAGAAGGACGAATTACTTCAAGTTGCTAAACAATATAGTCTGACGGAAGCGAAGGCTTCCATGTTAAAACAAGATATTAGTAGTATCTTGATACACTATTTGGTACAAACAGGTATTTTTGAAGAGGGGTTTCAAATGTAAAAAAGAAATCTCCGTCTAGTTTAGGAAACAAATTACAGATAGCAAAGGACATAGAGTTAGAAAAGCTCAAACTTCAATGGAAACAAATGCAGATGCAAGAAAGAAGGGAGGAAAGGGAAAAGATTAGGGAAAGGGAGGATAAAGATAGAGAAATACAAAGGGTATTAAGGGATAGATAGGAGAAGGAAAGAAGGGAAGATAAATTAAAAGAGGGAGAAGTACAGAATGAATTAAGGGATAATGAAATACGAGAGTGGAATAAAGAAAGGGAAATACAAGAAAAAAAGGGAACAAAGGAAATGCAGGGAAAAGATAAAGAATTTCAGGAGAAAGTTAAAGAACGGGAATTTAGATTAAAGGAATTAGAGTTGACCAGTAAGCGACACTCTCATGAAATTACGGGTTCATACTTTGATATTGCCAAACATATGAGACAGATTCCCCCTTTTAGAGAAAAGGAGGTAGACAAATATTTTCTCAGTTTTGAGAACATTGCTGAGAATCTGAAATGGCCGAAAGAATATTGGACATCAGTATTGCAGAGTGTATTTACTGGAAAAGCTAGTAATGTATATACTGCACTTTCAATTGAACAATCTGCTGATTATGAAGTGGTCAAAGAATATATCTTGAGGGCTTATGAGTTGGTACCTGAAACTCATCGTCAAAACTTTAGAGATTGTAGAAAGGAAACTAATCATACTCATGTAGAATTTACTTGGGGAAAAAAAACCCAAAAACGTTTGTTTACACAAGATGGTGTACGTCTAAGAAGGTTGAAAGGGATTATGATAATCTTGAACAACTGGTATTGATTGAAGACTTCAAAAATTGTGTTAGTAATAAGGTAAAGGTATATCTTAAGGAGAAAGGAGTTGAGACTTTAGAAAAGGCAGCTAGCACAGCTGATGAATATTCTTCAATACACAAGGTTCCATTTGTAAATAAATCTTCCTCGCAACAAGCTTATGTTAAGAAACCATTTCAGACTCGTTTGAGTAATTTCAGGCCTCAGAGTGATGTGACTGTGAAGAATCAAAATTCTGATAAGGAATATCAGAAAACCTTATCTCTACCTACGTGTTCCTATTGCAAGATGAAAGGACACGTTATTCTTGATTGCTTTAAGTTGTAATATTGGCAACGGAATTTTAATAGAGCAGTTCCAAGTGCTCAAGCTATTAAGAAGTCAAGATCAGGGTCATATATCAAGGGTGATATTTGTTTGGAGGCTTGCATACCTCAGTCTGATTTTGTAATGAAGGAATACGAACAATTCATGTCGAAGGGTTCGGTGTCACTTGTTGGTGACTTGGGTAAGTCAACTCCTATTAAAATATTAAGAGACACAGGAGCTTCTCAGAGTATATTGTTAGATAGTACTTTGCCGTTTTCTGAGAAGACTTCTACTAGTGAAAGTGTACTAATACAGGGGGTAGAATGTGGATATGTTAATGTACCTCTTCGCTGTGTTAATTTGTCATCAGTCTTAGGTTCGGGACCCGTGACCACAAGAGCAGTGGCTTCTTTGCCTATAAAGGGCATCAATTTATTACTAGGTAATGACCTAGCGAGAGATAAAGTCGTGGTTAATCCACTTGTAACTGACAAACCTAACACGGATAAACGAGTTGATCCTATTGAAGTAGAAATCTCGGGTTTAAATCAAACTTGTGCAATTACTAGAGCTGTGGCAAAGCGTGCTCTTGATAATGATGTTGTTGAACAGGATGTATTTTCTTTAGCGGACACCTTTTTGGGTCAGGCTTTTAATGAGGTCCCTTTTGCTCCTAATAAATTTCAATCAAGTATTGATCACAGTGATACTCTTTCAGCTACACAAACTCATAAAAAATAATCAGGGTGAAATAAGACAAGCACTAGTTGTCTTACAACAGGGGGATCCAGAGATCTCCTGTTTGTTTCAGGAGACTATGTCTGAAACTGAAGCCACGCAAGAAGGAACGTGTTACTTCTTGAAGAGTGAAGTGCTTATGAGGAAACGGAGACTGCTCGGGTTACTTGCTGGAGACGAGTGGTCAGTTAGTAATAAAATAGTAGTTCCTAGATCCTATCGTCAGGAAATACTTTGTGTAGCCCATGAAACGTTGTTATCTGGTCGTTAAGGAATAAAAAAGACGAAGTTAGGCAACCAATACTTGTTGACGAGGTGTGCGTCTACAATTGTTTCAAGAGCTATTCCTTTGGTAAAAGCTTTGGTCCAGTTTTTCACACTGTTTGGTCTTCTTAAGTCTATACTATATATGACACTTTAGAACGAATGATTCAAACATATTGTTATGAGATAGAGTATAATTGGGATGTGTTGTTGAACAGAAAGGGAGTAGGATGAAGGTGTCCAATTATTGTTGTTTGCTGCGGAGGGGGGGGGGGAGGTCAGTGTAGGAGTTGTTCAGCCAGGTGATAGAATATCAGCTCTGCTACCCATACCCCAAAGTCCTCTTCAGGTTAAGTATTTTGGCCCTTATACCATTCACAAGAAAGTGAGAGATTTAAATTATAACTTTGCCATATTAATATGTTAAAACAATATGCAGATAGAGATAGCCATATCAATTATCCAGTTACTTTAGTAGTACCTGTCCCACACATTCGACATTTGAATGAAGATGAGAAATCTGATAGGAAATTCTGGACGATCTGGACCAGAAGCTTTCGCATATACTGTCGCTTGAGATTAACGAACTGAAGCAGTTGATAAAAGAAAATGAACATTTATTTCCAGACATTACACACGAACCAACAAAATTTTCCATGATGTCGCCTCTCAAACAATACTATCTGAAGAAAGAGATTCAGAATTTACTGGAAAATGACTTTATTGAACCAAGTAAAAGTAACTGGAGTTTACTATGTATTTTAATGCCGAAACCAGATAATATTTTCCGTATGTGTATAGGTTACAGAAAAATAAATAGTGTCACCAGGACAGATTCATTTCCAATTCCTAGATAGGACTGGAAATGCCAAATACATCACAAAAGTTGACCTATTGAAGGGATTCTACCAAATTCCACTTACGGAGAGAGCAAAAGAAATTTCTGCATTTGTGACTCCAGACGAATTTTACCAATTCAAAGTCATACCATTTGGAATGAAGGGTTATCCAAGTTTTTCCAACGTTTGATGAAAATGATAACATAAGAAATTGCGATGCTTACATCAATGATGTCATCATCTGCAACAACACGTGGCAAGATCACATAATTAAGCAGTTCTTCAAAAGACTCAGCGAAGCGAACTTGACCATCAATTTGAATAAAAGTGACTTTTGTCGTGCCTGTGTTACTTTTTTAAGGCATCCTGTGGGACATGGACAAATAAAACCAATAGAAGCTAAGGTTACGGCTATTTCTAAGTAAAATTAAATTGCTGGTACACTTTCACGTGTATAATACTACGGTTACACTGTTCTGTATACATGATTGTATCATATATTAATTTGTTTTATGCAATCAATTACATGAATGTCAGAAGTATTTACTATTTACATTACCTCTAGTATATATATATGTGTGTGTGTGTGTGTGTGAGTGAGTGTGTTTGTATCTGGTGGAAATCGAAGACATTCATAAAATTAAAGACCAACGTACTGTGGACACATCTCCAACCGAGGACGTCCTCGATTAGAAAGAGGGTAAAATCTTGCTTCTACGGACAATTTGAACCCAAAACAATGTAAAAACATGATTTGTAGGAATGTCCCCGTTTACACGCTTGGTGATTGTTCGCGATTTTGGAGTGTATCTTTTCTCCAAAGCTGGCGATACACACGCCCGAAACCATGTCCTCGATTGCCCGCTGGAAAACTTGCTCTATCAAATTACAGGTTTTCAAAAAATGTTATATCCCTTTAGATCCAAGCATCAAATACCAATAACTTAGCTATACAAGAAGAAAACCTAGGGTATATAACGGTCCCTGGTATTTGTAATAATATTTCATCCAAGTGAGTAAATAGTGATGGGAAACAAAATACACTCGTGCTTTACGCGTCCAATACAGGCAAATAAATATACGACACGTCATACGAAAGAGGTACAGGAAACTGCTATTAAAAAAACGTACAAATTCCTGCTAGAGTTGTACCGAATTTGCATAATTATTCTACCCGAAAGTTAAAACGCCCTTATTGCCGCGAGGTTTTACACATGTGAAGCTATTGAAAAGACGCCCTTGATATGGAATGTTTTATTATTCAATGAATAATATGCGACCATATTACATCATTTGCCTACTTACTGTTCAAAACAGGCGAGAATGGTTATGCATCTCATGGCAGATCCTGTTATAATGACATCGAAGTACGACCAACCGAACTGAGACATTACGTGCATTTAACTTCAGAAATAGATGGTAGTCAGACATTTATAATCAAGATCATCAGTCCCAAAAGGAAACATTTCATTACAGCAATGTTTTTCATCACCATCGCACTCATAAGACTGGCAGCTAAATGTGCAAGCTATCATTAACTGATATATACATTCAATGTACGTATATATCTGCTTCATTTAGTGAGCTGATGACTTTGTTTTACATATCATGCATTATGCTTGTATCCATAGTTCTGTTGTAAATGAAGTCTCGTTAACACAATACAAAATATAAACGCCCAAACACCAATCTGTACACGAGTACAGTGGTGTCAATTAGGTATTGTTACGTTTTATATTTGCTTTTCCAAATTTAAGCAGGTTTTTAATGCACAAGATGTTTGACACCACCAGCCTATATACCGTAACTTAAAAGTACATTTATTAAACACTGTATTAGACATTAATATACCTACTCATATAGTCTTTTTTTAGTAAGTTTTACACAGAAGGCAACATGGGGATCAGAAAACTGTTTGAAAATTTCTTCAGATTGATATAAAACACTCTACAAAATACAATAGAAATGACGTCGTATGCACGCTCAATTTATTCAGCTAAAGCAGCTTGGAAAATACGATGTCACCACGAAAATACATAGTATGGTAAACAGAAACATTGGCTCCTATTTTCAACATTAAATTTGAACATGCCTGAGAGAGAGAGAGAGAGAGAGAGAGAGAGAGAGAGGATTTATACATGTATTATTCCTGCTATAAACGTTCAAATCCAGCTAATTGGTATGATCTCCAGAGTGGTGGACTATTTCGAAACTTGTTATGTCACGCTAAAGTCTAATTACAGAACAATTTGTTAAATCAGTCAATTAGTCAATAAGTTAACCACACCAACAAATATTAAAATAACAATGTATTTGCCATAAATAACTGAAGATAGTTGTAGATGAAATCATTGTGGAGGTTACAGTTACTTATCACTAGTATATATTATGAGGCAGCTGCATCTAATTCGGTATTTAACTTCGTTCATGTTCTTTGACAAAGTTTTAAAGCCATATCGTTAGTGCACACGATATTCCTATCCAAATCAAACAGTTTTATAATACAGGTCAAGCAAAACTGCTGATATCAGTATCCGAAAACTATCGAACAGTATTCGTTTCTGTATCTTTTTCTAACATGGCAGATGACTACTTTCGCATAATTAAATTTTGTAAACTTGTATTTATTTATTTTGTATAACTTTTTAATTTTAAAATTATTCCTGATATTCATGCAGAATGTTGGTGTTAGTATGGGGTTTAAGATCTAGTTAATTACACCACAATAGGTTATGCATATTTCGTGACTTCACTAAAGAGAAAGAAAGGTGCAAATCGAAAAGATGTATAAAACACCGACTGCGAGACCGTTCAGAACATACATTATTACGAATAATCCTAACTTCTAGAGTTAACGTGCTGTTTATATTTATTGCCGGTACACTGATATTGTAAATATATATCCAATGGCATTTATTCCACTCAAAGGCATTCCATTATTCTGAACGAAAATCCGACCCAGATTAGTTCTGTTGTGTTTTACGGCAAAGCAACACAAATAGGATATTTAGTGCCGAGGCACTAACTCATGTTATTTACATCTACGTGCAGCAGTTGGTTCTATGTAAGTCAACTGAAAATTGAATCTCCATCTTAATGCCTTTTAACTGAAACTTACCATATAGGGATGTGCGCCTGCTTTCACGGCTGGCAGGTTTTGACATAGCTATAACCTTTTCTCTTGACCAACTTGCACATGAAGAACAAAGCCTAGACAATAAAATGTACCTTAAACTGTAAAGAAACCTATTAGGCATTATTACGTTTTGGTTTTGCATGTTTACTGTAGTTTTCATGCCTTGGCTTCGTGAAAAAAAAAAACAAAAAAAAAAAAAAACCACTACTGTCTTTTAAAAATACTAAGATAATTGATTTCATTTTTTATTACTTAATATTAGTCTGGAAAGTAAGCATAAAAAGTATTATTCTTTAAAAACAAATCCAACTTTTGGCAAAATTTCGGATTAAAGGCAAACCAACAAACAAACAAATAACAAAAACTTATATTTTTTTAGTTATTTACTAGCGTGTGTTAATGTGTTAAGTACCTGTATTCCGAAGATTTTCAGGAGAGCAGTTGTTTACTGTTTAAATTTTACGTAATTTCTGAAGTTCACTAAATATGTTCTCGTTTGTTGAGTAAGTGTGTTTTATGTTTACTGGCTGTCTCTGATAAACATCGTACCCGTGTGTTGGCATCGCTCTCAGAGTTTCCCAGCTTATTAGATCAATAGTACAGCTAGTAAATTCAGTGTCAACAATTCCTATTTTTATAAACAAGCTCCCTTATGTCAACACAATGTCTTTCACATGGTGTCAGCTATAGTGTACGTTTAACCATCCCAGTTTAGTTACAGTTTATAGATTACAATTTATACAACAATCAACATACAATAGCAAATTCATCTACTATAAGGTACTGACCAATTAATTATTCTTTGGGGGTTGGGTTGGGAAGATGCGATTTTGTTTTGAGCTGATATTTTTTTTTTAATCTCAAGATAATTTTTTTTCTTTAAATAATATGATGAATATAATATGGTGGTATTTTGCTATAAATCAAAGTAAGATATGTTTTCCAGCTATTGACAGACGGAAATTTAAAACAAATATGCCATGCCCCTGCCCCAGAACATTAAATTGTTGGTCCCTAATATAATTGTGGTATAGCGTGGTACGTATCTCTGTATGTTCCAAAATACCGCGGTAAACAGCGGTACAAAATTTTGTCGTGATACCCAGCTCTAGTTATTATCGTGAGTTACAATTATACAACATACAGAGAGTATATATATATATATATATATATATATATATATATATATATATATATATATATATATATATATATATATATCAGAATGCTAGCTCTCCAAGGGGTTAGGTCAGTGACGTTTGGCTGTAAGTTGTAATACTAATAGAGATGCATGCGGTTATCAGCGAAGCCACAGAAGCATGAAATATAGATCAAAGAGATCTATTTTTGCAATAGTGGTGAAATAATTATCAAGATGCTTCACTTCATCAAGTTTCGTGAGTCTAGGTAGAAAGGTTTGCATATAGCATGCCAGAGTCTAACAAGTTAACCAAAGTCAGGCAAAGGTGAAATATGGGTCACAGTGACGTTTCATTTATCTTAAGGATGTGGCACTAACATAGGTGCACTAGCTAAAACCAATTAATTGTGTGCAGATCACGTAGGGCGAAACTTGATAGATTTTCCATTGACGCTTTTCTCTTGACCTGGTAGCGAAATTTAGCGAAGATGCAAATTATACTCTTAATTCATGCCCTTCAACAACTTTCTCCAAAAAAACAAGGGAAATTAATAATTAATTTTTCTTTCGATTTGATATTTAAATTTCTGATCCGTGTATTACAATGGCATTATATTTCATCTTGGACTTCATGTTTGTATTATCACATTGATGCCAAGTCTATACTTTACTTGCTTCTAAAAATTTTGATTATTTCATGTTTGTATTCAGTAATTATTTTTAGCTATTCCTCTTTTTACATAATATTGAAAATATCACTTTTAAAAGTTTTTGTTACTTTATTAAAAGGTATATTCACTCGCAAATCAAAACTTTGCGAAATTTAGGCCTGGTTAGCAATGCAGGTACTTGCTCTTTCCATGGCAATGGACTACTAGCTGCGATAGAATACTTGTAATGTAGGGCCAAAATTAAACAGAGGTAGGTTATTTAGTTCCAAGGCAGCTTGGGGTAAGGTGCTTTGCCCAGGGACACGCCAGTGTAACCGACCCAGGCAGATACGATGGCAGGATTCCAAACCGCAGCCTTTTGGTAGCGTATCCAGAGAGCTAACCACTGCTCCACTGCAGCTTCTACAATCCGATCGTACAATCATTTTTTCTTCCCCAAAAAGCCACAGTTATCTACAAAATGAAACACATATCACTTTTGACAGTATAAAAAGCCCCTTTTTAAATGTACATGTAAAATGATAGTTTTACTTTATTGTTCACAATAAGTTTTTAGGTATCGTTAATCAAAAACTGCCCCGACTAACAGTTCTTTCCGAAAAACTTCACCTTACTTCACAACAAGTGTACCTTGCCTGTGTAAGTTATATGTATGTTTGTGCAGATAACATTTTTCCTTTTAATTAGGTTTCCCTCCTTCTAGTAGGGACACAAAACTTTGACAAACATAAAAGGATTTTAATTATAATTATTTTTTCTCCGAGATTCTGGCACAGCCTAATTAAGTCATTGCCCAATAGTGAATCGGCACAAAGAGCACATTGATTATGCACACTGATTGTTCAAACTCTGTGCACATATCAGTTTCTTCAAATTATTTTCATTCATTTTTTTTAAAACTAGAAGTTAAATCACCAGAACATGATAACATACGGGTGAGATTTATATATGCAACAAGAATATACAGTTTTCCAAAATCGGTCTTTGTGTAACAAGAAGTACTTATAAATCATGCAATTTCTAGATACGTGTTGGAGTTGGTTTTATGTAAGTCAACTGAAAATTGAATCTTCATCTTTATGACTTTGAACGTAAACTTACTAGACAGGGATTAGTGTCTGCTTTAACGCCGGACAGGTTTTGACACAGCAATGACCTTATTTCTTGACCAACTTGCACATGAAGAACAAAGTCTAGAGAATAAAATGTATCTTAAAATACAAAGAAACCTATGAGGCATTATTACATTTTGGTTTTGCGTGTTTACTGTAGATTTCCTGCCTTTGCTTCGTAAAAAACAATCTGCTTTAAAATTGCAATTTTATACTTGTTCATTTCAATTTTTTATTGACAGACTTTTAATATTAGTCTGTTAAGTAAGCATAAAAAAGTATAATTCTTTAAAATGAAATCTGAATGTTGGGCTGAAGTCCATTTTACTAATGCGCATATTTTAATTATTCATAAACCAGTGGAACAGAAACTTTAGTCTGAAAATGTAATAGTGCGTGTTTGTTCATTTTATAGACGTGTTTTTTGCTATTCTACTTGTATAATGCTCCCAAGCTTTAAACTGCAGACAAGTGTCAAAACAAATTATATAACACTGGTGATTTCAGAACTAATCTAAGAGGTCAAGGCTGGTGCGTGTTTGTTCATTTTATAGAAGTGTTATTTGCTATTCTACTTGTATAATGCTCCAAGCTTTAAACTGCAGATAAGTGTCAAAACAAATTATATAACACTGGTGATTTCAGAACTAATCTAAGAGGTCAAGGCTGGTGGGTGTTCGTTCATTTTATAGAAGTGTTATTTGCTATTCTACTTGTATAATGCTCCCAGCGTTAAACTGCAGATAAGTGTCAAAACAAATTATATAACACTGGTGATTTCAGAACTAATCTAAGAGGTCAAGACTGGTACCCAGGGTATTGACATAACGTTTCCATAGTTACGCACTGACGAGATACAGCATTCTCCCTCATGTACAGTTACAAAAGGTAAAATAGTGCTCAAGATAGCTGGATTGTCTGTATTTTTGTATTGCAGAGATAAAATGAGTATTAAATTGGTACACGAATGCTAGGCAGGACAAAATGAAGTTACCTTTTTCGAAAGCAAAGTGCTTGTAAATTAAAAAATGACATGTAAAATTATATGAACAACAGTGAAGGATCTTACGAGTGTCTGTTTCAACTGAAATATATTAAATGAGTTGAACGATTAAGCGCTCGCATTTTAAAAAAAATATTCAACGTATTTCAAAACTTTCATCTGAAATAATCTCAAATATAAGATTATATTATATATAAATACTAATGTTACTCAATAATGACAGCAAAAAAAATTAAAAAAAAGACTTTAAATTGCTTTCTGATGTTTTGGTCATTACACATTCACATTATGTATCGTCATGCCTTCATTCGTTATGTCATTGGGTGTTATCAAACGTGTGTAATATTGGTATATATATATATATATATATATATATATATATATATATATATATATATATATATATATAACACAGTGGCCGTATAAATTCATATATTTCAAGCAGATTATACACATAAATGAAACAGCGAATGTATTTACACAGACTTCGTAATTATTATTTTCTTTGCCAGGCCCTTTCTGTATAACGTCAAGATGCGACGTCATGATGTCAGAAATGACCAAACAGATCACAGGTTCAAAATAACGTCATAACGTGATCGTACGTGTCGTTTTATTCATTTGAAATCGAAGTTTCGTGTCAATGCCATTATAGAGGAAGATGATATACCGTAGTATTCGACCGTTGCTAACGATCACGGTAGAGAGTTTAATGCAGTTAATACTTCTATTCATTGCACGAATTTTTCCTGGCATTATCATAACAGTCGTTTATATAAAAATAACGTATAACCCGAAACTATGCCGCAACAACGTTTCCATCATTTTATATTTGAGAGAAAGCATGTATTGATTATTGTTCCTGTCGCCATCTGTAGAGAGAAAACGGGGTAGAAACTCATTTAGTCTGACTGTGATTGAAGTTTTCTATTCGACTTTCCATTCATCACAATCTAAGGTTCGTTGCATAAAAATATTAATAATAAAAATGCCCTCTTCCAGCAATCAGCTGATCATTGGAAATATTTCAACGTCGCCCCCACCCCCCGTTCCAATCACCACTCCCCCCCCCCCGCCCACACACACAGGTAGACTGAAGCATGTTCTTGAAGAAAGGCTAAGAATCTTAAATAAAGAAGAATCTTTACATAAACCTCAGGCAAGTACAAATTTATCAGTAACAACGTTTAGTCTCAACGGCTATCAGAAAACAGAGATCTGACAATAAAACAAAACAAGATTTAAAGAACGTTCAACCTATCAAAAACAATTGCTTCCTACACTGTCATTTTTGACATGAATTGTCGACAACCAGCAAAAACAACACTGTTTTTTATCTCCTTTTTTCAAATAAAAGTCCTATTTTTCAAATATGAGTGTTTCTTTCACTGTGATATCAGTGTTTCACAACCAGTGAGTGTGTTATATCAAAATATCATAACAGTTCCCAGATTTTATCTCACGTATACATGGTATTAACATGTATGTGTAATTTACCCCAATGTCCATTTCCATTCGCACGTTTTTTCTGACAACAGTCAGCAAACTGCGATTTGAGCAAAACTACTCAGTCTCCATCCCTAACTAATATGATTCACATTTTGTTTCCGTGGCTCCTGTCGTCCTGGCTGCTAACTTAAAAATTCAGAGTATATCCAACTAAAGACTTGTAAACTCCATGGATTAATAGAGTCCAAGGTTTGTATGGTGTTTGCGTACTGACTAATTACGGATATTGCAAAATTTAATGCACCACACTTATTGCCAGCTTTAAGGACATGCTCGATTTTACTTCCATCAACATAAAATAGTAAATTATAAATCATAAAGCAGTATCACCCATCATGCAATGAACGGCGATTTAATGCGAATAGGCACTGTCTGAGGCAATCTTAATATCAAAACACCAACAGTCGACTTTCGGATTGCAAATAGTTTTCGTTGCTTGAAAATATAGCAGTGAATAATTAATAATATGTAAAAGGACATTTGTAACTTGTATTTCTGTAGGTTTAGAAGAGTGGGAAGTACTACCTAAAACATCTATTGTTTTCTCAGTTTATTTATTTAGTATAAGACAAAACAAACACACACAAAACAAAACAGAAATTATAGTTCATTTTTAAGAGCGGCAATCAGTTACAGTGTACAGTTATTGTTTGAATTGGTCTATATATCTGGTTCACAGTAAATTGCCGTTCCCTTTACTATTACAGAAGTCCACTTCAAAAAAACTACATAGCTGTCCATAATAGTTTGACTTCATGAATTGTTATGAGAATCAAATTCCGTGCTTTTGCAAAACAAAAAAGACTTTTTCATCAGTTTATGAATTCGTGTATATGCTTTTGTTTGTGTTGAGGTACTGTTGTCTTCGTAGAGGGATAATTTTTCGTTGGGTCTGTATATTCGAAGTTAGTGGCAACTACAGAATCCATGAAAACTTGTACCAAATGAATACTAGTCAATTCAGAACAAGTTTTCTCGTCAGGTGTTATGGGAAAACTCTTAGCACTTGCTCAGGTCTTTTTTGATATACTACAAATTACTTATAGCCCCGTTGTTCATCTATTAATATTAAAAGAGAGAGATCAGAGAGATCAGAGAGAGAGAGAGAGAGAGAGAGAGAGAGAGAGAGAGAGAGAGAGAGAGAGAGAGTTAGTTAGTTCTGTGTTATGGTTAGGCATGAGGAATACGCGGAAATGCGTACAAATATTTTGAGATGAACATAGATGACACGTCTTCCTTTTCCTCCATACTTTTTGATGATCTCAAAGGACCCCCACTTTTAGGTGAAATCATGATCTCTATATTTGGTTTGGAAATTAAAATGTCTATTGTAAAAAATTAATGACATGATTCTTATTCGTATCGAATCGACAAGTAAACCCTTAAACAGATTATTCATCGGGTATATATTATTTTTTGTCTAAAATAAAACCTTTTGTAGTTAATGCTTTGTTTGGTGCAATAACGTGCTGACTAAATGTACAATAATCATATCTCTCCGGTATATTTTCTTTCTTTTCTTTTTTTATGAACGTATCCACATTGCTTAGGAATCCCTTGTAAGAGAATTATACAATCCCAGCTGTAACTAGTTGATCATCCATAGAGACGTCTGTGTGTTAGCATATTTGGATGGAAACACTTTTCATTCCTTTATGGAGATGCAATTATGTTGTCAGATGACAAATAAAGTTTAACTTGAAAAGAGCACAAAGTAATGAAAGAGACATTGCCAACTGTTTTTAAAACGCCTAAATTTTATCCACGGTCTGTTTTTTCTAGATGCCGGAAGTGATTCAAATTATATGAAAATGTTAATTGTGAAACTATATGAGCGTATATACTTATTATTGTCACAACAGTTCCAAATTTGATTTTTTTAAATTAATATCCAGGCTTTATTAACCAGGTATGTTAATTTAAGAACAAAAAAAAAAAGAAAAGAAAAGAAAAATAACTAAACAAAAATCGTTCTATGGACCTTTTAAACAAATTAAATGCATCAATCACAATTATATAATATGCAGATAAACATAATCCTTTTTAAAATGGCTTATCTACAAGCGTTTAGTTATTACTGGCTGATTTTGATGGTACAACGATTCACATTAGCCCATGGTCGGCCTTATCTGTGTCAAGTGTTGTTTTAACCCCGCGTGTCCTTTGCACATTTACTCACCAATAAGCCTACACCAGTAATTGCTAACCGTAAATAATCTGGTTCAGCGCGTGTCAGGAACTTATCAGCGACAATATATTTCCAAGTTTGAACCGAGTTTCGGTTTGATGGAGTTTTATTTAGTGTAAAATTGAAATTTAGGATCGAAATTTGTTTCGGTTTTCGAATAGAGGGGTTTTGATTTACAGGCTAAAAAAACGATTATAAAGAAAAGTAAATACAGAGAGAGAGAGAGAGAGAGAGAGAGAGAGAGAGAGAGAGAGAGAGAGAGAGAGAGAATAAAAAGGAGAGAGAGAGAGATGCTTATTCCTTGCTTAAAATCGACCATGTTTTCATATTAATTATCTTCGAAAACTCAAACACTGAACACTCGATTACCATGGATCACTTAAAATCACAGACTTGTCTCGACCATACAAATACCATTTAAAACTCAAAACTCTGTTCAGTTTGCAGACTTTCAGCATAGTGTTGCATGTATCAAGGGCGAGAACAAGTTATAATCAGCAGCATTTTGGCGGAATGATGAGCATTGAAACAAATCTGCATGATTAATTAATAAATCCTTGTTTCGAGATGATCCTTCATTAATAACGTAATCTTTTACTGAATTAATAACCGCTATAAGTGTCAGCTTTTGTTGCTTTAAGTTTAATACTAAAACTTATTACGATTAAATGACATTTAAAACGAGAGAAAAAAAACACCCTTGCCCATATAAACTTTGTAAAAGGTCTTAAAACACCATTTTTTTTCACGATGACGAACGAATATGCCATAAAGAGAAATTAATGTCTATAACAGGATGTTTTCAACTTTATTGGATTTATTAAAACAAAACATAAATAGCACACACAACCTTTCAGTAGCATATTTAAGGTGTTCCGCTTGAAGGGAATCAGCACGCGGTGAACGACCGGTTTTTAACTTAACAATAGTATCATTGATCTCGTGCCAATGTACAAACTCAATATCTCTATATGCAGTAGTTCTGGGTACCACGACAAATATTGTACTGCGGTTTACCGCGGTATTTTGGAACGTACTGCGATACGTATCACGGTATACCACAATTATATTAGGGACCAACAATTTAATATTCTCAAATGTAAGATGATATTATATATATAAATCCAATGTTACCCAATAAGGATAGAACAAATTATATCAAAAATATTCACTTTAAATTACATTCGGATGTCTTGGTCATAACACCTTCACATTATATATCGTCATGTGTTATTAAACGTGTGTAATATTGGAAAATATGATATGGGTATATTAATCTAACAACACAGTAACCATATGATAAACTAGTATATTTCAAGCAGATTATACACATAAATGATAAAACGAAAGTATTTACATTGCCTTAGTAATTAGTATTTTCAATGAAAGACTCTTTCTTAAAAATGCCAAGATGTGACGTCTTGATGTCAAAAATAACGAAACAGATCACAGGTTCAAAATCACGTCATGACATGATCGCACTTGTTGTTTTATTAATTTCAAATCTAAGGTTGGTGTAAATGCCATTATAGAGGAAAATGATATACTGAAGCACTCAACCGTTGCTAACGATCATGGTAGAGAGTTTAATGCAGTTAACTCTACTATTTATTGCTCTAATTTTCCCTGTCATCATTATAACAGTTGTTTATATCAAAATAACGTCTAACACGAAACATGAGTATTTCATTCACTGTGATAGCGGTGTTTCACGACCAATGAGTGTGTTATATCAAAATAGCATAACAGTTCCGAGATGTTATCTCAGGTATACACGGTATTTACATGTATGTGTAATTTACCCCAATGTCCATTTCCATTCGCACGTTTTTTCTGACAATAGTCAAGCAAACTGCGATTTGAGCAAACCACGCAGTCCCCTTCCTGCCCTCCATCCCTAACGAACATGAGTCACGTTTTGTTTCAGTGGCCCCTGCCTTATTGATTGACCTACGTTCAGGTTGAAGAACAAAGCCAACACAATAAAATATATCTTAAAATGCAAAGAAACGTATTAGACATTATTATATTTTAGTTGTTTATGTATACTGGAGTTTTTTTTTGCTTTGGCTTTGTGAAGAAAAAATAAGAAAAAGAAAAAACAACAACCACAGTGTTTTAAAAATAGTAAGATTATTCTTTTCTTATTTTATTTTTTTCTCGACAAACTTTTAATATTAGTCTGAAAAATAAGCATAAAGATATCATTCTTTAACAATGAAAACTGAATATTGGGCTGAAGAATTTATATATTCCATGTTACTAATTCACACATGTTTAATTATTCATAAACGAGTGAAACAGAAACTTTAGTTTGAAAATGTAATAGTGTGAATTTACTCATTTTATAGAAGTGTTTATTTGCTTTCAACTTGTATAATACCCCAAGCTTTAAACTGCAGATAATTCTTAATAAAAAATCAACTTCAGAAACTATTTGTATTGTCGACACAAAAAGCTTCTGCAGCTGTAATGCATGCTGTCCATTCTTCTACAACAGGCATGTCCAACTTTCTCCAAGTCGCGGACCGGATAATCGATTTTTAAAGCCACACCCTATGATGTAACTAAGCGGATAAAACCAGGTCCCAGACCGTAGGTTGCACATACCTGTTTTAATTCCTACACATTCACATGTTACTGAGAGTAACCTATAACAGTACTGGTGTCTAGTCATAAATATTCAAATTTTACTATTGAATAAACATATTTATTCCTACTTTCAACTGCACGGTCATAAGGTACTTCTGTACACACACTGTCACACACACACACACACACACACACACACACACACACACACACACATATATATATATATATATATATATATATATATATATATATATATATATATATATATATATATATACAAAGTTACATTCGATTGTCTTGGTCATTACACCTTCACATTATATATCGTCATGCTGTCATTCGCTATGTTATTGAGTATTTTGCAAAAAGATGACTTTTTCATCAGTTTATAAATTCGTGAATCTGCCTTTGATTGTGATGTGGTGCTGTTGTCTTCATAGATGTATAATGTTTCGTTGGATCTGTATATTTGAAGTTTTTGACAACTACGGAATCCACTGAAACTGGTACCAAACGAATACTAGTCAATTCAATCCAAGTTGTCCCGTCAGGTTTTATGGGAAAACTCTTAGCACTTGCTCAAGGCTTTGTTTTTATACAACACAATACTTATAGCCCCGTTGTACATGGATTAGTATTATGAGAGAGAGAGAGAGCGAGAGAGAGAGAGAGAGAGAGAGAGAGAGAGAGAGAGAGAGAGAGAGAGAGAGAGAGAGAGAGAGAGTTCTGTGTTGTGTTATTCTTAGGCAGGAGAAGTCCGCGGAAATATTTTGAGATGAACATAGATGACACTTCTTACTTTTCCGCCATACATTTATGATGATCTCAAAGAACACCCAATTTTATGTAAAATTATGATCTCTGTATTTGGTTTGGGAATTAAAATGTCTATTGTAAAAATAAATTACATGATTTTTAGTTGTATCGACAAGTAAACCCTTAAACAGATTATTAATGGGTTATATATTATTTTTTTTTTTTTATAAAACAAAATTTTTTTTTATAGTTAATGCTTTGTTTGTTACAATAACGTGCTTACTAAATTTAGAATAATCATGTCCCTATGGTATGTTTTCTTTCTTTTATTTTCTTTTATGCATGTATCCATATTGCTTTGGAATCGCTAATAGTGAGAATTACACAATCCCAGCTGTAAGTAGCTGATCTTCTGTCGAGAGGTATGTGTGCCAGCATATTTGAATGGGAACACTTGTTATTCAAGTATGGAGATGAAATTTTGTTGTCAGATGATATGGAATGACAAATCAAGTTTAGCTTAAATAGAGCACAAATTAATTAATGACCCATTGCCAACTGTTTATATAACGCCTAAATTTATCATCGGTCCGTTTTTCTAGCTGACGAGAACTGTTAAAATTATATGAAAATGCTAATTGTGAAAATGTACGAGGGTATATACTTATTATTATTATAAAAATTCCAAATTTCATTGATTTATTTTTTTATTAATACCCGGGCTTTATTAACCAGTTATGTTAATTTAATTCTAAAAAAAAAATAAACAAACACGCAAAACTCGTTATATGGATCCTTTATACAAACTAAAAGAATCAATCACAGTTATATAATAAGCAGATAAACATACTCTTTTTTAAATGGCTTATCTACAAGCGTTTAGTTATTAATAATTCACCTTAAAAGCTGGCTAGTTTAAATGGTGCAAGGACTTCACATTAGATCATAGTCGGCCTAATCTGTGTCGGCTCACGTGTCAAGTGTTGACGTGTGTCCTTGGCACATTTTCTCACCGATAGGGCTACTACAGTAATTGCTAAAAGTCAGCAATCTGGTCCAGCGAGCGCCAGGAATTTAGCAGTTAAAATACGTTTCCAAGTTTGAAGTGTGTTGGGTTTTATGGGGTTTTATTTAGTGTAAAATTGAAATCTAGGATCGAAATTTGTTTCGGTTTTCAAATAGAGGGGTTTTGATTTAATAATAATAAAGTAAAACTCGAATCTTGAAAAATACTGATAAAGAATGTATGTATATATATATATATATATATATATATATATATATATATATATATATATATATATATATATAACCTTTTTAATTTTATCTTTTTTTTTGTTTTTGTTTTTAGAGGCAATGTACATTTCTGTTAGGTTGCAGAATAAATAAATCTAAAACACCCCGTTCCAAACTCTTTTATGAAGAAAAATGGACAGAGTTACTATGCAAAGTTCATAAAGTCTTGGAAGATATAAGGAAAGATAAACCTATAGCAAGAAGGAAATTTGATTATGATGATTACACACATTAGACGTGCTTGTCGATGTATTCAAACCTAATCTCTGTTAAATATTTGAGATTTTCTCAATTTATTCTATCTGTATTGTGTCTCCTCTACAAAAACAACACGGGAGAAAAATATTATTTGGATGCCTTTTTGAAATTTACTAATAGCTCTCCTAAATAGTGCACACTTATTTTGTTTTATGAAAAAGTCATGGCGTATAGAAGGCTTTAATCGTTCTCGATATTAAATCTAAAATACCCAATTTGCTACTACTAGAACAAAGGGAATAACAATAGAGAAAGATCAGCTCGTGAGTTTATGAATTATATAATATCTGAAGATTATGAGGAACAGATTGTTATCACGTTGAAATTTTGCTGTTCATGAAAATTACATCTGAAATATCAAACAGATGTTTTGATATACGAGCTTATTGATGCACGCTATAATGTACTTCTGAGTACATGTATGGAACCACGAGGCTGTCACCTTGATGTCTGAAGTATCAATTGACAATAAATATATTACCTCGATTAGGGATAATCATAATGAGTTCGTCCTTTAATTCTTTAATGCTTTGAAGGATTCATGGCATAATACTGTTTATTTTCATGTTCATTTTGCAGGATAAAGTGAATCCTCGTTGTTTGTGATGTCACACTGTCTACAAGTTAATTTTTTTAAAAAAATAATTGTGTTAGTTCTTAGTTCTTATTGATATTTTAGACTGTGTAAGCAGGCCCGCCGTAAAAGAGAAGGGGGGGGGGGGAGGCAATTGCCCAGGAGTCCTGCGATTTCTAGGGCCCGCCGACAAATCAGTTATATAATGAATAAATTAATCTTTGCAGTAAATATTACAATTTGTTCCTTGCAAGAGTTTAAGTTATGATAGATTACAAATAGGTTATATATACAAAAAAAAAAAGAAACTAGTTTTGTGCCCCATGACTGCTCTGCCCAGAGACAGGGAATTTCTGTTGACGGGCCTGAGTCGAAGAATGTCCCGATTGTCCGTTATGTCCCATTTACAACCATCTACATGTTTAGTGTAATAAATATGTTCGTCCTTTGTTTTAATTGATATTTCAGACTATTTGTATAAATAAATGTTTTGGTCGAACGGCGCGTCCTCAGTTTCAATTCATTGTTTAGACTATTTGTGTAAATATTACCTGATTGCCCGCAATGAACCATTGCTTACAGTCTCTATGTTTCTGTAAATTATTATGTGCGTCTTTCGTTTTAGGTTGATAGTGTAAATTTAATCACACCCGAACTATCAAAAAAGATATTTTCATATATTTGATTATTTATGCAATACATGAATTGTAAAAGTGTGTAACCACCAGACTGCCACCTTGCTGTATGAATTAGCAATTAACAATTGATGTATTACCTAGGGAAAGGATAATCATTGTGCAATCATCATTTGTTTCTGGAAAGGGTCAAGGATCTGTCCACGATTAAACAACGAACCACTATTACATATGTTTGCACTAACTACCTGAGTCTGACTATTCATGCACGGCCTCATTATGTTTTAGTTTTAAATTTCATTTTACAAGTTAAAACGAGTTCCAACTGTTCATATATAACATTGTCCGCCGTCTCCGTGTTTATGTTAATAGTATGTGTCCTCAGTTTATATTGATAGTTCAGACTGGATGTGTAAATATGTCCTCATTGTCCATGATGTACCAATGTCCACATTCTCCATTTCTGTGTTAGTAGTGTGCGTCCGTTAATAGTGTGCGTCCTTAGTTTGTATTGATAGTTCAGACAAGATGTGTAAACATGTCCTCTTTGTCCATGATGTACCAATGTCCACAGTCTCCATGACTTTGTTAATAGTGTACGTTCTTAGTTTGTATTGATAGTTCAGACAAGATGTGTAAACATGTCCTCGTTGTCCATGATGTACCAATGTCCACAGTCTCCACGTTTTTGTTAATAGTGTGTCCGTAGTTTGTATTGATAGTTCAGACTAGATGTGTAAATATGTCCAGGTTGTCCATGATGTACCAATGTACACAGTCCCTATGACTTTGTTAATAGTGTGCGACCGCAGTGTGTTTTGATAGTTCAGACAAGATGTGTAAACATGTCCTCGTTGTCCATGATGTACTAATGTCCACAGACTCAACATTTTTGTTAATAGTGTGCGTCCGTAGTTTGTATTGATAGTTCAGACTAGATGTGTAAAAATGTTCAGGTTGTCCATGATGTACCAATGTCCACAATCCCTATGTTTTTTTTCAATAATTACGTGCGTCGTTAGTATGTATTGATAGTTTATTTGGTCTGAGTAAAGATGTCCTCATTGTCCATGATGTCCACAGTCTCTGTGCTTGTATCAATAGTTACGTGCATCTTTTGCTTGTATTGATAGCTCATTGTATTTGCATACAGATTTCCTCTTCGACCATGATGTACCATTTTCCGCAGTCTTCATGCATTTTGAAAATAAGTATTGTCTTATGTTTTAAGTATGGTACAGACCATCAGTGTAAAAGCGTGCGTTAAATTCTTAGATCTTATTTAACTAGCAAACTTTATATAAAATAGCTATTATGAAACAAATAATAGAATCCAAATAAAGCAAAGTCAGTAATAATACCAAAAAAAATCAGTTTCAGATTTCATAAATTATATGATGGTTTCAGATTTTGTAGAATAGGTTAGCGTCATCTATAAATTGTTCTTGATAGTATCAATTTACGCACACCTGCAATAGCACAATACACATTTTGATACACGAACTTATTTACCAACTCCGTCATGTGCTTCTGTCTAGACACATTTATAAACTGTGTGGAATCACCAGACTGCCACATTGCTGTATGAAGTAACAATTACCAATTAACGACTGATACATTACATAGAGAAGAGATAATCACATTGTGGTCGTTCTTTGAATTTGGAAACGGTTAAAGATCTGTCTGGGATGCAAAAACGAACCACAATTACGTCTGAGTGAACTAATCCTTAGAGTGCGAACCGTACATGTACGGATTAACACTGTTTCTTTTCATTTTCATTTTGCTAGATAATGGGAGTCCCAGTTGTCCATGACGTCCCATTGTCTACAGTTTCCATGATTTGGTCAATAGTTGTGTATGTCCTTAGTTTGAATGGCTAGTACAGACCATTTGTGTAAACGTGTGCGTCCTCGCTTGCATTGCGAAATTTCATATTCCTTAGAATTAATCATACAGTATCCTCCTCGATACATCATCTTTTGCAATAAATTTACTGCCAGAAAATATATCTCTTTTCACTCCAAGATAGCCAGAACAAATGTCCTCGGTACGGGGTTCCATACCCTAGTCCTCGATTTCCACCAAATACAAGAATGTGTGTGTGTGTGTGCGCGCGTATATGTGCCTGTGTGTGTGTGTGAGAGAGAGAGAGAGAGAGAGATAGAGAGAAACAGAGAAAAAAGAGACATAGTCGTTTCTATATTGTGCTATAATGTATCAAATATTTGAAAATCACACCAGGAACGTGGTGAAAGGAGGGGAATGTAGCAATCAAAGAGAACAAGTAAAATAAGGATTAAAAATAAGGATGAGAATATGTTATGTAAACATATTTAATTCCATTGTAAAAACATCAATAAATATTGAAGAAAGTAAAATATATAAAGAATAAAATAATATTAAACAGTGTCGATTTAATTAAATAGAAACTATTCTGGAAATATCTGATAACAAAGAATATGAAGCTCCCCATCCAAGAATAATACTGCTGTGGAACTTCAAACATGTAATAAATACATGACATAAACTGTCAGGGTAGCCGCAAATATTTGACATGCTAAATATATTTATTTCTTAATTTATATAGATAACATTTACAATCAGTAGAAAATGAGATAATAACGATGTGAACGGAAGACAAATTCTTATACAGTCCTTCTCTTTTAAATATATAGAAAACTGTAAATATAGTTGTGCAGTAAATTATATCACAGTACAATAGTTCAAAAGTTGAATACTGCAGATATCAAACTTTACAATAAGTTCCTTAATCCAAATATTTGCATTATTGCAAACGAAATACAAAACACGAAGAAGAATATTAAAGTGTAAAGTGTGAATAAATGAGAAAGGTGAGTAAAATAAGGAAATTAATAGAAAGAGAGTTTATCGGATATATATCGAGAATACCACTTTCCCATAATTTCTTGATCGAATCTCAAGAAATAAGAAGAAGCAAACAGTTAAAGGTCGAAATCAGATCAATGTCACCCCCCTGAGATCAGACCCTGGGACGTAACTGCCACCATTGACATATGTACACACCCTCCGGCAGCCGTCTGTGCAACAACGTTGACCCTGTCGGCACACATCGTCCGACAGACATTGATCAGACATTTTCTTACAGCCCGTATTGGTCACCAAAGGACACGAACCTAAGGAAGAAATAGGTAATTACTATAGTAGATATGATGATGAAAATAGTGAAAACATTTCCTAATTCTGATATTTCTTTCCGTTACCAGTTTGTTTTAAGTCCCTCCCACTCTTTTTATCTCCCGCTTTAAAATAAAAAATCGGGGATATTGTCATATTGTCCGTCTGCGCGTCTGTCCAAATCTCATTCTCATCATAAACCGCCGGTGGGAGGGGGTGATTTCACGAAACTTTGTAGTGTGGTAAACATCTGCGAGAAAGGTTTCATCCTTCGCTTTCACTCCTAGGACCCAAATCAGAGAGAGAGAGAGAGAGAGAGAGAGAGAGAGCGAGAGAGAGAGAGAGAGAGAGAGAGAGAGAGAGAGAGAGAGAGAGACATATATATATATATATATGTCTGTGCGTGTGCATATACATTCTAATTATACAAATAATAAAATTACATTTTCAATATTTGTAACTAAAACTCATTTAGGACACGCATTATAAAGGTGACGACTTTTGTCGTATGATCTCTGAGTCTCTGTCGTGAGGTTGGAGAAGGGGAAAAGAGGTGTTGGTTGATTGGTTGGAATATGCAGTAAAAGGCGTGGAGATTTGTGGTGCCGATCCAGTACAGTTGTTCTATTTTAAATCAAAGTACATTGGTACATATAATCGATGTGAAAAAATGCTAGTCAGATTAAGGGCAGGGATGTAAGGGATTCAAATGAAGAGGTCGAATAACTGAAGCTGTTTTGTAATGGTATTCTGTCAAACGCAAGCTAGCTTAGAAGTACTAAATTGTTTATCATCAATGTATGAGAGAGAGAGAGAGAGAGAGAGAGAGAGAGAGAGAGAGAGAGAGAGAGAGAGAGAGAGAGAGAGAGAGAGAGTTACCGAGTGGTGGTTGAACGATTCTAGTTGGGCAACAGTGCCCCGTTCGGTCGCCAGGAACTTCTTGACAGAAGAAGCCTCCAGCACACTGATTAGTGACAGAGGGTACACAACGTCCATTCGGTATCCCTCCATTTTGACATTTTGGTGGCACCATTTGCACATTGAGAGGGCAGCACGTTCCCGACCCATCTACTGATGTGGAGCTGCAGAAGTGGCCTGGGGGACACTGGTGGGCCTCATTAGGACTGCAAGGACCTGCGGGATTGCCACCAGAGGGGCAAGTGACCTTAGCGCTGTCGGGACAACAAAGACCAGAGGCATCCGTGGAGTTGTAGCAGTGATACCCGCTCGGGCATTTATTTGGAAACGTGCGCGGATCACAGTCTCTGCTCACCGGCATTCCGCGTGGACACCTCCGGGTCTCTTCATCTGATGGTAGCCCATGAATCCCTGAAAGGTGCGACAAAATCAAATCAGTGTTGTCTGAGTGATGGTGATGGAAAACGAGGTTAAAAAATGTGTTTGCAAGATGCAAAATAAATTATATTTTGTCATGGAATGTTTGGGAGAAATGAAACATAATATGCGCTCTCATATTATAAATTTGATCAGTTAACAAACTTTGACTTGTTAACTTTTCCTGTCATCTGAGTATATTTAGGTCATGATTCATTCGGCAGAGGGGAAAACTGTCCAGATCGTTAAAGCATTAGCAAAGTTCAGAACCTAAATCTGACTATATACTGTCAAAGCCTATTGAACAAGATGTTTTTCCTAACCGTTAGAAAAAACACCATTCATTTAAATGTAATTGTTAATATATAGATTACTGTATTAAATGATCTGTTTTCATTTCTAAAGTTATTGGAAGTACAATGACGAGAGCTGAGTTTTACCCACCTCTCCATCCGTTCCCTCCACACCCCGCTTCCCCTCCTCACCCGCCCCCCCCCAGTATTTATGTTCCAGAAGGAAACAATAAACAGTCAAGAATTACGTCACCTTGAAACTTAGAAATGAACCCCCCAAAAAATAAATAAAAAATTGAAACGCAAAAAATAAATTTCACGATCGAAAGAATCTTCTGTGAAAGCAAGATTACTTTGCTCTGACCCCAATTTTGATATTGATTTTAATACACGCAAAAGATAAAGTAATTAAAAATATACCACAGTCGTATCATATATAGGCTAAAACCTTCAGTTAATTGTAAATTAGATTAATTATTAAAATAAAAATCTTTATAAAGCTCGAGGTTTTCCTCATGCGAAAACAGATGATTCTACTCAAAAAGTGTATCTATGAAATGTTATCCAAACCGAAAGATTTTGAATATTTTCTTACCTATAACCAACAACGATAGGATGGCCAAAACAACTGTAATTCTTTTTCCGAGCATCTTACTATGTCGTCCAGATAGGCAGCTGATTAAACAGTTGCTAATTGGAGGCGATTTATACTGTACGTATGGGGTTTCCTGGAAAATGTTTCATATAAAAAAGCCGCATTACTTGACCCAAACTATGGTGTCAAAAACATATAGGAAAGAAGTAAACACCGAGTCATTAAGTTAAATGTTGGCCGTAAACCCCCTCTCGAACATCATCCCGCAAGCAAAAAATTAAGCATGATACTTCACCGTAACAAAAAGCATGGCTCTGCTTTGAAGAAGAACAGCACGGTGCGCCTGGCTGTAACCTGGTGAAAACATAGATCCCAACTTTGTGGTTTGTCGCTGAACCAATTAATATATGCATTTCTTCAGGGCGAATAAAATGTCGAATAACGTCAAAATGATGAATGTTTCGTCTAATTTGACATACGATGAGGTTTTTAATATTTTTGTTTTATTGGGACAGTCCAATAGCACGTATTCAAAGTAAATATGTTTATATGATGAAGGTTATAAGAAAAAGTTCCTAGAATGAACGGTAGATATTTTCTTGCATTCAACCGAAACTCCAATTTGTCTAAGTAAACTGTTGATATTTTCTGCCGTACAGGGTGTGATGACACGAATGTAAGAAACAAAATCACCAACAAAATATTTTTGCACGAGAAACCGACAAGGTACATATTATTATACTTGGCGATGACCGTGACCTTTATTTCACTTATGATTCCTTCGAACAGTATTAGAGACTGCAAACAAACTGCGCGCACGATATTGATCTGAGGTGATGTTATAATGATGATCATGGTGATGTCGACGACAAATAATAATAATAAAAAAGTGGTATCATTGAAATACGTAAATTAGTATCGCAAACAAATGTACGTATGTCAGAACTGTTCTGTGTAATAATAATAAGTTCAACCTAGCACATGCCATACTTATAACGTCGGTACGTGGATTTTGAGTCAGATATATAAGGTTTCGGGATTTGTCCAAGGGAGAGATGTAACATTGCACGTGCCATTCTTGTGACGTCAATACATGTATTGTGAGTCAGATATGTAAAGTTTCGGGATTTGTGCAAGGAAGAGAGATAACATAGCATGTGCCATAATTGTGATGTAAATTCAAGTATTTTGAATTAGATAATTTTTTAATTGTGACGTAAATTCACGTATTTTTAATTAGATAATTTTTTAATTAGATATTTTAAACTAGTTTAGTTGGGAATTTGTCCAAGGGAGAGATGAACATGACACGCGCAATACTTGTGTGGTCAGTACATGTATTTTGAATGAGATAAGTGAAGTTTGGGGGATTTGTCAAAGGGAATGACGTAATATAATGTCACTAGAATATATGAAAAAGTTTCGGATTAAAAGAAAACAAATCAACAAACAAACAAACAAAAACTTATATTTTTTTAATTATTTACTAGTGTATGTTAATGTGTTAACTACCTGTATTCCGAAGATTTTCAGGAGAGCAGTTGTTTTCTGTTTAAATGTTACGTAATTTCTCAATTTCACTAAATATGTTCTCGTTTGTTGAGTAAGTGTGTTTTATGTTTACTGGCTGTCTCTGATAAACATCGTGCCCGGGTGTTGACATCGCACTCCGAGTTTCCCAGCCTATTATATCAATAGTGCAGCTAGTAAATTCAGTGTCAACAATTCCAATTTTTATAAACAAGCTCATTATGTCAACACAATGTCTTTCACATGGTGTCAGCTATAGTGTACGTTTAACCATCCCTGTTTAGTTACAGGTTTTAGATTACAATTTATACAACAATCAACATACATGTAGCAAATTCATCAACTATCAGGTAATGACCAATTAATTATTCTTTTGGGTTGGGGTGGGAGGATGCGATTTTGTTTTGAGCTGATATTTTGTTGTTTTTTTCATCTCAAGATAATTAATTTTCATCAAATAATATGATGAATATAATATGGTGGTATTTTGCTGTAAATCAAAGTAAGATATGTTTTCCAGCTATTGACAGACGGAAATTTAAAACAAATGCCCCATGCCCCTGCCCCAGAACATTAAATTGTTGGTCTCTAATATAATTGTGGTATAGCGTGGTACGTATCGCTGTATGTTCCAAAATACCGCGGTAAACCGCGGTACAAAATTTTGTCGTGATACCCAGCTCTAGTTATTATCGTGAGTTACAATTATCAAACATAGAAGAGGGTGTATATATATATATATATATATATATATATATATATATATATATATATATATATATATATATAGTTCAGAAAGCTAGCTCTCCAAGGGGTTAGGTCAGTGACGTTTGGTTGTAAGTTGTAGTACTAATAGAGATGCATGCGGTTATCAGCGAAGCCACAGAAGCATGAAATATAGATCAAAGAGATCTATTTTTGCAATCATGGTGAAATAATTATCAAGATGCTTCACTTCATCAAGTTTCGTGAGTCTAGGTAGAAAGGTTTGCATATAGCATGCCAGAGTCTAACAAGTTAACCAAAGTCAGGCAAAGGTGAAATATGGGTCACAGTGACGTTTCATTTATCTTAAGGATGTGGCACTAACATAGGTGCACTAGCTAAAACCAATTAATTGTGTGCAGATCACGCAGCGCGAATCTTGATAGATTTTCCATTGACGCTTTTCTCTTGACCTGGTAGCGAAATTTAGCGAAGATGCAAATTATACTCTTAATTCATGCCCTTCAACAACTTTCTCCTAAAAGCCAAGGGAAATTAATAATTAATTTTTGTTTTGACTTGATATTTACATTTCTGATCCGTGTATTACAATGGCATTATATTTCATCTTGGACTTCAGGTTTGTGTTATCACATTGATGTCAAGTCTATACTCTACTTGCTTCTAAAAAATTTTGATTATTTCATGTTTGTATTCAGTAATTATTTTTAGCTATTCCTCTTTTTACATAATATTGAAAATATCACTTTTAAAAGTTTTTGTTACTTTATTAAAAGGTATATTCACTCGCAAATCAAAACTTTGCGAAATTTAGGCCTGGTTAGCAATGCAGGTACTTGCTCTTTCCATGGCAATGGACTACTAGCTGCGATAGAATACTTGTAATGTAGGGCCAAAATTAAACAGAGGTAGGTTATTTAGTTCCAAGGCAGATTGGGGTGAAGTGCTTTGCCCAGGGACACGCCAGTGTAACCGACCCAGGCAGATACGATGGCAGGAGTCCAAACCGCAGCCTTTTGGTAGCGTATCCAGAGAGCTAACCACTGCTCCACTGCAGCTTCTACATATCCGATCGTACAATCATTTTTTTCTTCCCCAAAAAGCCACAGTTATCTACAAAATGAAATACATATCACTTTTGACAGTATACAAAAGCCCCTTTTTAAATGTACATGTGAAATGATAGTTTTACTTTATTGTTCACAATAAGTTTTTAAGTATCGATAATTAAAAACTGCCGCGACTAACAGTTTTTTTCCGAAACACTTCACCTTACTTCACAACAAGTGTACCTTGCCTGTGTAAATTATATGTATGTTTGTGCAGATAACATTCTTCCTTTTAATTAGGTTTCCCTTCTTCTCGAAGCGACACAAAACTTTGACAAACATACAACGATTTTAATTATAATTATTTTTTCTCCGAGATTCTGGAACATCCTAATTAAGTCATTGGCCAATAGTGAATCGTCACAAAGAGTAGATTGATTATGCACACTGATTGTTAAAACTCTATGCACATAACAGTTTCTTCAAATTATTTTCATTCATTTTTTTAAAAACTAAAAATTATATCACCATAACATGATAACATACGGGTGATATTTTTATATGCAACAAGAATATACAGTTTTCCAAAATCGGTCTTTGTGTAACAAGAAGTACTTATAAATCATGCTATTTCTACATTCGTGTTGGAGTTGGTTTTATGTAAGTCAACTGAAAATTGAATCTTTATTTTTATGGCTTTGAACGTAAACTTACTATACAGGGATTTTTGTCTGCTTTAACGCCGGACAGGTTTTGACGCAGCAATGAACTTATTTATTGACCAACTTGCACATGAAGAACAAAGCCTAGAGAATTGAATGTAACTTAAAATACAAAGAAACCTATGAGGCATTATTACATTTTGGTTTTGCGTGTTTACTGTAGTTTTCCTGCCTTGGCTTCGTCAAAAAAGAAATTTTAAAAAATTCTGTTTTAAAATTGCAATTTTATCCTTTTTAATTTAAAGTTTTTCATTGACAGACTTTTAATATTAGTCTGTTGCGTAAGCATAAAAAAGTATAATTCTTTCAAATGAAATCTGAATGTTGGGCTGAAGAATTTATATAGTCCATGTTACTAATGCGCATATTTTAATTATTCATAAACTAGTGAAACAGAAACTTCAGTCTGAAAATGTAATAGTGCGTGTTTATTCATTTTATAGAAGTGTTATTTGCTATTCTACTTGTATAATGCGCCCAGCTTTAAACTGCAGATAAGTGTCAAAACAAACTATATAACACTGGTGATTTCAGAACTAATCTAAGGGGTCAAGGCTGGTCCCCAGGGTATTGACATAACGTTTCCATAGTTACGCACTGACGAGATACTGCAATCTCCCTCATGTACAGTTATAAAAGGTAAAATAGTGCTCAAGATAGCTGGATTGTCTGTATTTTTGTATTGCAGAGATAAAATGAGTATTAAATTGGTACATGAATGCTAGGCAGGACAAAATGAAGTTACTTTTTTCGAAAGCAAAGTGTTTGTCAATAAAAAATAATAACATGTAAAATTATATGAACAACAGTGAAGGATCTTACGAGTGTCTGTTTCAACTGAAATATATTAAACGAGTTGAATGATTAAGGGCTCGGAATTTTTTAAAAATATTCAACGTATTTCATAACTTTCATCTGAAACAATCTCAAATATAAGATTATATTATATATAAATACTAATGTTACTCAATAATGACAGGAAAAATAAATTGCTTTCGGATGTTTTGGTCATTACACCTTCACATTATGTATCGTCATGCCATCATTCGTCATGTATTTGGGTGTTATCAAACGTGTGTAATATTGGAAAATATGATATAGGTATATATACATAGACTTCGTAATTATTATTTTCTTTTCCAGGCCCTTTTTTTAAAAAGTCAAGATGCGACGTCATGATGTCAGAAATGACCAAACAGATCACAGGTTCAAAATGACGTCATAACGTGATCGTACGTGTCGTTTTATTGATTTCAAATCGAAGTTTCGTGTCAATGCCATTATAGAGGAAGATGATATACAGCAGTATTAGACCGTTGCTAACGATCACGGTAGAGAGTTTAATGCAGTTAATACTTCTATTTGTCACGGAACTGTATAAATCCCTTTTATTTATTAAATACATGTACTCGGGTTTTGTTTTTCATTGTAACAACGATACCCGAGGGTGATTTATGTATATTGTGCAATATTTCGAAACAGTGAGTTCGGTTCACCCTATGCCGCACGTGCGAAGTGCTTTCGATGGGAAAAACCGAATACATCAAGCGCAGGGACGATGTAGGGCTGCATCGTCTGTGTATAAATGCCTCACCGTAAGACTAAATCTTCACATTACGGAACGTCTTGTCAGTGAGCAGTCTACTTAAGGATTTGCACATCTTCATCTGTAGAGGTATGTAAATTATTTATCAATTTCTGATGAATATTTTCTATGTAGCTTCGACTTGCGTAGTACAATTCAAATATTTTCTATTCTTGTTTGTGACTTAATAAGAGCTTTATATTAGCAATATAAAGTGGCATTTTCAGGAAACGTTTAATACCATAGGATTATTATCGGACACGGGTAGGTTCACTTCTTAACTTGTTTATTGCTTTGTAATGTTGTGCTGATAATGTAATTTGTATAACTTACCGTATATAACGTCATTACATGTTATCGTATATGCCCGTGTCAATCATAATACACGGTGTTAGATTAATTTTCAGCTGATCAGAGTCGACGAGGTCCCAGCTATAGAGCTGATCATAAAAGTTAAACATAGCAACTGTAAAGCTAACCATCGCAGCCGTAGAGCTGAATTAACTGTGTGTTGCTTGAGTATGAGGTGAATGGGCGTTGCTGACCGATTGGTGGGCGTTGATCGCTTGATTGACCAAGGAATTGAATGGTGTTCGGTGACTACCTGTAATGCTGACTGGTTGATTGACCAGTGTGACTGATAGCCAAGTGTGCTAGTGACGGAGTGTTTTGAGTTACTCCATACATGTAATATTTTAGCCGTGGGCTAATTTTGGGGTTTTGTGATAACCAGTGGTTTGGGATTGTAAAGATATTTTGTGTGATATCTATCCCATTGTTTTCATCATTTTATTATTTGAATAAAGTACCTCATTTTCCATTATTTGAGGGTATACATTTTTACTATATGAGTAAAGTACATCATTTTTTCTATTTGAGTAAAACACATCATTCTTTTCGTCGTCTGCAATTACCGTGAATCATTAACCTTTGTCCTTGTACTGTGTATTTATTTATTTGTATTCATATTTGGGTTACATTATTAGGTTCGTGCGGATTATGTTAATTTGTCCAATATTTGGATATTATACACGCACGTATTAATCATAAAATTTTTCCCATTCAAGTCATTCATCAATAAACATTGCATTTGTATCACCATCAAAAGTGTACTGTTATAAATCCGAAATTCAACCCGGTTATCTTGTTACAATGGTGTCAGAAGTGGGATCTCGGATTTAAAGGAACAATAAAATTGTTGTTTCATTATTCTTGTATGATCTTATGTGTGTTTCAGACGTTCCTGACAAGACAGTGAGGTTAAGTAGCCATATAACATTACTTTATTAAGTTTTTTTGGGTATACATTTCATGTTTTTGTTGCCTTCTGAGAAGGAAAATACGGTTTGTTTGTTGAAATCATAGCAATTTTTTTTTCTCACAATAGTGCACTTTAGATTGGTCGTATCAGATTTTTAAAATGTCGTCAATGAAAGAACTTGTGGAACTGGGGAAACAGTTGGGCTACGAAGGGGAGTCTCTTAGAACTTTTGTTCGTGAAGAACAGGCTTGGGAAAGAGATCAGAGGTTAAAGGAGAAGGAAATAGAGAAGCAGGCTGAGGAAAGAAAGATAACATTTGAAAGGGAGAAAATGCTATTTGAGGAAAAGAAGATAGAATTGGAGAAGGAGAAGATAGAATTAGAAAAGCAAGCAGAGAAGGAGAAGATAGAATTAGAAAAGTAAGCAGAGAAGGAGAAGATAGTTAGAAAAACAGGCCGAAAGGGAAAGGATAGGATGGGAAAGGGAAGCAGAAAGGGAGAAGGTAGAACTACTTAAACAAATAGAGGATAGGAAGTTAGAAGGGGAAAAACGAGCGAGGTTTGAAGCTTTGGAGATAGAAGATAGAAATAGTGAGAGGGAGTATCAGAGAAATTCTGAGCTATTGAAAACCAAAAGGGAGGGGGAACATGATTCTAAACTGAGAGGTCCAAAATTGCCCCCATTTGAAGACGGTAAAGATAACATGGATAGTTATCTAAATAGGTTTGAAAGGTACGCCGCTGTACAAAAATGGAAAAAAAGAAAAACGATTGGTCGCTCCATCTTAGCGCGTTGCTTAAGTTTAAAGCGTTAGACGTGTATTCTCGATTACCCAACGTCGATTCGCTAAATTACCTCGCGTTGAAAGAGACACTTCTGAAGAAATACGAGCTAACTGAGCAAGAGTTTCGCAAGAAATTTAAGTATAGCAAACCCGAGAGAGGCGAGACATTCACCCAGTTCGTGATTAGGACGTGCAATTACTTGCATCGATGGGTAGAATGTGTTAAAGTCGTGAAGTCATTTGAGGGTCTTATCGATTTCTTGCTTCGGGACCAGCTATTGACAACTTGTGGCAAGGAGTTATATTTATTCTTAAGGGAAAAGTCCTTCACGAATATATATGACATGGCCACACAGGCGGATTTATTCGCTGAAGCTCGGGGAGGTTCGCAGAATGTCATCTCGCGAGACAGCAAAGGTGGGAATCAGGTCAGGGACCAAAAACCCAGGTAACCTGAAAAACCTGTCAGGGATAACCAGGGAAGGCATAAGGACAAGCAATGTTTCATTTGCAAGGAGTGGGGTCATATCTCCCCCAATTGTCCTAAGCGGAAGGAATCGGTCCAGAGAGTCGCGGTAGCCATTGAAGGCAGACGGTCGGTAGATGGAAAACTCGATGTTTCCCAGCGGGCTAACCGGGAAGCAGTTCACGAGCCAGTGGTGCGTGCAGAGATCGGTCGCGGACGCTATACAATCAATTGGCACGTGTATTTTCCCCGAAGCAAGGGTACCGACAGCGAATGGCACTGTCAACGGACAAAAGGTGACCGTTTTACGAGACACAGGGTGCACTACTGTAGTCGTGAAACGGAGCCTCGTTCGCGATGACCAATTGCTTGGGTTTAAGTCGCCTTGTATGCTACTGGACCAAACAATTGACCACGTTCCTGTCGCAAGGATAGGTATCGAAACACCTTTTCTGACCGGAACCGTTGAAGCGTTGTGCATAGCCAACCCGATCTATGAACTTACGATTGGTAATGTGCAGGGATCTAGACTCCCAACCATGTCAGACTTCCGATTCCCGATCATCCAAGCAGTGCAAACTAGAGCTCAGGTAAAGGAGGATAACAAACCCCTACGTAAATTACAGGTACCGGAAACCATTACTGATATCTCCCGTGAAGAATTTTTGAACGAGCAAGAACGTGACGCGTCTCTACGCGTAACCGCAGAGAAAGTGTTGTCGGGTACTGTGAGGAAGTGTAAGAACGGGGGGTCCTCTAAATTTCTACTTCGAAAGGGTTTAATGTACAGGGAATATACTACGCCTGATGATAGGAAATTCTTGTAACTAGTTGTTTCCCAGGAATTCAGGTCGCATGTACTCAAGGTCGCGCACGAATCGAGTATGGCGGGTCATTTAGGTAAGAAGAAAACAACTGATAGGGTATTAGGAGAATTCTATTGGCCCGGTGTCAATAGCAATGTAAGGCGGTTTTGTCGTTCGTGCGATGTTTGCCAGAAGACGGTCTCTAAGGGAAGGATAACTAGAGTACCGTTAGGTCAGGAAGAAAGACGAGACAAACCGTTTTTGCATTGACTTTCGGCAACTGAATAAAATCACCGTGTTCGATGCAGAACCAATGCCAGACAGAGAAAATTTATTTTCAAAGTTGGCAGGTCATAAATACCTTTCCAAGTTAGACCTTACCAAGGGATATTGGCAGGTACCAATTGCTGATAATGACCGAGAGTTAACGGCATTCGCGACTCTCAGAGGTCTTTAACAATTTAAAGTCATGTCTTTCGGTTTAGTCAACGCCGGTGCGTCGTGCGTTCGTCTAATGCGCAAATTGTTAAACGGTATGAAAAACGTCGACAGTTTTATAGATGATATCTTCGTTTATACGTATACCTGGGATGAACATGTTATGAGTATTGAGGGATCTGTGCGATAGACTTCACACTGCTAATCTTACAGCAAGGCCCACCAAATGTAGTATACGATATTTTGACCTAGAATGTTTGGGCCATCTTGTAAGTGGACTAGGCCAGTTGAAACCCCACCCAGACAAAATAGGAGCCGTCAGAGATGCACCTAGACCAGAGACCAAGAAACAAGTAAGATCTTTCCTAGGTTTGATTGGGTTTTACAGGAAATTTGTCCCCAATTTTTCGGCTATTGCCAGCCCATTAACAGACTTGACTAAGAAAGGGGAACCGAATAAAGTTTCCTGGGGTGTGTGCCAGGAAAATGCGTTTAACGCTTTAAAACAGAAACTGATAAGTGCACCAATCTTAAAGTTGCCAGAATTGAACAAAGCTTTTGTGCTGAGGACTGATGCGTCAAATACGGGACTTGGGGCTGTTTTGCTGTGGGAGCAAGAGAGGATGAAATTGCCCATCGCTTATGCAAGCAGGAAATTGCTCTCTAGGGAGCAAAAGTACTCCGTGATTGAGAAGGAGTGCCTAGCCTTAGTATGGGGGATAGGAAAATTCCATACATATCTTTTCGGGAGGGAGTTTACCTTACAAACGGGCCGTCAGCCGCTCTTATACTTGAAAAAGGCAAAGGTCGCCAACGCAAGATTGATGCGTTGGGCGTTGTCTTTGCAACCGTATACTTTCCGAATCGAGGCGATTCGAGGGTCGGAAAATGTGGGTGCTGATTTTTTAAGTAGGGTGTAATTAGCAGATCATTTCCGTTCAGTATTAAAAATTGAATGTTTTAATAATTGTTTATGTTCACATTCCGTGATTTTTCTAAAAGTGTTACCACTTTTATTTAAGGGGGGAGGTATTGTCACGGAATTGTATAAATCCTTTTTATTTTTTAAATACATGTACTCGGGTTTCGTTTTTCATCGTAACAACGATACCCGAGGGTGATTTATGTATATTGTGCAATATTTCGAAACAGTGAGTTCGGTTCACCCTATGCCGCACGTGCGAAGTGCTTTCGATGGGAAAAACCGAATACATCAAGCGCAGGGACGATGTAGGGCTGCATCGTCTGTGTATAAATGCCTCACCGTAAGACTAAATCTTCACATTACGGAACGTCTTGTCAGTGAGCAGTCTACTTAAGGATTTGCACATCTTCATCTGTAGAGGTATGTAAATTATTTATCAATTTCTGATGAATATTTTCTATGTAGCTTCGACTTGCGTAGTACAATTCAAATATTTTCTATTCTTGTTTGTGACTTAATAAGAGCTTTATATTAGCAATATAAAGTGGCATTTTCAGGAAACGTTTAATACCATAGGATTATTATCGGACACGGGTAGGTTCACTTCTTAACTTGTTTATTGCTTTGTAATGTTGTGCTGATAATGTAATTTGTATAACTTACCGTATATAACGTCATTACATGTTATCGTATATGCCCGTGTCAATCATAATACACGGTGTTAGATTAATTTTCAGCTGATCAGAGTCGACGAGGTCCCAGCTATAGAGCTGATCATAAAAGTTAAACATAGCAACTGTAAAGCTAACCATCGCAGCCGTAGAGCTGAATTAACAGTGTGTTGCTTGAGTATGAGGTGAATGGGCGTTGCTGACCGATTGGTGGGCGTTGATCGCTTGATTGACCAAGGAATTGAATGGTGTTCGGTGACTACCTGTAATGCTGACTGGTTGATTGACCAGTGTGACTGATAGCCAAGTGTGCTAGTGACGGAGTGTTTTGAGTTACTCCATACATGTAATATTTTAGCCGTGGGCTAATTTTGGGGTTTTGTGATAACCAGTGGTTTGGGATTGTAAAGATATTTTGTGTGATATCTATCCCATTGTTTTCATCATTTTATTATTTGAATAAAGTACCTCATTTTCCATTATTTGAGGGTATACATTTTTACTATATGAGTAAAGTACATCATTTTTTCTATTTGAGTAAAACACATCATTCTTTTCGTCGTCTGCAATTACCGTGAATCATTAACCTTTGTCCTTGTACTGTGTATTTATTTATTTGTATTCATATTTGGGTTACATTATTAGGTTCGTGCGGATTATGTTAATTTGTCCAATATTTGGATATTATACACGCACGTATTAATCATAAAATTTTTCCCATTCAAGTCATTCATCAATAAACATTGCATTTGTATCACCATCAAAAGTGTACTGTTATAAATCCGAAATTCAACCCGGTTATCTTGTTACAATGGTGTCAGAAGTGGGATCTCGGATTTAAAGGAACAATAAAATTGTTGTTTCATTATTCTTGTATGATCTTATGTGTGTTTCAGACGTTCCTGACAAGACAGTGAGGTTAAGTAGCCATATAACATTACTTTATTAAGTTTTTTTGGGTATACATTTCATGTTTTTGTTGCCTTCTGAGAAGGAAAATACGGTTTGTTTGTTGAAATCATAGCAATTTTTTTTTCTCACAATAGTGCACTTTAGATTGGTCGTATCAGATTTTTAAAATGTCGTCAATGAAAGAACTTGTGGAACTGGGGAAACAGTTGGGCTACGAAGGGGAGTCTCTTAGAACTTTTGTTCGTGAAGAACAGGCTTGGGAAAGAGATCAGAGGTTAAAGGAGAAGGAAATAGAGAAGCAGGCTGAGGAAAGAAAGATAACATTTGAAAGGGAGAAAATGCTATTTGAGGAAAAGAAGATAGAATTGGAGAAGGAGAAGATAGAATTAGAAAAGCAAGCAGAGAAGGAGAAGATAGAATTAGAAAAGTAAGCAGAGAAGGAGAAGATAGTTAGAAAAACAGGCCGAAAGGGAAAGGATAGGATGGGAAAGGGAAGCAGAAAGGGAGAAGGTAGAACTACTTAAACAAATAGAGGATAGGAAGTTAGAAGGGGAAAAACGAGCGAGGTTTGAAGCTTTGGAGATAGAAGATAGAAATAGTGAGAGGGAGTATCAGAGAAATTCTGAGCTATTGAAAACCAAAAGGGAGGGGGAACATGATTCTAAACTGAGAGGTCCAAAATTGCCCCCATTTGAAGACGGTAAAGATAACATGGATAGTTATCTAAATAGGTTTGAAAGGTACGCCGCTGTACAAAAATGGAAAAAAAGAAAAACGATTGGTCGCTCCATCTTAGCGCGTTGCTTAAGTGTAAAGCGTTAGACGTGTATTCTCGATTACCCAACGTCGATTCGCTAAATTACCTCGCGTTGAAAGAGACACTTCTGAAGAAATACGAGCTAACTGAGCAAGAGTTTCGCAAGAAATTTAAGTATAGCAAACCCGAGAGAGGCGAGACATTCACCCAGTTCGTGATTAGGACGTGCAATTACTTGCATCGATGGGTAGAATGTGTTAAAGTCGTGAAGTCATTTGAGGGTCTTATCGATTTCTTGCTTCGGGACCAGCTATTGACAACTTGTGGCAAGGAGTTATATTTATTCTTAAGGGAAAAGTCCTTCACGAATATATATGACATGGCCACACAGGCGGATTTATTCGCTGAAGCTCGGGGAGGTTCGCAGAATGTCATCTCGCGAGACAGCAAAGGTGGGAATCAGGTCAGGGACCAAAAACCCAGGTAACCTGAAAAACCTGTCAGGGATAACCAGGGAAGGCATAAGGACAAGCAATGTTTCATTTGCAAGGAGTGGGGTCATATCTCCCCCAATTGTCCTAAGCGGAAGGAATCGGTCCAGAGAGTCGCGGTAGCCATTGAAGGCAGACGGTCGGTAGATGGAAAACTCGATGTTTCCCAGCGGGCTAACCGGGAAGCAGTTCACGAGCCAGTGGTGCGTGCAGAGATCGGTCGCGGACGCTATACAATCAATCGGCACGTGTATTTTCCCCGAAGCAAGGGTACCGACAGCGAATGGCACTGTCAACGGACAAAAGGTGACCGTTTTACGAGACACAGGGTGCACTACTGTAGTCGTGAAACGGAGCCTCGTTCGCGATGACCAATTGCTTGGGTTTAAGTCGCCTTGTATGCTACTGGACCAAACAATTGACCACGTTCCTGTCGCAAGGATAGGTATCGAAACACCTTTTCTGACCGGAACCGTTGAAGCGTTGTGCATAGCCAACCCGATCTATGAACTTACGATTGGTAATGTGCAGGGATCTAGACTCCCAACCATGTCAGACTTCCGATTCCCGATCATCCAAGCAGTGCAAACTAGAGCTCAGGTAAAGGAGGATAACAAACCCCTACGTAAATTACAGGTACCGGAAACCATTACTGATATCTCCCGTGAAGAATTTTTGAACGAGCAAGAACGTGACGCGTCTCTACGCGTAACCGCAGAGAAAGTGTTGTCGGGTACTGTGAGGAAGTGTAAGAACGGGGGGGTCCTCTAAATTTCTACTTCGAAAGGGTTTAATGTACAGGGAATATACTACGCCTGATGATAGGAAATTCTTGTAACTAGTTGTTTCCCAGGAATTCAGGTCGCATGTACTCAAGGTCGCGCACGAATCGAGTATGGCGGGTCATTTAGGTAAGAAGAAAACAACTGATAGGGTATTAGGAGAATTCTATTGGCCCGGTGTCAATAGCAATGTAAGGCGGTTTTGTCGTTCGTGCGATGTTTGCCAGAAGACGGTCTCTAAGGGAAGGATAACTAGAGTACCGTTAGGTCAGGAAGAAAGACGAGACAAACCGTTTTTGCATTGACTTTCGGCAACTGAATAAAATCACCGTGTTCGATGCAGAACCAATGCCAGACAGAGAAAATTTATTTTCAAAGTTGGCAGGTCATAAATACCTTTCCAAGTTAGACCTTACCAAGGGATATTGGCAGGTACCAATTGCTGATAATGACCGAGAGTTAACGGCATTCGCGACTCTCAGAGGTCTTTAACAATTTAAAGTCATGTCTTTCGGTTTAGTCAACGCCGGTGCGTCGTGCGTTCGTCTAATGCGCAAATTGTTAAACGGTATGAAAAACGTCGACAGTTTTATAGATGATATCTTCGTTTATACGTATACCTGGGATGAACATGTTATGAGTATTGAGGGATCTGTGCGATAGACTTCACACTGCTAATCTTACAGCAAGGCCCACCAAATGTAGTATACGATATTTTGACCTAGAATGTTTGGGCCATCTTGTAAGTGGACTAGGCCAGTTGAAACCCCACCCAGACAAAATAGGAGCCGTCAGAGATGCACCTAGACCAGAGACCAAGAAACAAGTAAGATCTTTCCTAGGTTTGATTGGGTTTTACAGGAAATTTGTCCCCAATTTTTCGGCTATTGCCAGCCCATTAACAGACTTGACTAAGAAAGGGGAACCGAATAAAGTTTCCTGGGGTGTGTGCCAGGAAAATGCGTTTAACGCTTTAAAACAGAAACTGATAAGTGCACCAATCTTAAAGTTGCCAGAATTGAACAAAGCTTTTGTGCTGAGGACTGATGCGTCAAATACGGGACTTGGGGCTGTTTTGCTGTGGGAGCAAGAGAGGATGAAATTGCCCATCGCTTATGCAAGCAGGAAATTGCTCTCTAGGGAGCAAAAGTACTCCGTGATTGAGAAGGAGTGCCTAGCCTTAGTATGGGGGATAGGAAAATTCCATACATATCTTTTCGGGAGGGAGTTTACCTTACAAACGGGCCGTCAGCCGCTCTTATACTTGAAAAAGGCAAAGGTCGCCAACGCAAGATTGATGCGTTGGGCGTTGTCTTTGCAACCGTATACTTTCCGAATCGAGGCGATTCGAGGGTCGGAAAATGTGGGTGCTGATTTTTTAAGTAGGGTGTAATTAGCAGATCATTTCCGTTCAGTATTAAAAATTGAATGTTTTAATAATTGTTTATGTTCACATTCCGTGATTTTTCTAAAAGTGTTACCACTTTTATTTAAGGGGGGAGGTATTGTCACGGAATTGTATAAATCCTTTTTATTTTTTAAATACATGTACTCGGGTTTCGTTTTTCATCGTAACAACGATACCCGAGGGTGATTTATGTATATTGTACAATATTTCGAAACAGTGAGTTCGGTTCACCCTATGCCGCACGTGCGAAGTGCTTTCGATTGGAAAAACCGAATACATCAAGCGCAGGGACGATGTAGGGCTGCATCGTCTGTGTATAAATGCCTCACCGTAAGACTAAATCTTCACATTACGGAACGTCTTGTCAGTGAGCAGTCTACTTAAGGATTTGCACATCTTCATCTGTAGAGGTATGTAAATTATTTATCAATTTCTGATGAATATTTTCTATGTAGCTTCGACTTGCGAAGTACAATGCAAATATTTTCTATTCTTGTTTGTGACTTAATAAGAGCTTTATATTAGCAATATAAAGTGGCATTTTCAGGAAACGTTTAATACCATAGGATTATTATCGGACACGGGTAGGTTCACTTCTTAACTTGTTTATTGTTTTGTAATGTTGTGCTGATAATGTAATTTGTATAACTTACCGTATATAACGTCATTACGTGTTATCGTATATGCCCGTGTCAATCATAATACACGGTGTTAGATTAATTTTCAGCTGATCAGAGTCGACGAGGTCCCAGCTATAGAGCTGACCATAGAAGTTGAACATAGCAGCTGTAGAGCTAACCATAGCAGCCGTAGAGCTGAATTAACAGTGTGTTGCTTGAGTATGAGGTGAATGGGCGTTGCTGACCGATTGGTGGGCGTTGATCGCTTGATTGACCAAGGAATTGAATGGTGGTCGGTGACTACCTGTAATGCTGACTGGTTGATTGACCAGTGTGACTGATAGCCAAGTGTGCTAGTGACGGAGTGTTTTGAGTTACTCCATACATGTAATATTTTAGCCGTGGACTAATTTTGGGGTTTTGTGATAACCAGTGGTTTGGGATTGTAAAAGATATTTTGTGTGAAATCTATCTCATTGTTTTCATCATTTTATTATTTGAATAAAGTACCTCATTTTCCATTATTTGAGGGTATACATTTTTACTATATGAGTAAAGTACATCATTTTTTCTATTTGAGTAAAACACATCATTCTTTTCGTCGTCTGCAATTACCGTGAATCATTAACCTTTGTCCTTGTACTGTGTATTTATTTATTTGTATTCATATTTGGGTTACATTATTAGGTTCGTGCGGATTATGTTAATTTGTCCAATATTTGGATATTATACACGCACGTATTAATCGTAACCTTTTTCCCATTCAAGTCATTCATCAATAAACATTGCATTTGTATCACCATCAAAAGTGTACTGTTATAAATCCGAAATCCAACGCGGTTATCTTTTTACACTATTCATTGCACGAATTTTTCCTGGCATTATCATAACAGTCGTTTGTATAAAAATAACGTATAACCCAAAACTATGCCGCAACAACGTTTCCATCATTTTATTTTTGATAGAAAGCATGCATTGATTATTGTCCCTGTCGCCATCTGTAGAGAGAAAACGGGGTAGAAACTCATTTATGTCTGCCAGTGTTTGAAGTTTCCTATTAGACTTTTCATTCATCACAAACTAAGGTTCGTTACATAAAAATATGAATCATAAAAATGCCCTCTTCCAGCAATCAGCTGATCATTGGAAATATTTTAACTTTGCCCCCCACCCCCACCCCCCCTTTCCAATCATCACTCACCCCCCCCACACACACACACACACGCAGGTAGGCTGAAGCATGCGCTGGAAGAAAGGCTAAGAATCTTATATAAAGAAGAATATTTATGTAAACCTCAGACAAGAACAAATTTATCAGTAACAACGTTTAGTCTCAACGGCTATCAGAAAACAGAGATCTGACAATAAAACAAAACAAGATTTAAAGAACGTTCAACCTATCAAAAACAATTGCTTCCTACACTGTCATTTTTGACATGAATTGTCGACAACCAGCAAAAACAATACTGTTTTTTATCTCCTTTTTTCAAACAAAAGTCCTAATTTTCAAACATTAGTGTTTCTTTCACTGTGATATCAGTGTTTCACAACCAGTGAGTGTGTTATATCAAAATATCATAACAGTTCCCAGATTTTATCTCAGGTATACAAGGTATTTACATGTATGTGTAATTTACCCCAATGTCAATTTCCATTCGCACGTTTTTTCCGACAACAGTCAAGCAAACTGCGATTTGAGCAAAACTACACAGTCTCCATCCCTAACTAATATGAGTCACATTTTGTTTCCGTGGCCTCTGTCGTCCTGGTAGCTAACTTAAAAATTCAGAGTATATCCAACTAAAGACTTGTAAACTCCGTGGATTAATAGAGTCCAAGGTTTGTATGATGTTTGCGTACTGACTAATTACGGATATTGCAAAATTTAATGCACCACACTTATTGCCAGCTTTAAGGACATGCTCGATTTTACTTCCATCAACATAAAATAGTAAATTATAAATCATAAAGCAGTATCACCCATCATGCAATAAACGGCGATTTAATGCGAATAGGCACTGTCTGAGGCAATCTTAATATCAAAACACAAACAGGCGACTTTCGGATTGCAAATAGTTTTCGTTGCTTGCAAATATACAGTGATTATTTAATAATATGTAAAAGGACATTTGTAACTTGTATTTCTGTAGGTTTAGAAGAGTGGGAAGTGCTAAATAAAACATCTATTGTTTTCTGAATTTCTTTATGTAGTATAAGACAAAACAAACACACACAAAACAAAACAGAAATTATAGTTCATTTCAAAGAGCGGCAATCAGTTACAGTGTACAGTTATTGTTTGAATTGGTCTATATATCTGGTTCACAGTAAATTGCCGTTCCCTTTACTATTACAGAAGTCCACTTCAAAAAAACTACATAGCTGTCCATAATAGTTTGACTTCATGAATTGTTATGAGAATCAAATTCCGTGCTTTTGCAAAACAAATGACTTTTTCATCAGTTTATGAATTCGTGTATATGCTTTTGTTTGTGTTGAGGTACTATTGTCTTCATAGAGGGATAATTTTTCGTTGGGTCTGTATATTCGAAGTTAGTGGCAACTACAGAATCCATGAAAACTTGTACCAAATGAATAGTAGTCAATTCAGAACAAGTTTCCTCGTCAGGTGTTATGGGAAAACTCTTAGCACTTGATCAGGTCTTTTTTGATATACTGGAAATTACTTATGGCCCCGTTGTTTATCTATTAATATTAAGAGAGAGAGATCAGAGAGATCAGAGAGAGAGAGAGAGAGAGAGAGAGAGAGAGAGAGAGAGAGAGAGAGAGAGAGAGAGAGGGAGAGAGAGAGTTCTGTGTTATGGTTAGGCATGAGGAATACAAGGAAATGCGTACAAATGTTTTGAGATGAACATAGATGACACGTCTTCCTTTTCTCCATACTTTTTTGATGATCTCGAAGGACCCCCAATTTTAGGTGTAATCATTATCTCTATATTTAGTTTGGAAATTAAAATGTGTTTTGTAAAAAATTAATGACATGATTCATATTCGTATCGACAAGTAAACCCTTATACAGATTATTCATGGGGTATATATTATTTTTTGTCTAAAATAAAACCTTTTGTAGTTAATGCTTTGTGTGGTACAATAACGTGCTGACTAAATGTACAATAATCATGTCTCTACGTTATATTTTCTTTCTTTTTTTTATGAACGTATCCACATTGCTTAGGAATCCCTTGTAAGAGAATTATACAATCCCAGCTGTAACTAGTTGATCATCCATAGAGACGTCTGTGTGTTAGCATATTTGGATGGGAACACTTTTCATTCCTTTATGGAGATGCAATTATGTTGTCAGATGACAAATAAAGTTTAACTTGAAAAGAGCACAAAGTAATGAAAGAGACATTGCCAACTGTTTTTAAAACGCCTAAATTTTATCCACGGTCTGTTTTTTCTAGATGACGGAAGTGATTCAAATTATATGAAAATGTTAATTGTGAAACTATATGAGCGTATATACTTATTATTGTCACAACAGTTCCAAATTTCATATTTTTAAAATTAATATCCAGGCTTTATTAACCAGGTATGTTAATTTAATAACAAAAAAAGAAAAGAAAAAATAACCAAACAAAAATCGTTCTATGGACCTTTTAAACAAATTAAATGCATCAATCACAATTATATAATATGCAGATAAACATAATCCTTTTTAAAATGGCTTATCTACAAGCGTTTAGTTATTACTAGCTGATTTTGATGGTACAACGATTCACATTAGCCCATGGTCGGCCTTATCTGTGTCGGCGCACGTGTGAAGTGTTGTTTTAACCCCGCGTGTCCTTGGCACATTTACTCACCAAAATACCTACTGCAGTAATTGCTAACCGTAAATAATCTGGCTCAGCGCGTGTCAGGAACTTATCAGCTATACTATATTTCCAAGTTTGAAGCGAGTTTCGGTTTGATGGAGTTTTATTTAGTGTAAAATTGAAAATTAGGATCGAAATTTGTTTCGGTTTTCGAATAGAGAGGTTTTGATTTACTGGCTAAAAAGATGATCATAAAGAAAAGTAAATACAGAGAGAGAGAGAGAGAGAGAGAGAGAGAGAGAGAGAGAGAGAGAGAGAGAGAGAAGAAAGAGAGAGAGAGAGATGCTTATTCCTTGCCTAAAATCGACCATGTTTTCATTTTAATTAACTTCGAAAACTCAAACTCTGAACACTCGATTACCATGGATCACTTAAAATCACAGACTTGTCTCGACCATACAAATACCATTTAAAACTCAAAACTCTGTTCAGTTTGCAGACTTTCAGCATAGTGTTGCATGCATCAAGGGCGAGAACAGATCACAGGTTCAAAATCACGTCATGACTTGATCGCACTTGTTGTTTTATTAATTTCAAATCTAAGGTTGGTGTAAATGCCATTATAGAGGAAGATGATATACTGTAGCACTCAACCGTTGCTAACGATCATGGTAGCGAGTTTGATGCAGTTAACTCTACTATTTATTGCACTAATTTTCCCTGTCATCATTATAACAGTTGTTTATTTCAAAATAACGTATAACCCGAAACATGAGTGTTTCTTTCACTGTGATATCAGTGTTTCACGACCAATGAGTGTGTTATATCAAAATAGCATAACAGTTCCGAGATGTTATCTCAGGTATACACGGTATTTACATGTATGTGTAATTTACCCCAATGTCAATTTCCATTCGCACGTTTTTTTCTGACAATAGTCAAGCAAACTGCGATTTGAGCAAACTGCGCAATCTGCTTCCAGCCCTCCATTCCTAACGAACATGAGTCACATTTTGTTTCCGTGGCCCCTGTCTTATTGCTTGACCTACGTGCAGGTGAAGAACAAAGCCAAGACAATAAAATATATCTTAAAATGCAAAGAAACGTATTAGGCATAATTATATTTTAGTTGTTCATGTATACTATAGTTTTTCTACTTTGGCTTTGTGAAGAAAAAATAACAAAAAGAAAAAACAACAATCACAGTGTTTTAAAAATAATAAGATTATTCTTTAATTTTATTTTTTTTCTCGACAGACTTTTAATATTAGTCTGGAAAAGAAGCATAAAAAATATCATTCTTTAACAATGAAAACTGAATATTGGGCTGAAGAATTTATATATTCCATGTTACTAATTCACACATTTTTAATTATTCATAAGCGAGTGAAACAGAAACTTTAGTTTGAAAATGTAATAGTGTGAATTTTCTCATTGTATAGAAGTGTTTATTTGCTTTCAACTTGTATAATACTCCATGCTTTAAACTGCAGATAATTCTTAATAAAAAATCAACTTCAGAAACTATTTGTATTGTCGAAACAAGAAGCTACTGCAGCTGCAATGCATGCTGTCCATTCTTCTACAATAGGCATGTCCAACTTTCTCAAGGTCGCGGACCGGATAATCGATTTTTAAAGCCACACCCTATGATGTAACTAAGCGGATAAAACCAGGTTGCAGACCATAGGTTGCACATACCTGTTTTAATTCCTACACATTCACATGTTACTGAGAGTAACCTATAACAGTACTGGTGTCTAGTCATAAATATTCAAATTTTACCATTGAATAAACATATTTATTCCTACTTTCAACTGCACGGTCATAAAGGTACTTCTGTACACACACACAGAGACACACACACACACACACACACACACACACACACACACACATATATATATATATATATATATATATATATATATATATATATATATAAAGTTACATTCGGATGTCTTGGTCATTACACCTTCACATTATATATCGTCATGTCATTCGTTATGTTATTGAGCGTTTTGCAAAAAGATGACTTTTTCATCAGTTTATAAATTCGTGAATCTGCCTTTGATTTTGATGGGGTGCTATTGTCTTCATAGATGTATAATATTTCGTTGGATCTGTATATTTGAAGTTTTTACAACTACGAAATCCACGGGAACTGGTACCAAACGAATACTAGTCAATTCAATCCAAGTTGTCCCGTCAGGTTTTATGGGAAAACTCTTAGCACTTGCTCAAGGCTTTGTTGTTATACAACACAATACTTATAGCCCAGTTGTACATGGATTAGCATTGTGAGAGAGAGAGAGAGAGAGAGAGAGAGAGAGTTCTGTGTTGTGTTATGGTGTTATGGTTAGGCAGGAGGAGTCCGCGGAAATGCGTACACATATTTTGAGATGAACATAGATTACACTTCTTACTTTTCCGCCATACATTTATGATGATCTCAAAGAACACCCAATTATATGTAAAATTATGATCTCTGTATTTGGTTTGGGAATTAAAATGTCTATTATAAAAATAAATTACATGATTGTTAGTTGTATCGACAAGTAAACCCTTAAACAGATTAATAATGGGTTATATATTATTTTTTTTTTTTATATAAGAAAACTTTTTTCATAGTTAATTCTATGTTTGTTACAAAAACCTGCTTACTAAATTTAGAATAATCATGTCTCTATGGTATGTTTTCTTTCTTTTATTTTCTTTTATGCACGTATCTATATTGCTTTGGAATCGCTAATAAGAGAATTGCACAAACCCAGCTGTAAGTAGCTGATCGTCTGTTGAGAGGTATCTGTGCCAGTATATTTGGATGGGAACACTTGTTATTCATGTATGGAGATGAAATTTTGTTGTCAGATGATATGGAATGACAAATCAAGTTTAGCTTAAAAGAGCACAAATTAATGAATGAGCCATTGCCAACTGTTTATATAATTCCTAAATTTATCATCGGTATGTTTTTCTAGCTGACGAGAACTGTTAAAATTATATGAAAATGCTAATTGTGAAAACGTACGAGCGGATATACTTATTATTGTGATAAAAGTTCCAAATTTCATTGATTTATTATTTTTATTAATACCAGGGCTTTATTAACCAGTTATGTTAATTTAATTCTATAAAAAAAATAAACAAATAAATAAACTCGTTATATGGATCCTTTATACAAACTAAAAGAATCAATCACAGTTATATAATAAGCAGATACACATACTCTTTTTAAATGGCTTATCTACAAGCGTTAGTTATTAATAATTCACCTTAAAAGCTGGCTAGTTTTGATGGTGCAAGGACTTCACATTAGATCATAGTCGGCCTAATCTGTGTCGGCTTACGTGTCAAGTGTTGATTTAACCACGCGTGTACTTGGCACATTTTCTCACCGATAGGGCTAATACAGTAATTGCTAACCGTCAGTAATCTGGTCCAGCGCGCGCCAGGAATTTAGCAGCTAATTTAGGATCGAAATTTGTTTCAGTTTTCAAATAGAGTTGTTTTGATTTATGTATGTATATATATATATAAATATATATATATATATATATATATATATATATATATATATATAACCTTTTTAATTTTATTATCTTTTTTGTTTTTGTTTTTAGAGGTAATGTACATTTCTGTTACGTTACAGCCTAAATAAATCTAAAACACCCCGTTCCACAGTCTTTTATGAAGAAAAATGGACAGAGTTACTATGCAAAGTTCATAACGTCTTGGAAGATATAAAGAAAGATCAATCTATAACAAGGAGGAAATTTGATTATGATCATTATACACATTAGACCTGCTTGTTCGTGTATTCAAGCCTAATCTCTGTTGAATATTTGAAGTTTCTTAATGTATTCTGTCTGCATTGTGTCTCCTCTACAAAAACAACACGGGAGAAAAATATTATTTGGATGCCTCTTTGAAATTTACTAATAGCTCTCCTAAATAGTGCACACTTATTTTGTTTTATGAACAAGTCATGGATTATAGAAGGCTTTAATCGTTCTTATTAAATCTAAAATACCCAATTTGCTACTAATAGAACAAAGGGAATAACAATAGATCAGCTCTTGAGTTTACGAATTATATAATATCTGTAGATTATGAGGAATAGATTGTTATCACGTAGAAAGTTTACTGTTCATGAAAATTACATCTGAAATATCAAACAAATGTTTTGATATACGAGCTTATTGATGTACGCTATCATGTACTTCTGAGTACATGTATGGAACCTCGAGGCTGTCACCTTGATGTCTGAAGTATCAATTGACAATAAATATATTACCTCGATTAGGGATAATCATAATGAGTTTGTCCTTTAATTCTTTAATGCTTTGAAGGATTCATGATCTTTTCGGGATTAAACAATGTTCCAAAATACGCCGAGTGCAGTAACTCCCTAAATCTGAACCGTTCATGCAAGGCATAATACTGTTTATTTTCATTTTCATTTTGCAGGATAAAGTGAATCCTCGTTGTCTGTGATGTCACACTGTCAACAAGTTCTTTTTTTGTGTTAAAATAATTATGTTAGTTCTTAGTTCTTATTGATACTTTAGACTGTGTAAGCAGGCCCGCCGTAAAAGAGAAGGGGGGGGGGGGGAGGCAATTGCCCAGGAGTCCGGCGATTTCTAGGGCCCGCCGACAAATCAGTTATATAATGAATAAATTAATCTTTGCAGTAAATATTAAAATTTGTTCCTTGCAAGAGTTTAAGTTATGATAGATTACAATAGGTTATATATACAAAAAATGAAACTAGTTTTGTTGCCCATGACTGCTCTGCTCAGAGGCCGGGAATTTCTGTTGACGGGCCTGTGTCTAAGAATGCCCCGATTGTCCGTTATGTCCCATTTACACCCATCTACATGTTTTGTGTAATAAATATGTACGTCCTTGGTTTTAATTGATATTTCAGACTATTTGTGTAAATAAATGATTTGATCGAACGGCGCGTCCTCAGTTCCAATTCATTGTTTAGACTATTTGTGTAAATATGACCTGATGCCCGCAATGAACCATTGCTTACAGTCTCTATGTTTCTGTAAATTATTATGTGCGTCTTTCGTTTTACATGGTACGGCGGACCATCAGTGTAAACATGTACATTCAATAATCATATATAATTTAACAAAAACACTTCTTTTTAAAGAAATATTATATAAAATAAACAAAATCCAAATAGAATAAACGCAATAATAATTAACAAAAAGGAATCAGCTTGAGATACCATAAATGATATGATGATCTCATATTTTCTGGAATAAGTTGATAGTGTAAATTTAATCACACCCGAACTATCAAAAAAGACATTTTCATACATGTGATTATTTATGTAATACATGTATGTAAAAGTATGGAACCACCAGGCTGCCACCTTGCTGTATGAATTAGCAATTAACAATTGATGTATTACCTAGGGAAGGGATAATCATAGTGCAATCATCATTTGTTTCTGGAAAGGGTCAAGGATCTGTCCACGATTAAACAACGAACCACTATTACTTATGTTTGCACTAACTACCTAAGTCTGACTATTCATGCACGGCCTCATTATGTTTTAGTTTTAAATTTCATTTTACAAGTTAAAACGAGTTCCAATTGTTCATGTATAACATTGTCCGCCGTCTCCGTGTTTATGTTAATAGTGTGTGTCCTTAGTTTGTATTGATAGTTCAGACTAGATGTGTAAATATGTCCTCATTGCCCATGATGTACCAATGTCCACAGTCTCCATTTCTGTGTTAGTAGTGTGCGTCCGTTAATAGTGTGAGTCCTTAGTTTGTATTGATAGTTCAGACAAGATGTGTAAACATGTCCTCGTTGTCCATGATGTACCAATGTACACAGTCCCTATGACTTTGTTAATAGTGTGCGACCGCAGTTTGTTTTGATAGTTCAGACAAGATGTGTAAACATGTCCTCGTTGTCCATGATGTACTAATATCCACAGTCTCAACATTTTTGTTAATAGTGTGCGTCTGTAGTTTGTATTGATAGTTCAGACTAGATGTGTAAAAATGTCCAGGTTGTCCATGATGTACCAATGTCCACAGTCCCAATGTTTTTCTCAATAATTACGTGCGTCGTTAGTATGTATTGATAGTTTATTTTGTCTGAGTAAACATGTCCTCATTGACCATGATGTCCACAGTCTCTGTGCTTGTGTCAATAGTTACGTGCATCTTTTGCCTGTATTGATAGCTCATTGTATTTGCATACAGATTTCCTCTTCGACCATGATGTACCATTTTCCACAGTCTTCACGCTTTTTGAAAATAAGTATTGTCTTATGTTTTAAGTATGGTATAGACCATCAGTGTAAAAGCGTGCGTTAAATTCTTAGATCTTATTTAACTAGCAAACTTTATATAAAATAGCTATTATGAAACAAAAAATAGAATCCAAATAAAGCAAAGTCAGTAATAATATCAAAAAAAAAAAAAAATTCAGTTTCAGATTTCATAATTTATGTGATGGTTTCAGATTTTGTAGAATAGGTTGGCGTCATCTATAAATTATTCTTGATAGTATCAATTTACGCACACCTGCAATAGCACAATACACATTTTGATACACGAACTTATTTACCAACTCCGTCATGTGCTTCTGTCCAGACACATTTATGAACTGTGTGGAATCGCCAGGCTGCCACATTGCTGTATGAAGTAACAATTACCAATTAACGACTGATACATTACATAGAGAAGGGATAATCACATTGTGGTCGCTCTTTGATTTTTGGAAACGGTTAAAGATCTGTCCGGGATGCAAAAACGAACCACAATTACGTCTGAGTGGACTAATCCTTAGAGTGTGAACCGTTCATATACGGATTAACACTGTTTCTCTTCATTTTCATTTTGCTAGATAATGGGAGTCCCAGTTGTCCATGACGTCCCATTGTCTACAGTTTCCATGATTTGGTCAAAAGTTGTGTATGTCCTTAGTTTGAATGGCTAGTACAGACCATTTGTGTAAACGTGTGCGTCCTCGCTTGCATTGCGAAAATTCATATTCCTTAGAATCAATCATACAGTATCCTCCTCGATACATCATCTTTTGCAATAAATTTACTGCCAGAAAATATATCTCTTTTCACTCCAAGATAGCCAGAACAAATGTCCTCGGTACGGGGTTCCATACCCGAGTCCTCGATTTCCACCAAGTACAAGAATGTGTGTGAGAGAGAGAGAGAGTGAGAGAGACAGAGAGAGAGAGAGAGAGAGAGAGAGAGAGAGAGAGAGAGAGAGAGAGAGAGAGAGAGAGAGGAGAGTTTGGTTGGGGACTGAACTAAATCATAGTTGTGAGTACGTTGTTCTTATAGTATGCTATAATTTATCAAATATTTAAAAATATGTTCAAGAGGGACCAGAAAGAAGGGGAAAGTAGCAATCAAAAGAGAACAAGTAAAATAACGATGGGAATTTTTTTATGTAAACATATTTAATTCGATCTTGTAAACAGAAAAGAGAAAACAAATAATGAAAGAAATAAAATGTATATGAAATAAAATAATAGTAATGAGTGGTGCTATAATTAAATAGAAACTATTGTGGAAATATCTGATAACAAAGAATCTGAAGCTGCCCACCCAACAACCAAGCTGCTCTGGAACTTTATACATGTAATAAAGAAATGACATAGACTGTCAGGATAGCCACGAATATTGGAATACTCCGCATGGAAAGAATAGCATTATTTAGCCTAAATATATTTATTTCTTAATTTATATAGATAACATTTACAATCGGTAGAAAATGAGGTATTAACGATGCGAACGGAAGCCAAAGTGTTATACAGTTCTTCTCCTTTAAATATACAGAAAACTGTAACGATAGTGACGGAGTAAATTATATCACAGTAGAATAAATTAAAGGTTGAATACTGCAGATATCAAAGTTTATAATAAGTTTCTTAATCCAATCATTTGCGATATGGCACAAGAAGTACAAAACATGAAGAAAGAAAATCACGCGTAAAGTATCAATAAGTGAGACAGGAGAGAAAAATAAGGAAATTAATAGAAAGAGAAATCATAGGATATATATCGAGAATATTACTTTCCGTGTAATAAATAGAATTATTTCTCCATCTGATTTCCAGAAATAAGAAGAAGCAAACGGTTAAAGGTCGAAATCAGGTCCAAGGGTGCTTGTCAGGCATCGCTCATTTCCCCGGGATGTAACTGCCATCTCCGACATATTTACATATTTACATAACTTCCCGCAGCCGTCTCGGCAACACCGCTGATCCTGTTGGCACTCATTGTCCGACAGACAGTGGCCGGGCAATATCACTCACGGGCCAACATTTTTCACCACGGGACACGAACCTGAGGAAACAAAAGGTAATTACTCCTGAAAATATGAATATAAAAATGGTGAAAACATTCCCTAATTCTGAACAGTTTGTTTTATATTCATCCCACCATCTTTTTTATCTCATCCCTTCAATAAAATCGGAGATATTGTGATAGTGTCCGTCTGTCCGTAAGTCTACATCTCATCCTAAACCGCCGGGGGGTGGGGGGACTGATTGTGGGAGGAAACTTTTGTACCTAAAGCACATTGGTACAAATATTCTTAAGTTTGGGAGATGACAAAAATGGCTTGTGACTTCATGCTAGTCAGAGGAAGTGTAGGCATGTAGGGGATTCAGATAAAGTGGTCGAATAATTAAAGTTGTGTTATAATGATAATCTATCAAACGTACGATAGCTTGGAAATACTAAATTGGTTACGGGAAAGGAGAGAGAGAGAGAGAGAGAGAGAGAGAGAGAGAGAGAGAGAGAGAGAGAGAGAGAGAGAGAGAGAGAGAGAGAAAGTTACCGAGTGACGGTTGAACGATTCTAATTGGACAACAGATCCCCGTTCTGTCGCCAGGGACATCTTGGCAGAAGAAGCCTGCAGAACACTGATTAGTGACAGGTGGTACACATCGCCCATTCGGTATCCCTCCATTTTGGCTTTTTAGGGGTAGCAATTGCATATTTAGAGGGCAGCACATCCTCGACCCATCAACTGACGTGGAACTGCAGAAGTAGCCTAAAGGACACTGGTTGACCCCAAAAGGGTTGCAAGGACCTACAGGATTGCCGTCCGAGGGGCAAGTGACTTTAGCGCTGTCGGGCAACAAAGACCAGAACCGTCATTGAGGCTGTATCAGTGATACCCTCTCGGGCAGGTACTTGGAAACGTGCGCGGAATACAGTCCCTGCTCACTGGCGTTCCCATTGGACATCTCCGGGTGTCCAACGGGAGCTCCCCGGCATTGATCCCTGAAAGGTGATAAAAAATCAAATTAGGATTGTCTGAGTAAAGAGTAGGAAAACGAGGCAAAAGATAATAATGAGTTTTCAAGATACAAAATAAATTATTTTATATCATGGAATGTTGGGTTTCGTGAAAGATGAAAACATTATGTGTTCACATATTCGATTTGTTGACCTTTCCTGTCATCCGGACATATTCAGGTCATGATTCACTGGGCAGAGGTGAAAACTCTCCAGATCGTTAGAACAGTAGCAAAGTACAGAACCCATCTCCAATTTTAAGCTGTCAATGTCATTTTGAGAAGTTCTCTTCCCTAACCGTTAGGAAAAAAACACTCATTGGAATGTAACCGTTACTATATTGATTACTGTATTAGATCATCTGTTCTAATTTTCAAAGTTTTGGAAGTACAAGGACAAGAGCTGAGTTTTACCCATCTCGCCAGCCTCCCACCACACCCTGTTCAATCCCCACAAATCCGCACCCGCTCCCTCCACCGAATATATTTTTTTTCGGGGAGGAAACAATGAACAGTCTAAAATTACGTCATATCTGGACTAAGAAGTAAACTAAGAAATGAAACTGCAAAAATAAATTTCACGATCGAAAGTATATTCCGTGAAAGCAAGATTAAATTGCACTGGCCCCATTTTGATATTAATTTTAATACAAGCATAAGACAAAGTACTTAAAAACATATCGCAATCCAATTCCATATAAACTAAAACATTAGGTAAATTTGATTAATTATTAATATAATCATATGCTTAAATTACAAGGTTTTCTTAATGCTATAAAATGTTCCAGCTCGAAAAGTGTATCATTGAAATGTTATCCAATCCGAAAAATATGGAATATTTTCATACCTATAACTAACAGCGATATGATGGCCAACACAAATGGAATTGTTCGTTCGAGCAATTTACTATGTCGTTCAGATACACAGGTGATTAAGTAGTTGCTAATTGGAGGGAATTTATACTGTGCGTGTGGTGTTTCCTAGAAGAGGGTTTTCTAGGAAAAAATGTGACATCATACATTACATTTTCATATTAAAAAGCGGCATTGCTTGACCTAAAGTTTGATGTCAAGAAAACATATAAGAAAGAAGTAAACACTGAGTAATCAAGTGAAATATTGGCCGTAGACCCCCCATCGAACGTCATAACGTATGCACAAAGAAAGTATGATATATGCAACAAAGCGAAGATCTACTTCGAAGTAGAACAGTACGGCATGCCTGGACGTAACCTTTAGCCAATTAATAGATGCATTTCTTTAGAGCGAATAAAATGTCGTATAACGTCAAAATGATGAATTTTTTGTCTAATTGATATACGATGAGGTTTATTATTTTTTATTACCACAGTCTGAAAGCACGTATTTAAAATACATATGTTGCTATGATGAAGATATTAAGAAAAAGTTCCTAGAATAAACCAGAAATATTTTGTTACATTCAACCAAAACTCCAATTTGCCTAGGTAAACTGTTGATATATTCTGTCCTACAGGGTGTGATGATTTGAATGTAAGAAACAAAATCATCAAATAAGATATTTACGTGAAAGACCGACAAGTTACATATTATTACACTCGGCTATGATCAGGACCTTTATTTTACTTACATTTCCTTCAAACAGAATTAGAGGCCGCAAAACAAACTGCGCCCGATCTGAAGTAATGTCATAATGATGATCATGGTGATGTTTACGACAAATAATTATGCATGTAATTATAATGATGATTATGATGAGGATGAGGATGAGGATAATAGGGATGATAAATCATAGTCGTTATCATCAGACGATAGATTCAGGAAATGTATATATTTCTGGCATAGGCACATCACTCCGTCACTCAGTTTAAGAAAACACCACGAATTCTAACGTTAACAAAAGAAAGTAATGCAAAAAATCTGAAAAGTGAGAGAGAGAGAGATGTTTGGTTGTTCTTGTTATTGTTGTTGATGCCGATGATGATGTTGATTATGATGCTTTTGTCATTATTATTATTATTATCATCGTCAGCATTGTCATTGTCTCGTCGACGATTAATACTATTACATGTAATAATAATAATAATAATAATAATAATAATAATAATAGTCGTTATGGTTAAAGAGCAGACTGAGAAAAAGCATATATTTATGGCATAGGTACACCTTCTCCGAGATTCAGTTTAACAAAAAACCTCGAATTCAAGTGTAAAACAAAGAAAGTAATGTTAGAATTTAGAAAAAGTACAGACATGTACGTTTGGCTGCTGTTGCTGATGATAATGACGATGAAGATGACACAATTTGTATTTATTCGTCATCGTCGTCGTGATGATGCTATTATTATTATTATTATTATTATTATTATTATAGTTCCTGTTTTTTAAGCTGAGGTTAAAATCTGTCCCTATTACGTAGAATTTCTTTTCAATATTAAATATGGGCTTAACAAGGTGCTTGTTCTAACAATGAGCTGTGCTCGCATGATAGGTTCTTGGCCGTGGTACCAAATGGTTGTTAATATTATTTACAGGCGAAAACTGGTATCATATAAATACAGAAATTAGTATTGCAGACAAATGTAAGCATTTCATGGCCGAGGTACCAAATAGTTTTTTAAAATACTATTCACCGACAAAAAGTGGCATCACCGAAATACATAAATTAGTATATCAGACAAATGTACATATTTCCTAATTGCTCTATATAATAGTCATAAGAATAACAATGCACGTGCCATACCTGTGACGTCAGAACGCGCATTTTATGATAATAATAATAATAATAATAATAATAACTTTATTTATCAGATGATAATACATTTGGTTCTGATTCAAGCAACCAATCTTACGTGTAGTCCTCAATAGTAGAATATTAAAACTATAAATGCAACGTCGATGTACAAATACAACTCTATTTACTACAGCGTCTGACACACTCAAATGAATCATAAAATACACACACATACATACTTGCATTGTATTAAAACATACATAACATATTCATGTAAATCGGGGAGATAGGAAGGTGGTGGTGGTATCCAATTAAGTATCTCAATTTGGTTGAGATTTGGCATAATGAGAAAGAAGAAAATTGTGAGGTGCGCTCTCTAAAGAAGAGAGTGCTGGTGTTTGTTTAATATAATTGGGAATGATATTATACAACATTGCTGCAGAATATGTAAAAGATGTTTTGTACAGAATCGTTTTGAATTTAGGAAAATGAAGTTTATATTACGAAATAGACCGCAGATTGTGTAAATGGATATTGGAAGCAGGAATTAGGAGATCATTGATATATTGTGGAGCCATGTTATGAAAAGATTTATGTGTCAAAATAGCTTTAAAGTACTTTACTCTATTAAACAAACGTAACCACTCTAAATTAATTAATAAATGAGAAGATGGATAGTTTGTTCTTGTAATAACTCTAGCGGCTCGTCTTTGAAGTTTAATTATTTGCTTAAGATTAGTAGTATTGCGATTCTCCCCTATGGTGCAACCATAAGCAAACAAAGGATATATATTTATCCATTATAAAACATTTTTAGCATAGATTCTGGCACATACGAAGACAGTCTGCTCAATAAGGCTATTATGGAGGATACTGCTGAACATCCGCGCTTTATTTGATTTTCCCACGATAAATGCCTGTTAATAATCACACCTAAAGGTTTTTGATTTTCTATGTTATTAATTAATTCCCTAAACAAAAATGTTGATATCCTCTAATTCTTTATTTTTTTTTGCCTTCATTCAATTGTCATACATTAATTTTTTTCTGTGTTTCATGGCATTTTGTTGGTCTCGCACCACAGTATACTAGCATCAAAGTCCTGTTGTAAATTTTGTTCAAGAGAAGGGATTGTATTTTGAATCAGATATGTAAGACTTGGGGATTTGTCTAAACGAGAAATGTAGGAGAATGTCGCTAGTATGTTTTAAAGGAGATTTGGAAGTTCTATAACATATTCGATTATGACGGTAAATATAAATCATGGAAGGTCCTGTTTATACCAACGACCACTCTTGAGTGATGGAATATTGTTCCAAGTTGGCTTTAACTAAATTTTGTATCTTAACTTTATTTAAATTATCTATAATTGATAATAGCACAGACAAAAAACAAAAGAGACCAAAATAAATAATAGGGGCCTGAACATAAAAAATAACAATTATTTTCAAATGATTTTGGTATGTATTTATGCATGTATGCTGTCAATCATATCAAATGTACTTAATTTCTTGAATGGGCTTTACCTTTGTTTCAATTATATCTTTACTCGGAAAGGTAGAAAATGTGTGTATGGGTACATGACAGTGTCTCATTATTTCCAGTAAGCACCATTTACATATATCCATTTTGTAATGTTGTTATTCATTATGTCCCGAAAACAAGAATGAAATTGTCAGCTAGTGATCTGATTGATGATATATATATATATATATATATATATATATATATATATATATATATATATATGTGTGTGTGTGTGTGTGTGTGTGTAAAGTCAACATGATATCAGTTATGTTCATACTTTGAATAAAGGATGAACATAACTGATATCCTGTTGAATGTACAATTATATTTCTATACATGAATCGGCACTTGGACATATTCACTTTTTCACACACACACAGACACACACACACACACATATATATATATATATATATATATATATGCATTGTAGGACTGAATACCCACAAAAAATGTAGGTATTGCATTATGTGTAAAATCGAGGTCAAATTTTATTTTTTTATTTAAATTTCCATATTATTCAAGGATGTAAGTGTCTTACATGGGTCTAGCTAAGGACTCCTTAGCGCTTAATGCCGATCTTTGACTGTATGATTTGGACGTTTTGTTATTAGCACTAGGGTCCACGACGTCATAAAATCTTACAGAATTCCCAGATCGCCTAGATTTGGAGATTTCCAATACGGTAGAATCGTTAAAATTAACAGCCTTACCACCAAACTTCACAATTATGCCCTTCAACCATTTCTCAGCACGTCCGTTGTATCGAACAGTTTTGGAAATCGGTTTAAATTACACAAAATTCGATGACTGGTTCATCATAACCGATCAAGAGTCGATTTGAATCGGTTGTCATTATCCTACATTTGGTAATTGTTAAGTTGCTTGTCTCTAACATCAAACGGCTTATCAACACATTTGTCGTCTGCCAGATTGACGGTGCTTGGGTTGCTCTCAACAACGAAAGGCTATATAAAATGGATATTGGTTTTCACATATTTTACTTTTTCTGGAAGATTTTATCACAAAAAAGGTGAGCAATAAAGAAAAAAAAACCTATAATTGTTCATTATCTATAATGGAAAATCATAATTGAACGCTTGATCCTTTTACCTTTTTCGGTCTAATCTTACATTATTTATATTAATCTTCACACTATTACTACAGACACGTCATAACTTCCTATTGACTTGCATATGTGCAGCTAAATAAGCTATAAGGTCGAGCTTAATTTTAATCCGCCGATCAAATTTTGCAGTTTGCATTCCCCTCACAGATTCGAGAATTCCGCTGGGTAAATAAGTGATTCCTTTTTCGGTCAATGTGCTACGAAATGACTGGAGTATATGTTTGCAGAGTTTCTAAGAGTTACGTCGCTTTGGAATAGGCCAGAGGTCATCAGCCAAAATATTATACTTTTTGAAGCAATATTAGCTAATGCACGCTCAGATAGCCAGACTTTTATATATTGTCCAGTTTCCCGTTTTGACGCTACTTTGTTCCGACGCAGTGTCATAAACTCTCGAGCGAATGCATCTTTCACTGACGTCATGACTACAACATTTGTTTACAATGGTTAGCTCTGATTCATATAGTCAGACAAATTTGTTGAAAATCATATCATTATGAGTTGTAAATTGAATTAAAAATAGATACCATTAAAAAAAAACATTTTACTGATTCTATTTTTTCGAATAAATAAGTTATCATACAAATTCTTACTAACAATACATTAAAGAGATTGATGTTCTGCATATCCACATTATGAATACATTTTTTAAAAATAGTTCACAAGATAAATCTAATATATTTTCCTGACAAGTAAACAATTTTCCTTATAACACCAGCATCTTTTTTCCTAATATGATTCTTTTAGCTTTTGAGAAGGAAACAATCCCAATTCAAAATTATGATAAAAATAAGAAAAGCTTTAACAATGCCAGATTAAGCTTCTTTATGTAATTTTCCCCATACACTTCTGTTTTGTATGTGCTATTCATGTTGCGCTGCCATATTTTGTGTCGAAAAGATTATTGAATGAAATGTATTATCTTGGAGTGATAGAACAAAAAAGCACGACCTTTATACTCACATTGTTAAATAAATACACAAATTACGAATACAACAAATGTACAATCTGTATTTTTACGCATGTAAAGTAAAAATAAAAAAGAAGAAAAACTATACTCAGAAGGGACGTTCAATTGTTTGAGTATAGCTGACGTTACCAAATCACATGCATTAAATCTGATAAAATCGGCCTAATTATGTAAAAGCACAGTATTCCCGAAATATTGGACTGACTTTCACACTTTTAAGCAAGAAAAAGTTAGATTAGAATGTGAGAATGGTTGTACGCGGCACTCACGATGTAAAGAAAATGTTCACGACAATATTGATTGATGTCCATTTCCGTTTTCTGCTTTCGGTGTATGTATTGTGATCGTCGAGAGGCAGAGAAGGGTATCGACGGAATCGTGAAAAACAGCAGTTTTAAAACAAAATGCGTGGTCTAAAAACAAAACCAACAATAGTTTTCTTCAAATAAATTGCTTGGACACCCTTATTAAGTCAGACATGGACGTTCTAATGTCTGCGCAAATACATCCGACGCTCTATATGTTTTACTGAGGTTCGACCAAAACAGACTTGTGGAAAGTTTCATTATTAATGTCAGCAGCTAAAATTCGGGGCGATACTTAATCAAAACCGAGTTTTCAAACACATTGTAGTTAGGTATATCCAGTGATAATAACTTCATTGGTAAAGTACGCCAGACACATCTTTATCGCTAAATACACACACCTAAGGTTCCTACATACTGTCATACAATTTGATGTGTGCGTTCACCTTAATGACCTAATTAAAATTAAATTAATTAATTAACATTAAAAGTAAAATATGGTTGTAACAACCATCTACTTTTCATGCTAATCCGGCTATGCTAAGAGTTTGGATTATGTTCTGTGCAGACGAAGCAGGCGAGAAAGCATTCTACAGAATTTCCTGTTGGTTCATTCTTAGCACAGACCTTCAAATTTGTATCTGATTATAAGCGTGAAATAGAATACTCTTTAATTTGGATTGATTTCATAAACTGGAAACACAGTAAAACCTCTGCTTCATGCACAATTTCACTCGTTTCCTCTCTCGGAACTTTTCTGATGTAACCAATTTTATTCTTGTTCCATACCATATCTTAGAATGGCAGATTACGTTACACACCAAGCACTGGGCTGCATCTGTTCGTTTTTGTCTAAAAGGTTTGGAATGAGACATTTTGTATTCACATTTGTAATTTATACATTTGCTCAGCTTTCCACATCTTTGCAAGCCACGAGCGATAATCGACTACGCTCCTTTATCACCCGTGGCCGCCGTGAGGAGATTTCCTAATTTCTCATGAATATGCAAAAACATGCTTAACCAATCACTGCGAGCGCGAGTAAACTTTTCTCGCCATTGTGACCCAACATGACCTTTCATGCTGTTGAATGAGCCAATCAAAGTTTTTCTCTTCCAAGCACAGTGACTAATCGATCGATAAAACGGACACTTTCATAGATGTGTGAGAGATTGTTACATCGTGTTGTTGATAACGTATTTTTGTTTATGCCTACTCCTGAAAAACGAGGAAATCTCAGCATCGGCAGCCACGGGTGATAAAGGATTATCGCCTGTGACTTGTGACAACGAGCTTTCTACTAAGTACGCTTTGTGTTACGAGGCGAGGCGAGGTGGCGGATCGGTAAACTGGTTACCAAACTTCGTAACCAGTTACGGCTAATACTCGAACAGTCAACGGTTATCCGCGCAATCGTTACAGCCCTATATTTAACAATAAGGTTCCAAATTATGATAATGTATGGATTTTGTGATAATCGCAATCTATCTCACTGAGAGAATATAATTAAATACCACTACGCTAGAGATAACAGACATATGTCAAAACAGGGCACAGCCTTTCTTTTCTCAAAATATAATATGTCTTAATTTTGTAATTTGGTTTATATGCAAAAATAAATAAGAATCGAGTAAATACATGAAACGATGATATGCTCCTGAAAAAGCCTAATCAAGATATTAGACGCTTAGCAGAAACGGATTGTACTGAGGATGATTTAGATGCAATAAAACTCCAAAGATATAAATCCACTATAGAGTGTTGATTGGAAAAAGGGGATCTGGAGGTCTAGCTGTGCTAGTTAGAGAAAACATTAGACCTGGTAATCAGTTTGAACAATTAGGCAGCACTTAATAAAACGGGCTTCGGCTATCCCAACAATATTTTCATTTGTCCAGTGATATTTATATTTGAGTAAAATATATCCCACCATTAAATTCAACCTACTCCAAGAAAATACAACTGGTATAAACAGCATTGATGTTACAGAGGTGACTGAAATCAAATTGGTTACTTATTCCTCATTTCTTATTCCCGATTTTATAAGGAATAAGTAATTAGTTACCGATTCAATAAGGAATAAGTAATCAGTTAATTATTCCCAAGTCAAAAATGTGGACATCATCATCATCATCAATCTTTATTTCCTCTTCTCAGAGATAAAGGATATAAGAAAGGAAAAACAAAAGAATAGAGCATTAGTTATATACAATTAACAGAGGTGTACATGAGAGGAATCTCTTAGAAGTGCATCTTCATATGAGAACACCATATTTAGTAAAAGGTAAGCCGCACTCCTGCACAATCCTTCAATACTTAATTATTTTTTATTATATTTTTACAATAAAACTATTTTATATGTATTGTTATAAAATAGCAAGCTAGAACAGAGGAATATGACGATTTCTACTATCACATATCTTCCAAACTCAGATAATTTGAAAATCAATCTTCCTACGAACAAAAGAGTCAGTGCAGTGTTTACAAATTTGTATGGTATTATTATTCCGTACCGTATGTCCCGTTCTATTGAAAAAGCTTCAGATTTTGATTCGTTCATTAGGACAATGCTTTGAATATTTGAGTACGATTGTTTTGTTACATGCACAATGTTTCCTTGCATGCTTTGTTTTCTGAGTTTTAGGAAACGTCCGTCATGACTCAAAGTGTAAAAGGCCTTCTGAATATCTAATAAAGCAGCAAACACTCTTGATCCTAGTTCTAAAGTGGAAAATACAATTTCGTGTAAATTGAAAGCTGCTGTTATACTACTCAGTCGCTTTGAAACCCCTGTTCTTCGGCATTGGGGACGTTATATATAGGGTTATTACACCATCGCGTTAACTATTGAATAAGCACTTTCAAATTGTTTGTATAACACAGGCAACAGGGAAATAGCTTTATAATTGGCAGGGTAACTTTGAGATTTCCCTCCACCTTTAAATATTGGAACAATAAACCCAACTTTCCAATTGCAAGGTATGTATCAGTCGTCTAATACCCCGTTAAAAAGCATTGTGATTAATTCTGTTTTTTTCCCACCGTAACGTAAATATTCATTTTGAATACCATCAATGTCCGGGGCTTTCCTGGGTTTGGTTTGTTTTATGACAGCGGCTATTTCTTGATGACCAAATTTTGTTTTAAAGATAGGTTCATCAACACAAAACTATCAGTTTGTTCGTGATTTAGAAATATGTCTGTAGATTGAGTGTACAATTTAGAAAAATATCTAGCAAGCAGACGAGATATCTCATCCAGAGAATACGATAATTCACAGTCATATTTTAATTCAAAACAGCATTTGGAATATTTACACTTGTTATGCTGTCTGTTTTACAACTTTCAAAAAAGCCTAACGTTTAATTCGGCTGCTTCATCTAAGTCTTTGAAGATAGCTTCTTCATAAGCCTGTATCACGTGTTCATAGTATTTCTAAATTCCCTCTTAGACAGTTTCTAGTTAGGGATCTGCTTCAATAGTAGGAAAAGTTTACAGAAAATTCCTTGAGCCGATTTCGAGAAATAGGGTCTCAATATATGGAAGCCATAACAAAGCCTGTAAGAAGATAAAGGCCACTATTGGACCCAAATATCCAATCCTTAAATAATTTTGACATGGATCCTCCATTGAGAATTTGTATATAGGGATATGTTCGACTCCCAAAAGAAGTATTGAAGAAGTTCGTCAAGAGAAATCAGAGAAATAGGAAGGTCCTTATGGATACGGGCAATAAAAAACCGACACAGAGAGGATCAACTATATTCAAATTTTGAAATGCGTGAATCCCGTCTTAAAGAAAATTGATTTCAACCCCTCTTTGAAAGTTTCTAGTTAGGCATCTGTTCCAATAGAAGCATAAGTTTAGGGAAAATTCGTTAAGGCGATTTTGAGATATAAGGGAGTAAATATGTGGTGGTGGTGTTGGGGTATTGCACAAGGCGTAAGGGAATTAAATATTACGTATACATATGGGTCCTAATATCCCCTCCATAAAGAACTTTGAGATGGACCATTCTTTGATATTTTATCTCTGGAGATATCATCGACCCACAAAGGAAGTTTTCACGAATTTTGTGAAGAAGAAACAGCGAGATAAGTGTCAACTTAATGTGAATTGATTCTATCATCATTTTGTACTAACTGAACCCCTACTTTGAGGGTTTTGTTTTCAAGGCCACTTTGAATACGTCTGGTTAAGGATCTGCTGCAACAGTAGGAAAAGTTCAAAGAAATTCATCAAGTCCATTTCGGGAACAGGGAGCTCGATATATGGTAGGTATAACAAAGCCCACAAAGATATTATCTCTTCAGTCCATATATACAGTCCACCCCTAAAAAGGACTTTGAAATGAATCTTTCCTTGATATTGTTTACATATTAATATGTTTGAACCACAAAAGAAGTATTGACGAACTTTGACGAGAGGAAGCAGAGAAATAGGAGAATCCTAATGGATACCGGCAATATTGAACCGGTATATTGAGGAACGATTATATCCAAATATTGCAATACGTGAACCGCTACATAGAGAATTTTTGTTTCACCCCCTGTTTGACATTTCCTTGTTATGGATGTCACGGAATTGTATGATTTATATCAATTTGTATATGTGATCAAAAATGTATTCGGGTTTCGTTTCCGACTAGAGCGTTACTCGAGGGTTGTTTATTTTTTCGGCTCTAGTTATTTTGAAATACTGAGCGCGATTCACCCCATGCTGCACGTGCAAATTGCCTGTAGTGAAAACCTAAGTACCTAGCTGCTGCGCATATCTGTCACAGCTAGGGTACATATAGAGAAAATTCTCTATAAACAAATTACACTACGACGAGTCTTGTCAGAAAGCTTACCTCTTTACGGGAGCAAATTTTCAGCTGTAGAGGTATGTGAAATTTAAGATAGTATTCTTTATCACTATTCGTTTTATATGACGTAATTGTTTCATATATTAGATGTTTTAGAATTTATTCTAAATTCTACATAGAGTCAATACCTAGGTCATACAACGCCATGATGCTCGAAATACTATAGTCTGGTTCAAGTTAGCTATTTGTTGTAACTGAACAGACGGATTTTATTTAATTATACGCAGCATGCTTTGAATGATTAATGTAATGTGTAACGAGATGTAATTCATGTGCGCGCATGCGCAACATATATCAATGCAAAAGCACTAACCGTGTCATATGTACTACACGGTTTAGTTGTTATACTTTTAGCTGCCTTGTGTGGTGCCTTGTGTGGTGCTTGTGTGCCTTATATATGGTTTGGTGATGTGAAGTCACAGAACTCTGTGTGGTTTGGTGTGACGTGTACGCTGTGTCTGGTGACGTTGTTTCAGAAGAGTGTACTGGTTTTCTCGACCCGGGGGACCAAGGTTTCTCGACCAGCGGGTCTGTGTTAAATGTGAAGGCTCTCGAGGGATCCTTTAACAGACTGGGAGGAGTGGACCATGCGTGGTGGCTCCTTGACCATTGACTAGAGCGGGTGGAACCGGAGATACATCTTGGACGTCAAATGGGCGCCACGATAGTTATATTTATTACGTGTTCCATTTTATTGTTATTTTCAGTATTGCCATCTGAGCAAAATTACATGTATTCACATTTCAATATCGCTATATGTGTGATAGATTCATAATTCCTTGCATTCCCATTTCAATTTCGTTATATGAACGATAGATTCGTAAATTCATACATATTCCAATATCGCTTGATGAATTGATAAATTGATGAGTTAACAGATTGATAAATAAATGAGTATTATATTGATAAGTGCATAAATCACGTGCTTTGGTCACCCTTGGTACTCAATAAGACCTTGCTTATATTGGGGTGTAGATCATATACTCTTATTCGTTGATTGGTGATAGGATGTTATTCACGTTTGTTTAAAATTCCATTCGTTAAATTCATCTTTGATTTTTCTCGTTGAGTTACTTGTTGTTGATAGTTCTATGTTAGGAACTTTGTAATTTTCCTTATCTTCTTGTTATAATGGTGTCAGATTTGTTCATCTTTAAATTGAGTTTATAAATAAACATCTTATTAACGCAGTTGCTTTCGGTGTCTTCACTAATCCAGTCCCAACCTGGCTTCATCCTGTGACAATTGATCTGTTCCAATAGTAGCAAAAGTGTAGGGAAAATTCGTTGAGCCGATATCGAAAAATAGGGGGCGAAAATACGGACGGGGTGGGGTAGGGTGGGTATAGGCCGTACTGGTTTAATTCTTACACATGTATATAAAAAGAGCCAACTGATGATAATCCCAAACAAATGAATCATGACATGAAAAAGAGAGGAAAAGAACAGACATTAATCGGTTCACTTTCAGTAGCAAATATTCTCAACTTGCAGCTCTGAGCTACCTCATTTTCAGGTTGGAACCAAAGCCACAACAAGAAGTAACTTCAAAGCAGAAGGACAAATGAAAAGAGGAACCTAAAACGAAGTTCATGAAAAATATTTTCCGGAAATTATCAATTCGATACTCACATTTAAACGTCCTGCAGAAAGTCGGAAATGTATTGTAACTCATGTTGCATTTTACCAACGAAAGAATTTACTTCTACGGCTGTTATTGCGAAGGATGTTGCAACGATGCCTGCTGAAACAATATCAAATTTATCTACATTGTTGTACAATAACAGCATTGCCTTGTGCAACCTATCAGCAATGATAATTTAAAGTGCATGCAAGTTTTGATGTAGAGGGCGGCCAGATATACTTTCCAAAAGTTTAAAATACATACATAAATATTGATTGTATATACTCCAGAATCTAGAATTTATGTACGTGCTTGTGTATTATTATCAAGGATGCTCAACAAGTCCACTTAAGTCAACGTCTAAGCCCCTTTATGAGGTACGCATGTGTAAAAAGCGAAAACGACAATAAATATATATAGCCTCGGCACTGGTATATTAATAAAAATGGACTTAGCTTACTTAAATATCCGTTTCGTCCTGCAATAATAGCTTGCATTTCAGATACAAACGACACGGTCAATTTATTTTGTGTACACCATAATTAAATTCCATAGAATCTATTCACACATAAGTGCAAATAACGTTTGTCAATCTCAGAAAAAAACGGTTAAACTCAATTCTTTTGTTTTTTCAAACTATGTCCTGCTTCGCGAACAACTATTTATATGACAGATTTTCAGAAGTAATCAGTCTAAAATGATCTAGCAGATTGAACGCCGTGGGTAAACTCAAGAAGGTCATGGAGAATGAAGTTATAGGACCTCGTGTTCACTGTCACAAGATTGTAACCGAATTAGTTTGGATTAAGTGAAAACAACTAACACAATGTATGTGAATAATATGTTCATGCTAATGAAGTATGAGATACTACACCAAAAATTACTGATGCTTACTGATTACTGATATATATATATATATATATATATATATATATATATATATATATATACACACATATAAACAAAATGATATAAAAATACAATAAAAGAACAACAACACTTTTAAGACTCGAACTTGGAACACAATGTTCACCAAAACTGGAGAACAACACTCCCTTAAATACATACACCTGATAATATCAAATGTTACATTATGATGACGTTGTCATATACAACAATTGCAAGTTCGTATTCACCATAATGCGAATATGATTTCAATAAATAGGAATTTTAGGCTTGACATATCCACCCACTAGAAAATAGAGACTTGTTTAGGAGGGTGTTTCTACCATTGGAATCAGATCTAAATGCAGTACATTTATGATTAAGTCAAGCCCTGAAGTACACCTTTTTTAAACAACTGCGCTCAATATTTGGACTTTTAACTGCCAGACATGGTTACCTCAGAATGTTATCAATTACATTTTCATTACAATTACAAGAATATACTCTTGAACATGATAATTGATTTAAGTTATATTATTGTTTTTGATTGGATTGGATCATGTTGATATTTGAATATAATACAATCTATACCTGTATGCTCATATGGAAATATAATCATGTATTAATCAAACATTAATCCTGATTAAAGGGTATGTTAACTGTAATCGGCTAAATACAGTTACTGTGCATGTATGTTGATCTGAAAATTTAATCATGTAGGAATCAGACAGCAATCCTGATTAGAGCATATTTGAACTATAATGGCTTGACTACAATTACTGTACTTGTATACAAAATTTAGAAAAAAAATTGTTTGATTAGCAAATACTTGTGATTACTTAAAAAATCTGTAATCAAATACAGTTGATTATTATCACTAATTACCACAGGTCTGTTTCCTGAACTAAGGATTTCTAATGATACCCCAAACCACAGCATAGAGTTACACCTATACCTTTATGATCGTCGTCTTTATGTAGATTCATAGTGGATCTACTACCCCTTTATGTAGATTCATAGTGGATCGACTACACCTTTATGTAGATTCATTGCGGATCTACTACCCCTTTGACACCGTCATACAATTATATACTTGCCCTTCTTGCAATTTTGAATCTTGTAATATATCTATCAATCTTTAATTCGATCTGTCTATACATGTATGTCTCTCTCTGCTTTGTGTCAGCACTGAAACTTACATACAAAAGTGATTAGCGGGCTATTCTTCAACTTGGATAGAGCGAACGAGTGTTGTTTGTAAGGATTTTTATTTATTCAAGAATGTTCCAAATGTTCTTCAACAGTAAGTATCTTTGAAGTTTTCCTAGATGACCTATATTCAAACCTATGGATTTCAGTTGGTTTCCTGGCTGTGTGTGAGTGTGTGTGTGTGTGTGTGTGTTTGTGTGTGTGCGAGAGAGAGAGAGAGAGAGAGAGAGAGAGAGAGAGAGAGAGAGAGAGGGAGAGAGAGAGAGATAGGGTCTTGAGTAATGAAGTAAAGTAATGGTTGTGACTAAGAAATTTCCATATTATGCGAGGAGGAAGAAGGGCAAAATGGCAATCAAAACATATTTAATAGATTTAATTCAATAGTAAAAATACAAAATGAAATATTATGATGAAATAATAGAATATATGCAGTATAGAATATTACTAATGAGTGGCGCTTCAATTAAATAGAAAATATTGTTGAAATATCTGGTAACAAAGAATATAAAGCTCCCCATCCTGAACCATGATTCTCTGGAACTGAACTTAAAAACATACGATCAAGACATGACTAAATTGTCAGTGAATCCTCGAATATTGCATTGGACACGCTCAACATCGAAAGAATATCATTATTTAGTTTACACATATTTATTTCTTGATTTGTATAGATAACATTCACAAACAGAGCAAAATGAGGCATTAACGACGAGAACGGAAACCAAAGTCAAATACAGTTATTCTCATTTAAATACACAACATAATTGGTGAAGTAAATTATATCATAGTACAATATTTCGAAAGTTGAATAATGCAGATATCAAAGTTTCCAATAAGTTAATTTATCCAAGTATTTGCATTATGGCAAAAGAAGTACAAAACGTGAAGAACAAAAAATCAAGTGTAAAGGATGAATAAGCTGGAAAGGAGAGAAAAATAAGGAAATTAATATAAAGAGACTTCATGGGATATATATATATATATATATATATATATATATATATATATATATATATATATATATATATATATATTGAGAATATTACTTTCCCATGGAACGAATATCATTATTTCTCCATCGGATTTCCAGGAATAGGCAGAAGCAAACGGTTGAAGGTCGAAATCAAGTCCAAACCTGCATGGCATGCATCCCGCTTCTTTCTCGGTGGGTGTGGTGGGGGTGGATAAATGTTACCCCCTGAGATCAGGCTCCTCAGACCTATTTACACATCTACCCGCAACCGTCTGGGCAATACCGCTGACCCTGTCGTTAATTAGGTCTCACTGGACAGTTGTTTCGGTGAATTTTCATCGGACTAAGTCAGATTGCAGAAACATGAGAATATTTTCTACATTGAAGATACAAATAAAAACTAACCAATGATTTTTGTGGAAAACATGCTTGTCAGATCTTAATTAAGGAATTCAGGATAATTACTTGTACAACTGATAACCTTTATACTGAACCAACACTACCACGAACACCTCGTTTTTACGCTCATTTGTGACAGTAAAGAGCTCTTTTGAATAATTTTCTTTCACAGGGCAACTCAAACAATCAGTATGGGCCTCATGCATGTTGATAGTTCAATGGTATTACAATAAATTGGCATCCTTCTCATCACCCCTTAACTATCTCGATTTTGAGATATTTACCTCTGTAGCAGACATACATAAATACGTCAACCAAGTTGGCTATTCATGTGCAGCCCAGGTTACGCATTGGATTTCCAATGATAGTCTTAATCTGACAGGCATTCACCAAAGAAGCCAACCCATTTTCAAGTATAACTCAAAGCAAATGTAAACCAAACTGCGAATTTAATTTCTATGTTAATGCATAAACACAAGATTCATGCTTTAAAGGCTCATGCTCTCTACCTTAAAATTATGGGTAGTCAAAATACGAAACTATCCAGTGGACCTTAAGAATTTGCATACAAGTATGACAAGTGGATAAAAGGCTAAATTCCAAACCTTTTGTCAATTTTGAATAAAACGCAGTCCTAAATGGGTAAAACCTTTAGAAAGTTTGTTTGTTATAATTTATTGCATTTGCACAATGATCCATTCTTTTTTTTAAACCAAAATTACATTTTCCACGTGCCAGTTATCTAGTTTTATAGTTTATAAACATTGCAATGTTAGTTCCTGGTGCTGTTAATTACATAGTGCAAGACAAGTAGCAAAATGCTTTGAGCAATCTTAAAATGTAGCGAATAAAATGTGTAAAAGGAATTTAGTTATTTCAAAGTAATTGTGCAAAACTGTACATGCTGAAGTGTGTAAACAATACACATGAAGCACAGCATACATACACTGATCAGCAATCATTCACTGCATTCAAGAACACAACTTATAAAAGAACATTCATCATACTGTACTGTCTGAGACTCAAATAAAGTTGATTCATATACATCTCTGCTGCTAAAAGTCCTGGACCATGTGGTGCGGCTGGTTCCGCGGAAATCTATCATGTTTTTGCAGCTAGAAGTACCATTTCGGCAGGTGTGCCATCCATGACCTTTAGGTCTACAAGAAAAAAGTAGCCTGACACTAAAAAGACTTGTGATAATGCTTGTATTATTCTTCTTCTTCTTCTTCTTCTTCTTCGTCTTATTATTATTATTATTATTATTATTATTATTATTATTATTATATGACATTTGTTTGTGGCTTTTCAATTCCACATATGTAACATTCCAACACCAAGTAGTTCTCTGTTCAGAAATGAATTGGACTGTGCACATTTAATTGTGGCAAATATGGAAACATGTTGACTTTTTTTAGATAGACATATTACAATGCGAAAGAACACAGCTGACGATGCGCTATTAGTAGTATAATTTTTCCTCTGGAATATGTACAAATCATTCCATACCCTTCTGAAGTTTCGGGTCCAAGCCAAATTGTATACGTGTCCAGTTTGAGTGTTTTCGTACTTAAAATGACATCAAATTGCAGCTTTTAAGCAAGTGTTAGAAGTGTTAGATCGGTGGTGTATATATAGGCCATTGTAATTTAAATGTCTGTAAATAGGATGAAATATATGGACTCAAATATTGCAGCCTGTGTAGATAAGAATGTAAAGGCATGAAATTAAATTATTCTTCACTAAATTATGGAAATATAGAGAGTATGTACTGTACATATTGAGCATCTGAATAAAGAATCAACATAATTCAATTAAAACGCCGTATCTGAAAATTGCAAAGGTTTAAGTGGTTCATTGGTAGAATGGCTGAGAAGTGACACAACGTAACTCTAGCATTGATGATTTAGCTCCCTTCTTCTGCTTTGTTTTATTATTATAAAATCCATCATAAGTGTGTGGTATAGAATATCTTTATATGTCAGATTCAAGCTACTGGGGTTATGAGAAAATAACTTTTGGCACAGTGAATGACATTTGAGATTGAGTTGTCATTGGACAGTTGTTTTGGTGAATTTTCATTGGACTAAGATAGATTGCAGAAACACGAGAACAATTCTACATTAAAGATACAAATAAAAACTAACCAATGATTTTTGTGGAAAGCATGGTTGGCAGATTATAATTAAGGTATTCGGGTTTATTCCTTGTACAACTGATAGCTTTTACACTGAACCACCACCACCGCCTCTTTTTTACGTTCATTTGTGACAGTAAATAGCCTTTTTTGAATATTTTCCTGTGACAAGGCTACTCAAACAATCAATATGGGGCTTACGCATGATTAAAGTTCACTGGCATTATAATAAATTGACATGCTTCTCATCACCCCTTTTCCATCTCGATTTTGAGATATGTACCTCTGTAGGACACAAAGATAAATACGTATACCAAGTCGACTGTTCATGTGCAGCCTAAATTACGCATTGGATCTTCAATGATAGCCTAAATGTGACAGGCAGTCACCAGAGAAGCCAACCTATTTTCAAGTATAATTCAAAGTAAATGTAAACCAAATTGCAGATTTAGTTTCTGTGTGAATGCATAAACACAGGGCTCATGCCTATTAGGCTCATGCCGTCTCCCTTCAAAATTAGGAGGATAATAAGAAACTATCCAGCGAGACCTCATTGTCCGACAAACAGTGGTCGGGCAATATAACACACGGACCCACATTGTTCACCACAGGACACAAATCTGAGAAAGAAAATAGGTAATTACTCCTGTAAATGTGATGATAAAAATTGTGAAAATATATCCTAATTCTGATATTCTTGCCGGGAACAGTTTGATCGATATCCCTCACACTCTTTTGTTTTATCTCAACGCTTTAAGAAAAGTCGAGAATATTGTAATATTATCAGTCTGTCCAAACCTCATCCTAAACCACCGGCGGGCGGTGGGGGTGGGGATCGGAGTGGGGATTTCACGAAACTTTATACTTATGCTGCCCCTGTGGAAAACATCAGAGAGATAGGTATCATCCTTGACTTTCACTCCTGGAGTCCCTTGAAGTGGGTCAAAGGTCACACACACACATACGCACACACACACACACACACATATATATATATATATATATATATATATATATATATATATAGATATGTGTGTGTGTGTGTAAAGGCGACGAATTTTGCTATATGATGTGGGGTTCGATGCCAGGGGAAGGGAAGACAGGGGGAGGAGTTTGTTGATTGTTTGGAATATGCAGTAAAAAGCTTAGGGATTTGTGGTACCAATCCATTACAGTTGCTCTTGTTTAAATGAGAAAGAAATGAGTGGGAAATTTATGTTAGTCAGAGGAAGGGTAGAGATGTAACGGATACAGATGAAGAACTCGAATAATTAAAGCTATGTTTTAATGGTAATCTATCAAACGTAAGACAGCTTGGAGATAATAAATAAGTTGTGAGCAATTTACGAGAGAGAGAGAGAGAGAGAGAGAGAGAGAGAGAGAGAGAGAGAGAGAGAGATTTACACATCGAAGGTGTACTCCACCGACGAGTCGACGTGGACAACAGATCCCCGTTCTGTCGCCAGGGACATCTTCGCAAAAGTAGCCTGCATCACACTGATCAGTGACAGAGGGTACGCATCGCCCATTCGGAAAACATCCATTTCGGCATATTGCTCCCAGCGTTTCCATCTTGAGAGGGCAGCACGTCCCAGACCCATCTAATGACGTGGAACTGCAAAAGTGGCCTGTGGGACACTTGTTGGTCGCAGAAGTGCTGCAAGGACCTGCGGGATTCCCGCCCAAGGAACAAGTGACCTCAGCGCTTTTCGGGCAACAAATGCCACCACCGTCCATGGGGCTGTAGCAGAAATACCCGATCGGGCAGTTAATTTGCAGGCGGACACTACAGTCACCACTTACAGGCGTTCCCATTGGACACCTGTACAATTGAGAGGAGCCTCTATTGATGCCTGAAAGGTGCGAATAAATAGAATCAATGTTGTTTGAGTGATGGTGTAGAAAAATGAGGTAAAAATAAAAATGTGTTTTCAAGATACAAAATAAATTAATTTATATCATGCAATATTGGGTTGGGTAAAATGAAAACACAACATGTGTCTATATATTCACAAGTTGGATTATTTAACATACTTTGACATGCTCACCTTTCCTGCCATCTAGGTATATTCAGGTCATTTTGCATTCGGCAGAGGTGAAAAGTGTCCAGATCGTTTGAGGATTAGCAAAGTTCCGAGCCTAAGTCCTATAATAAGCTGTCAAAACCTATTTAACAAGCCCTCTTTTCTTAATATTAGGAAAACCCACCAATCATTTAAATGTATTTGTTACTATATTGATTACATCCTTCCCATCACCACCAAATCTGCAACCCCCACGGACTAAAATATTTTCGGGGAGGAAACAATGAACTGTCTAAAATTACGTCATGGCGAAACGAAGATGTGAACGAAGAAAAGTAAAAATGAAACGACAAAATGAATTTTCACGATCGAAAGTATCTTCCGTGAAAACAAGATTACATTGCTCTGGCCCCATTTTGATATTGATTTTAATACATGCATAAGACAAAAATAATTTACACAGAATATATTAAATTCCTATCCCATATAAACTAAAATCTTAGATAAATAATAAATTAACTTATTTATTAAAATAAAAGTATTTATAAAGTAGAATGTTTTCTTAATGCGAATTTAAAGAAGATTCAGCTCGAAAAGTGTATCTATGAAATGTTATCCAATCCCAGAAAAATGTTTAATATTTTCTTACCTATAACCAACAGGAAGAGGATGACCAAAACAAATGGAAGTCTTCGTCCGAGCATCTTTCTATGTCGTCTAGATACGCAGCTGATTAAACAGTTGCTAATTGGAGGGAATTTATACTTGTCGTGTGGTGTTTCCTAGAATATGGTTTTCTAGAAAAAAAATGTGACATCATAAATTACATTTGACCCCAACTATGACATCAAGAAAACGTTTAGGAAAGAAGTAAACACTGAGACATTAAGTTAAATGTTGGTCGTAAACCCCTTATCGAACGCCATCACTCATGTACAGAAGCAAGCATGTTACACCGTCGTAACAAAGCGAATAAAGAAGTAGAAACGTACGGTACGCCTGGGCATATCCTGTAGAAAACATAGATCCCAACTTTGTGGCTTGTCACATAATCAACTCAGAGCTGCATTTCTTTAGAGCAAATTAAATGTTGTATAACGTCAAAACGATGAATTTTTTGTCTAATTGATATACGATAAGGTTTTTTTTTATTACCACAGTCTGAAAGCAAGTGCTTAAATGGCATATGTTGATATGATGAAGATTTTAAGAAAACGTTCGTAGAATGAACCCGAGATATTTTGTTATATTGAACCAAAAACTCTAGTTTGTCCAAGCAAACTATGATATTTTCTGTCGTACATGGTGTGATGACTTGAGTGTAAGAAAGAAAATCATCGACAAGGATTTTCACACGAGAAATCGAGAAGTTACACAGTATTACACTCGGCGACGACCATGATCTTTATTTCACTTATATTTCCTTCCAACAGAATTGAAGACTGCAAAACAAACGATATTGATCTAAATGATGTCATGATGTCGATCACTATGGTCACCATCAAGGTGACGTCAATTTGCAAGATGACATCAGTTTAGTAGCGTCTTTTTGATATGATAAAGTTGTTAAGAAAAAGTTCTCAGAATGAACCGAATATATTTTGTTACTTTCAACCAAAACACTAATTTTTCTAAGCAAACTATTTATATTTTCTATCGTGCAGGGTGTGATGACTTGAATATAAGAAAGTAAATCATCAAGACAAGATTTTTGCACGAGAAATCGAGAAGTTACATATCATTATACTCGGCGACGACCATGACCTTTATTTCACTTGTGATTCCTTTAAACAGAATTAGAGGACGCAAAACAATCTGCACTAAAGATATTGATCTGAAGTAATGTCATAATGATGATCTTGGTGATGTCGACGACAAATAACAAAACATGTAATGATGATGATGATGAGTGATATGATAAATCATAGTCGTCATCGTCAGATATCAGATTCAGTAAATGTATATATTTCTGGCATAGGCACATCCACTCCGACACTCAATTTAAGAAAACACTACGAATTCGAACGTTAACAAAAGACAGTAATGCCAAAAACAAAGAGAGAGAGAGAGAGAGAGAGAGAGAAAGAGAGAGAAGAGAGAGATGTTTGGTTGTTGTTGATGTTGATGTTGAATACGATGATGATGGTGATGATGATGATTTTTGTCATTATTATTATTATTATTATTATTATTATTATTATTAGTTTTATCATCGAAATGCATAAATTAGTATAGCAGACAGATGTACATATTTCATAACTGCTTTGTATACAATAATTAGTACAACATAGCACGTGCCATACTTGTGACATCAGTACATGTATTTTGAATCAGATATGTAAAGTTTGGGGTTTTGTCCAAAGGAACAATGTAACTTGACAGGTGCCATATTTGTAACGTCAATATATGTATTTTGAAAATAAGTTTTATAGTGTGGGGATTTTTCAAAAGGAATGATGTAACATGGCACGTGCCATATTTGTGACGTCAGTACATGTATTTTAAATTATATGTAAAGTTTGGGGATTTGTCCAAGAGAACAATTTAATGGAATGTAACTAGAATATTTATAATGAGCTTTTGCATTTGTATAACATACTACAGAGATCTTGAAAGGTCCTGCGTTATACTAAACACCACTCCCGATTAATAAAATATTGTTCCATGTTGTCTTTGACTAAATTTTGTATGTTTTTGTATAATTTTGTTTCTTTTATCTATAATTGATAATAGCACAGAATGAAAACACGGTAACCCCAAAAATATTATAGGGGCCTGGAAATAAAAAAAATATTATTTTTCCGTGATTTTGGGTATGCATGTATGTATGTATACATGCATGCTGTCAATCATATACAAATTACTTAATAACTTCAATGGGTTTTAACCTTTGCTCCAATTATATTTTCACTCAAAAAAATTTGTGTGCGTGCATGCGTGTGTCTCATTCTTTTCCCGCAAGCTTCCTTTACAGATATCCATTTTGTAATGTTGTTATTCAACAACAGCTTTGCAAATACATCAGTGTCCAACATTATATCCTGAAAACAAGAATTATATATATATATATATATATATATATATATGTATATATATATATGCATTAGAACATTGAACAATCAGAACAATTTCCATATTATACAAGGACGTGAGTGTCATACATGGATTTAGCTAAGTATGCCTTTGCACCTAATGCCAATCTTTGACTCCATGATTTGGACTTTTTGTTGTTAGCACTAAGGTATTGTAGAATTCCCAGATTGCCCAGATTTGGAGATTTTTAATATGGTAGAATTGGTAAATTAACATGCTTAACACGAAACTTCACAACTATGCCCTTCAACCATTTCTCAGTACGTCCGTTGTATTGAATAGTGTTGGCAAGCGATTTATGATATACAAATTCGTCAATGATTGGTTCATCATAACCAATCAACCTTCAGTTTTAATCGGTTTTCAATATCATGTACTTGGTAATTGTTCAGTTGCTTGTGTCTAACAATAAAACGATTTATCAACACATTTGTCGTCTGCCAGTTTGCCTGTACTTGTGTTGCTCTCAACAACGAAAGGCTATGTAAAATAGATATTGCGTGTCACATATTTTACTTTTTCTGGAAGATTTTATCACAAAAAGATGAACAGCTAAAGAATAGACAAGCATAATTGTTCATATTCCATTATCGAAAATCATAACTGAAAGCTTGATTGAAACGATTATTGAATGAAATGTATTATCTTATAGTGACAGAGCAAAACAACATCGACCTTTATTCTCACATGTTTAGTAACTAAATGCACACATCATGAATACAACATAGATACTATCAGCATTTTTACGCACGTACAGTAAAAGATACAGAAAGAAAAATGTACTCAGAAAGGACATTCAATTCCAATAGTATAGATGACGTCACCAAATCACATGAGTTAAATCTGCTAAAATCGGCCTAATTATGTAAAAGCATAGTGTTTCCGAAATACTGGACTGACTTTCACACTTTTACACAAGAAAAAGTTAGATTAGAATGTGAGAAAGGTTGTACCCGGCACTCATAATGTAAAAAAATTGTTCACTATAAGAATCTATTTTTATTTATGATATTGATTGATGTCCATTTCCGTTTCCTACTTCCAATGCATGCATAGTGATCGTAGAAAGGCCCAGAAGAGTATCGGTGGAATCGTGAAAAACAGCAGTTTTAAAAGAAAACTCGTACTCTGAAAAGAAACTAACAATAGTTTTTTTTTCTTCAAATAAATTGTTTGGACACCCTTCTTAAGTCAGACACGGTAAATACATACACATCAGGTTCCTAGACACTGTCAAAGAATTTGATGTGTGCCTTCACATTTATGACTGATGTTAAGACACATTAAAAGTAAAATATGGTTGTAACGACCACTACTTTTCATACCAATCTGGCTATGCTAAGAGTTTGGATAATGTGCTGTACAGGCTATGCAGGCGAGGAAGCATTCAACAGAATTTCCTGCTGGTTAATTCTTAGCACAGACCTTCAAATTTGTATCTAATTATAAGCGCGAAAGAGAATACTCTTTAATTTGGATTGATTTCACAGTAAAACCTCTATTTCATGCATTATTTCACTCGCGTCCTCTCCTGGAATTTTTCTGATGTACCAATTTTATTCTTGTTCAGTATCTTATGTTAGAATGGCAGATTACGGTATTTGTGTAGCACTGGGCGTCATCTGGAGCAGATGCGTTACACTGTTTCAGGTCACGTTTAAAGCTTGTTTTTGCCGAAAAAGCTGATAGCGAGACAATTTTATTTACATTTTTAATTTATATATTTGCTACATCGTTGCGAGCGATGGGCAATAATCTTCTACGCTCCTTTATCACCCGTGGCCACATGTGCGGAGATTTCCTCGTTTATCATGAATATGCAAAAAGATGCTCTTTCGTGCCGTTTGAATGAGCCAATGATAGTTTCTCTTCCAACCACAGTCGCTTATCGATCAATTAAACAGGCACTTTCATTTATATGTAGGAGACTGTTACATTGTGTTGTTGATTACGTATTTTGGTTTATGTGTACTCATGACAAACGAGGAAGTCTCAGAACAGACAGCCAAAGATGATAGAGGAATGCAGCGGATTATTGCCGGTGGTTTGCGAGAATGAGCTTTCTACTAATGAGCCCAGAAAGAATGGTAAAGTTTGTCACTTCCACTCGTCGGACAGGATACTTGGTGGTCGTTTTGCTCAAAGTGTGACTGATATCGTTGGCCACTTTAGGCAAAACGTCCCTACCTCGCACGTAAAATCTGGCTTCTTCGATGATGGTTTTGTGCACGTTAGCATCAACAATCAAATGGAAGACGTTACTACTGCGATTCATTCTCAGACGTACGTCCACTCCGTTCAACACATGCTTGTCTTGCAACCACATGTCCAAATACAAACGATCCATCAGTTCTAAGCTGCGCCCTTGTTTGCTTTTCTTTTGTCGGTCGTTAAATACAACATTGTGATGATCATCATCTGCAGCCAACGCTGTGTCACTGAACGTGTCCAAGATGTCAGGTTTCCAGACCACGGAAGCATCGAGATGGGTGTTCTTGGCTTCTTTTCCGTACGTCAAAGCTGTTCCAAGTACGATTGGTAATGGTAAGTATCCATGATGCTGCTGACGAGTTTGTTATTCAAGTACAAATCCACTTTGCAGAACAAAGAATGCTTAAAATTATTGACAAGAGCTACTCTAGCATCATTCACTGGATTGGTATTGTCCACTTTGAGAACTTTGACTTTTAACTGTTATACAGATCGATGTAATCTTCGGTTTGCCATTTGATTTCAAATTCGATAGGGGCTGAGGTAGTCAAAGACGACACAGGATGAAATTCCACCCATTGGGATTCTTGCATCGTCATCATGTTACGTGGCATGGTAAACAGATCGAGTTCTGACTTGGTACATTTGCAAGAATCTCGGTGCATCATTTTTCGGTTAGTAATCAAACACATCCAATTCTGTGACACCTCTTGTTCCTCTTTTCTTTTTCTGAGCAACGTGTTTATGAGATATGAAGGGATTTCGACTCTCCTCTGTCTTGTCCTTGCTGTGGCGTTGAAGAAGAAGTAATGCTGGGGCCAGAAGTGTGAAGCAAATTTATAGGAGTGACTTGGCGACCCAAAAGGTCCTTTCCAGTTCGCAGCAAAAATGTTTTTACCTGCTTTCATGAAGGCTTTTTTAAAAAGCAATTGTCGATAAAAAGATTTTGTAGAAATTCTTTTCTTTGCATCAAAGCTGCATCTTTTAAATGTTGCAATCATCGAGTCACCATGGGTTTCAAGATTTTAACATATCTCCTAAACCATATCCTCGTTGTCAAGCCACTTCCTTGTACAAAGATGTTGTTTCAGGTGACTGTTCCTTTGGAGAATAGTATATTTTGTTCCAGATCTCCTGTCATACTAATGAGTCAAAATACGATTTACTGACAGGAAGATAATGAGGATTTACAAATTCACGATGAACATGATAGATGTTTGCACCTTTCTCGTAAGCAGAGATGGCAGAATCCACGTTGAAAGGAGCTACGATCGAGAATGCTTTCGATGTCGTACAGGTCTTCTTTTTTAGTCACTCGTTGTAACTCAGGCAAGTAAAATGTTCCTTTTAACACTTCTCCGTGCATGTCTTACAATTTATAGACAGGAGTATCACGTTCTTGGACTTATCCAGTGACACGAAACAATTGGGTGGTCCAATTAGGAATATAACCTTTGTTAAAAGTGTGTTTGGTTTTTCCAATGTGAACCCAATATCCAGCCATTAACGCCACGTCTTTCTTTGTTCCAATATTTTCAAACAATCGATCAAATACCATCACTTCGCTTTCAGGGGTCACTTCGGATGCTTCGATGGTAAGACTGATTGTAAGTTTTGACCAGGCGTGGTAACACGTCGATGTACTTGAGAGTGTGTTGATGTGTAAAATATGTCCACATGCGTTCTTTAAAAGTTCTTTAAAAACGTTCCACGACACTGGCTTCGTTGTGTCGTTGTTTCAGTTCTTTTTGAAAAGCTTTGTTCAGAAATTTGATGTCTTTGTCTGTTTGCTATCGCAATGGGTGACAACCACATTGTTTCAAAACCAGTTTTAAAGCTCGCACTAACTCGGCACTAGTTATAGAAGTCAAATGGAACAACCCAAGCTGATTTTGAAAACACGTCAATGACACAAAACAAATATTTGTAACCACGATTGTGGGCTGCCAAATGAGAGACATCGGCTAAATCTGCTTGCCATTGATGATCGATGCCTGCCAATTTGGTTTGGCTTCTGGAAAACTTTCGTCGAATGGGTTTGCGTAACGTGTACGTCGATTGTTCTTGTAAACATTGTCGTACGTCTTGCAAACGTACATTTTTCAGTTTGGTTTTAGCTGCCCGATACCATTTTTGAACTCTGTAATCAGCTGCACGTGCAGGATTGTAGTAAATGCTAGCTAAAAGTCTCTCCATGAGGATCGGTGAACTTTGTCGCTCCTCAATAAGTCACCCACTGCTCGATACTACGTTTGAATTCGTGTGGAAATGAGGTTTTTGGATGAGGCTTTACATGTCTGACAAGCCACAGGATTAGGTTTTGAAGTGGTCACTTTTTTCTTGATGTCTTTTTTCACTTTTGTCTTCCCTTCTTTCTTTGTTTATTCTGATGAAGAAGGGGTCGACATCGTCTTTTTGACCCAAGCTTTCATTTCTTCTTGTTGGGGTGTACTGGAGGGTTTCAATAAGGAAGCTGCAATCTTACTAGGTATGGCAGCTGACGGAGTTTGAAACACTTCTCGTGTGTCTTCTTCTTCTTCTGTCATCCCCGTGGCGGTGTCCGTCTTCTGGGTGACTTTGGGTTTGCTTTTCGTCATCGCCTTAAAGTCTCTCAGAGTCGGTTTAACTTTTTCGTCTAAAGATTTCTGGTTAAAGAGTTGAAGATGTTGCACTATTTGTCCGTACCGTTGCGAGTTTTGTCTGCTTCTGACAAATCACTTCAATCCATCACCGATTGTAATTCTTGTTGTAACTGTGAAATCTCGGTAAGATTAGGATTGGGAGGTAAATGAGGTATCTGTTGTTTGTACCATCCATGGTTTGTGGGGAACTAAACTGAGTTTTCGTCCTTCCATAAGATCCAAAGGAACATATACAATGTTACTTTAACGAGGTACGTGCTTATCTTAACGATGCGCTGTGTTCGAATGCTAGCTTTTGGCCGTGATAACAAATGGTTGTTTAATACTATTTACGGACGAATATTAGCATCATATAAAAACATACATCAGTTTCGCAGACATGGCTGTGGTACGAAATGGTTGTTTAATACTATTTACTGGCAAAAAGTGGTATCACCGAAATACACAAATTAGTATCCCAGACAAATGTACGTATTTTACGGCCGTGGTATCAAATGCATGTTTAATACTATTTGCAGGCGAAAAGTGGTATGATTGAAATACGTAAATTAGTATCGCAGACAAATGTACGTATTTCATAAATGATCTGTGTAATAATAATAAGTGCAACATGGCACGTGCCATACTTCTAACGTCACTACATGTATTTTGAGTTAGATATATAAGGTTTCGGGATTTGTCCAAGGGAGAGATGCAACATTGCACGTGCCATACTTGTATGGTCAGTTCATGTATTTTGAAACAGATAAGTGAAGTTTGGGGATTTGTCAAAGGGAACGACGTAGTATGACGGTAAATGTGAATCGTGGAAAGTCCTGTTTATATAAAACACCGCTCCTGATTAATAAAATATTGTTCCATGTTGCTTTGACACTGTTTTGTATCCTAAATATTTACATTATACAATTCATAACAGCATATAATAAAAGTACGTGAACAAAAAATGATAGGGGACGGGAAATGTAAGATATTATTTTGAATCGGTTTTGTCAATCACATAAAATGTACTTAATTTCTTCAGTGGGATTTGGCTTTGTTTTAATTATATTTTCACTCAAAGAAAGAGAAAAACAATTTTTGTGCCTGTGCGTGTGTGTGTCTCATTCTTCTTCCGCACGCATCATTTACAGATGTCCAATTTGTAATGTTCTCATTCAATAACATCTTTGAATATAAATATCTGTCCAACATTATGTCCTAAAAACAAGATTGAAATTGACAGTCAGTGATCTGATTGATGAGATAGATATGTAACGTAGCATTGAACACCTACAAAAAATGCAGATATTGCATTATGTGTGACATGGAAGTCAAAATTAATTTTTTGTTCAAATTTCCATATTATACAAGGATGTGAGTGTCATATATAAACCAAGCTAAGGGCCCCTTAGCGGCCGATCTTTGATTCCATGATTTATACGTTTTTTGTTAGCACTATGGTCCAATACGTCCTAAAATCTTACAGAATTCCCAGATCTCTCAGATCTGAAGGTTTCTGATACTGTAGAATGATTAAAATTAGCAGTCTCACTAGGAAACTTCACAACTATTGTATGTATGAAAATACCTATGGATTATATATGAATGTAAATGTATAAGGGTATTTCGCTGTTCTATGGCCGTAGGTGTGACCGCAAATATAATACTTATAGTCCAAATTCTCTCTGTATCGTCACAATACAGACGAGTCTTGTGATGAAGCTGTCTACTTTACGGAAGCAATCTTCAGCTGTAGATCTGTTACGGGGAGTCGTCGAACTCTGTGGGTTTGTGTAACCCGGATACTGGGGTCAATGGTAACGTGGGTTCCAGGGACGATACTGGTTATCTCAGTGTGAGGGGCCAAAGGTTCTGGACCAACAGGTCTGTGGAATAAAGAGGTTCTTGAGGCATCCTTCGGCGGCCTGGGAGGAGAGGACTACACGGGATCGTACATTAACCATTTAGCGGGCGCTGTGGAATCGGAAATATCTCGTGCTCATCGCTTGGATCTTTATGGAAAAAAATATGCATATATATATGTGTGTGTGTGTGTGTGTGTGTGTGTGTGTGTGTGTGTGTGTGTGAGTGTGTGTGTGTGTGTGTGTGTGTGTGTGTGTGTGAGTGTGTGTGTGTATAACCTTTTAAATCAAAAATCAATGTCACTATATGTGTGACAATCAATCTAATGCAGCATCATACTTGTTGAGGAACCATACATTGATCATACATGTTGATGAACCATACATTGATCATACTTGTTGATGAACCATACATTGATCATACTTGTGGTGAACCATACATTGATCATACTTGTTGATAGTTCCATATATCGATCATATCTGTTGTTAGATCCATATATCAATCACACATGTTTATAATTCCATACATTGATCATATCTGTTGATAGATCCATATATCAATCATATATGTTTATAATTGCAATAGCATTAGCGGGTAAAAGTAACTAGGATTTCCATTTGTCAGAATGTCACCACGTGATCAGTTTGAGCTGCGTTTATTTCTGCATAAACTGTGAGCAGATCTACTTTTCTAAAAATACCTGCTTTAATAAATAAAGTCATGTGCAAAGCAAAAGGTAAACACTGCAAATGAAGGCATAAACAATGTATAGTATACATGCTTTCAAAAGAAAAGAAATATGCTAAAAATTTTGCAAAAGGACTGAATTCGAAAGACTAAACAACACATATCTTTATTTTTTTTTTATGAAAAAATAATTATTTTTAATACTAAAATGGTGAAAAAACAGGATACAAACGTTGCAAACTCGCTAAGTCAAGGTCAGTGATCGCCGGTATTCACCATCGAACTGCTGTATCCGAAATGGCAGAATATGGAGAATTTTCGTTAAGTTTACCATATCAGATAGATTTCCTGGAAGAAGACATTGAAAACATTGACCCATCAATATTTGAAGACCCTTTTGAAGTGGAAGAAAGATCAGAAGCCGAGCTTTCAAGCATTTATATGAACCAAAACCAGTTATGTTGCCAGATGAAATGCAGGATGACCACATACCAAAACGGTTTAAATATCTTAAAGAGGAAGATCTCTTAAATATCTCAGAGCAGCGGTACTCAAAATCTACCAAGAGAAATACTCAGTGGGGTTACAACACTTTCACATATAGACTAATTCATTCATTTAATCATTCTTTCAATCAGCATAAAAATTAATTTTAAAAAAGAAAAATGCCGTCTACAGAGTTTATCATTAATCTTGGCTTTAAAACATTGATTGATACTTAATTGGCTCTAAACTGTTATTTTCATAAGCATAACGGTATATTATGAAAAAAGGCAATGTGCTGTTTATGTATAGATATCAAAGCATGAAAAAAAATAGCATTTTAACTCTATAACACCATTTCATATAAATATGAGATTTTGTTTGCACTGCAATGAATAAAATGTAGTTTATCTTAAAATGGATGGATAAGAAATTGCAATGAATGTTCAAAATGCACGTTTTCTTTAGAAAAACTGCTTTATAAACAATGTTTAAAAAGTGTAGACAAAAATGTGCCAATAGATATATTTTTCACAAAATTTAAAAATATAACACATTTTGTTATAATAAATAAATTGTAGAGAAAGGAAATAAGCATGAATCATTTTCCACAAAAATCTAAATATTTAACTCAAAGAATAAAACATCAGTTAATATCAAACTCAAAACCATATGAATTTCATCATGGTGCAAAGAGAAAAACCTAAAGGTAGATCTGAAGACCATTGAGCCGGTAGATGTGGCCCAAAAGCTAGTCATATTTTATGTTGAAGCAGCCCCTAAGGTCCCCACAGCACGTCTGAGGAAGTTTCCTGAAACCCAAGCTTAAGAATACCACAAAAACTCATTAAACAATGTCAGAGCTGCTATTAATCGTCATATTCAAGTTGAATGTGGTCATTTAATCAATATTGTTACAGACTCTGAGTTTAAAAAAGCAAACGACATGTTAAATGGGAAATTAAAGTTTAACACTAAGATTGGCTTATCAGGATCAACTGAACACAAACATATTATTCCTCAATCAAACATGCATGCAATCAGTCAGTACCTGATGCAAGATAATCCTATGACACTCAGATACAGGGTTTGCTTATATCACTCTATTCACTATGTTACCTGTGGATTAGAATTCCACAACCATCTAACACCTACCAGTTTTGAATTCAAGTTTGATGAAACAGGGGCTTAGTATGTCATTTTGACCCATCACACTATGCAGAATAATCATCAGAGGGACTTAAATGCTAAGAAGGAAAACCCTGACAAGCGAATGTATGCAACTGAAGGTCAAAACTGCCCAATCAATTCAATAAAATACTACCTCACACGCATTAATCCAAAAGCTGAATAATTTTTTTGTCACATTGATAAAAATGCTCTGGAAAATCCCCAATTGTGTCAAACATGGTACACTACTAGAAGTGTTGGGCAGAGGCAATTTAGTAATTTTATGTCCGACATATGCAGAAATGCCAACATTTCTGCAAGATATACTGCCCACTATCTTCGTGCCACAAATTTGAATGCAATGGCAGATGCCAACCTTCCTGCTAGGCACATTATGTCTCTGTCTGACCACTCCAGTGAGCTTTCAGTAAAACCCTACACAAGGCCCAGTACTCAACATAAGCAGCAAATGAGTAAAATTATGTCCAATGTAAGTTCACATGAGGCACTCTCTCCCCCAGATTCTTCTGCAGTACCTTCCCAGACCTCTGTAAATGCTCAAATGATCCCTGCAGACCCAACCAGTAATTTGTCATGAATCTGCACAAAATTCTCTACAAGCGCTCTCACAACACACAATGAACCCTATGACAAGTTGCATCACACACTCCACCTGCCATTTCAATAACTGCACCTTTCATTTTAATCCCAGCTAATAAAATTCAATTTCCCCAATAAGTTAAGGAAATATTTGGTTTTCAAGTTGAGTGTCCCATGTCAACTATCCATGCCAAATGTATGATATTATAAAACTTCTATCACTTCAGGTTTTTATTATAAATTTAATGGCAATTTCCAATTAATAATTATCGCTGGGATTCAGAAAATGGAGAACAAATAGTTATATACAAGTACAAATTAGAACAGTAAATACATGAACTTGTCATACATTTGTTTTATTTGTACAGGCATATTTCAATACTGTGTTGTAATTCTTATTACAATAATACTAGAAAAGTGTGTTAATAATAAAGACAAATTTCCCAAATAAACACAATAATTAGGCTTGTTGTTATTATTTCCTGTGTGAAATACTTAACTTTTTACACCAACAGCATTCTATATCAACCATTAGTCTCTATTTCTATCTATTCTTCTATGTGTCTGTGTATTTATTTTTTACACTGATGTCACATATTTGACAGGGGTTGGGGGTGGGATCAGGTTGCAAGCAATTTTTTTAACTGATAAGAGATACTGGAATACTTATATGGATACAAAATAGCTGCTCATTATTTTACAAACGTGTGTGTGTATCTGTGTGGACAAACAAAACGGATCACATGGCTTCTATAACCTAATGCATGTATTAGCCTAGCCTATTATAATCACGAAAATAGGTTTAAGAAAAATGAAAATAGGTTACTCACGAGTCTGGACAGTGATGAATCAGCCAATCACTTTCAATCAATCCATGAATGCATTAAAATCTATGTGATTTTTATGTCTAAAACAACTTCATAGCTTTACTTTGAATATTGACCTTTCAGTCAGAATACATATAATTTTGGTAAAATATGTAGACAATGCTGGGAATGTTGAAAACCTTAAATAGGACACCATTTATTGAATTACTTGTTTGATGATGACGTATTTATTATGCCCGTGCAGGAGAATCCCCTGTTCTATAAATAGCTAGGTACCACTAACCCAAAACTTGTATTCATACGCTGAATGAAGCGTCAAAAAGGATGCTAAGTAATAACATATAAGCAAAATGACAAAAATAATGAATACAATTAGTTCTTTGCTGAGTGATTCGGCACCTGAAAGTTTATACCACGATAAACTCAGAAAAAAACAATATTAAACTATTAAGTAAATTCCATCCATTGATTATGTCCGTTGACATACGGGATCAGTTGTGATTATTTGTTGAAAAACCTTGATTTTATTGTATCTATTTAAAAACGATATCATGTTATATCCATTGTTGAACTGTGTGTGCATGAATAGGGTGTCAGATTCATTCATCATTAATTTGCATTATAAATAAACATCTCATTCACATGATTGTGTTAAGTGTTTTCGCTAGATCCAATCCCACAAGGCTTCATCATGTTATAACTCTGCTCTTCATCCATTTCTTAGCACGTCTGTTGTATTGATTAATGTTGGGAATCGGTTGAAATTTAAAGATAGACGATTGGTTCATCATAACCGTTTAAAGATAGACGATTGGTTCATCATAACCGATCAACCATCGATTTTAATAGGTTGGCGATATTTTACTTGAACCACGTCATTATCCCATACTTAGTAATTGTTAAGTTGCTTGTATCTAACATCGAACGGTTTATCAACATATTTGTTGTTCGCCATGTTACCGGTGCTTGGGTTGCTTCCAGCAACGAAGGCTATATTACATGGAAGTTGTTTTTCACCTATTTATCTTCTCCAGCAAGATTGTATCCTAACAAGTTGAACAGTTAAGAAAGAAAACTAAAATTGTTGATATTCTATTATGGAAAATCATAACTGAACATTTGATCGTCTTACTTTTCAGACCACTCTTAGATTATTGACATTAATCTTCACATCACTACTATGAACACGTCATAACGTCCTCTTTACTTGCATATGTATAGATTAATAAACTATTAAGTCAAGTTTAATTTGAATCCGCCTGCCGACCTTGTATTTGCATTACACGCATATATTCGAGAATCCCGCACGGTAAATAATTAATTCCTTTTCTGTCAATGCCCTACGAAATGATTGGCGAATATATTTGTGGAGTGTCTTGGTTGTATGTGTTGGAATTATTTTCTAAAAGAGGTATGGACCAGTCTATGAATTCCCTTGAGGAAGCCTACGAGCTACGCCGTTTTGTAATAAGCCATATGTCACGATGCTAAAAATTCTTCTTTTAGAACACGTTAAAATAGGCAGAATTGTATATTTCGTACCGTTCTCCGTTTTGAAGCTACTTTATTTTGACACAGTGTCACAAACTACGAGTTCTCGAGAGAACGCATCTTTTAATGACGCCCTACAACATTTGTTTACAATGGTCAACTCTGATTCATGTAGACATAAAATGTTGTTGAAAATTATCATTATCAGTTGTGAATTGAAACAAAGATACATGCGATTACAAAACTCTATTTCACAAATTATTTTTTTTACCAATAAATAAGTCATCATAAAAATCCTTACTAACTACTTTGACAGGGCAAATCTACTTCCCGCCAAAATTAGCATTCAGTCAGCTACTCAAGATGTGATGACAATGTTACTCATAGTAGATAACTAGATCAGTAACACTGATTAAACTTTCTTAATTAGTATATAGTCGTAAGTATGATAAAAAATTCAAAATAAAAACTTGCTCCTGTGTTTTCACGCCTGATGTCTTTGATTATCTAGAGAAATAAGTTATAAAGAATGCTGTAAATTTTATTTTCAAAATAGTACATTAAAGAGATTGATGTACTGCATACCGACATTGTGAGCAAGTTATTTAAAAATATTTCACAAGATAAATCTAATATATATTGCTTACAAGTAAACAATTTTCTTAAAATACCAGCATTTGTTTCCCAATATGATTCTTTTAGCTTTCGAGAAGAAATCAATCCCAAAATCAAAATTATAATAAAAACATGAAAAGCTCTAGGAATGCCAAAGTAAGTTTTTTTATGTGATTTTCCCTGTAAACTTCTGTTTTGTATGCGCTATTCATCTTGCTTTGCCACATCTTTTGTCGGAAAGATTATTCAATGAAATGTATTATCTTAGAGTGATGGAACAAAACAAATTTTGACCCATGTTCTCACATGATTAGTAACTAAATACACAAATCATGAATACAACAAATATACAATCAGTATTTTTACACACGGAAAGGAAAATGTTAAAACAAGAAAAACTATACTCAAGCAAGACGTTCAATTCCGATATTTGAATATAGTTGACGTCACCAAATTACACGAGTTAAATCTGCTGCAACAGGCCTAATTATGTAAAAATTAATCGTGCATGAAGCACCTAGCAATGCTTACTTAAAAACAAAAACAAACCAAAACATCTTATTTTCACGTAGCATTGTAAGGTCTGTGTATAGCTTACATTACAAAAGCGCACGAGTCAACCCAGAATTCTTTATTATCCGATCAACGAAAGAAGACGAAAAAAAGAGCTGGTAAAAAAGGTAATGAACGTTTAAATTAATACAGCTCAGTAGGAGCCGTGAATGACCCTAAACATACATAACAGTGAATAATTTGACCTGAGCATGAAATTGCAAACTCTATTGCGTCACTTGGTAGAAACGTGTGTCAGAAACGACAACGAACATTGGTTTTTTACATGCTGGCGGCATCCTTACTATTTCCGATTGATCCCCACGATCAGGAAATAATATATAAATCTGCACAGGGTATGTATATTTATTATTTTAATGATACTCACACTGGCAAAACTAAAAGGAAGAACTGGAGAGACCACACCATGTGTCAGCGCGACCACCATAAGTACCTGAGAGACCACCCACAGATTCAGGGAGACCATTATTGTTCAATGTAAAATACACAATCCAAACACTGAACAATGCCATATTTCTTCATGACTCAGTATGCAAATGCATTGTTCTCAAGAGGCTCGTCAACAGATTCGATGTCTGTTACGACTCTATGGTCTAAAACGCTGTCTGAGGTTATTATACTCTTGATCAACCTTCTTGGCTGAGCACGACCTATCAAATAGTTGTTCTTTTTCCCTTGCATATTCGACATGAGTTTCCCCAGTTTCTTTTCTGCAATTCCTAAACCTTTGTAGATATGCCTCCGGTACCAACTCATAGGCTTTCAAGATGTACTCCTTAACCACATCATAATCAGTGCTTTGTTGCACTGACAGTGAAGTGTAGACTTCGCGAGCTTTGCCAATAAGTACACTTTATAATAACAAAGTCCAATGCTCTCTGGGCCATTTCAAGTTTTCAGCAATTTTCTCGAAATGAAGAAAGTATTTATCTACTTCTTTTTCCTGAAAAGGGGGTACTAACCTAATATATCGAGTAACATCAAAACCTGAACGTGTGTTTAAAGGGGGGGGGGGGTAGTGTGCTCTGTTATCCCGTTCTAATTCTCTTAATTTAAATTGCATTTCCCTTTCTTCTCTCTGCATCTGCATTTGTATCTGCCTCTCCTCTTTCTCTCTCTGAATTGCCTCTCCTCTTTCTCGCTCTCTCTCTCCATCTGCATCTGCCTCTCCTCTTTCTCTCTCTGAATCTGCTTCTCCTCTTTTTTTCTCTCTCTCTATGAATCTGAAGCTTTGCTAATTCTAAATCCATCTGGTTCTTTAACTCTAATTCCCTTAATTTCCTGTCAGAACCAGATACAGGCTTTCTCTTAAAGCACTACTATTCAAAATTCCCTTTCCTGCTAAATATTGAATTAAAATAGTCTATCTCCTGTTTTGTCAATGATGCTTTCGCCTCAGACAGACTGTATTTTCTGGCAAGTTCGAGCAACTCATCGTTTCTCTACACTCTAACCCCTCCTGAGTAGGATTTGAAATGAAATTCTGAACATTAGATACCATTGTGAATGCTTGTTGGTTTCACTAAAAACATTCCTCTAATTCAAAGTTTTGCCAAAGACTAAAACAATTCCGAGACAAAATCAATATGAAATTCAATTATAACTTTAAAATCTCTAATATGCTTTAAAGAAATTCTATCCCGGACGAGCCCCCAATTTATGCTACGACTCTATGGTCTAAAAAAATAACAGAAAGAAAGTGAAACCTACAAATCAAGTAAAAATTAAACAGCAATTTATTTCTAGATAATTAAAATGAAAATTCGAAAAGACACTTACAGTAATGTGAATTGAAATCCAAATAATCCAATAAGTCTAATTACAATTCCTAAATATAGAATGTTCCGAATAAATGGCTGTATCCTTGAATGTGTTAATATGCCAATGGTCTTTAATGTCCTGATGTGTATGTAGTTTTTAATGTGTTGATATGCCAAAATGAAGTACTCCAAAATATCTTTGAATAAATTCACATAAATCCCAAAATCATCATTTAAAAATCCAAAATCCAAAAGTCTATGAGCGCTTTTATAATCCAATGAATATTTTAAATAATTCCTCTCTCATAATTTGGAATGATTTTTCACAACTGTAATGGTTCTTTAAAAGACTGATTGTAATGTCAAAAACTGAAAAACTTTCCACTAAACATGGTATATATAAAGATAGGTCATATGACAGAATATTCTAGAATAATAAATGGTGTGTGACTTTTGACACATAACTCTAAAGGGATTTCTAGTTTTATCTGTAAACAAAATCAGCCTTGACCTCAAATTGAATCAACAACGTGTTTATCAAAACTATCCTTGAACTCAAATATTAAGTAAACAACCTAATTCAAGGACAATAGTTAAACATGTTTTCCTGATAAACAACATTAAGGTTTAAGCAAATATTAAAGTCAAGAAACATTTATAATTTCCTAAAATATTTATACTATTATATAAACATCATACATAACAATGTCCAAGATGTTCAAGATGGGCCAGTTTATACAATTGAGATATTGGGAAAACCATTGAGGAAATTTAACCTTGTCGTACTCTAGTAACTCGCGTGGGAATAAACAACCTGAAAAAGGCACTTCATAGGTGTCGAAAAACATGTAAATGACTTCTAGAAATGCATCCACGATCTCTCAAAAACCAAGGCAAATTGTGACATATTTTGTCACACTAAGTCAGGATAAAACGGAACCTGAACTAACCCACAGGACTAACTCATTTAACAGTGTCACGGATTTGTGTGTTCACAAACGCCTATGTAGTTTATATAAATGAAAATGTAGACGGATTCCTGCCGCGTACAGAGTATTACGACTCTATGGTCTGAGAAAAATGTAACAGAAAGAAAGTGAAACCAACAAATCAAGTACAAATCAACAAGCAATTTATTTCAAGATAATTAAAATGAAAATCAAAAGACACTTACAGCAACGTGAATTAAAATCCAAATTTTCGGAATTTATTCTAAATTTTCGATAAAGTCAGACCTAGGTCACATAACACCATGTTATCGGATATAATATAGTCTGTTCCAAGATAGACATTTTATAGCTGAACAGACAAACTGAGTTCAATTATATGTTGTATACATTAAATGATGAAAGTGTTCGAGTTTTTATAATCTAGTGCGATTATTCTTTTCGGAGACAGATTCATGTACAAACATGGATATTGTAATAATAATCTCGTACAGTCATTCTTATAAAAGAATTTAATGTTTAACGGAGTCAGTTTATGTGCACGCATGCGTAATGTATATCATTGTATTCACACTTAAATGTCTCATGTGTTGCACGGCTCAGTCATTGTAGATTTAGCTGTTAAAAGGAGTCGTCGATCTCTGTATGTTTTGTGTAACCCATATATCGCAGTCAGAGTTGACGTTGATTGGTTAAATCATTGTGAGGGCCCTAAGTTTCTGGATCAATGCGTCTGCGGAATAGGGAGGTTCTTGAGGAATTATTCGGTATATATATATATATATATATATATATATATATATATATATATATATATATATATATATATATATATACTGTTTTCAATCAAATACAGCATCATGCTTGTTGATGAACAATACATCGATCATAAATCCATACATCAAACATATTTGTTGATGAACAATACAATGATCCTACTTGTTGATAATTCCATACATGAATCATAGCTGTTGATATATCCAGATATAAAGCATATATGTTGATAATTTCCATACATTGATCATATATGCTGATTGATCGATATATCTATAATATAGATTGATAAGTTCCATACATTGATCATATCCGTTCACACGCGAGATCATTTGTAATTATTTGTTAAAATTGTATGCTTTAATAGTATCTATTTAGGAAAGTTATACTTTTATTATATCAGTTGTTCAACTTTGTGCGCATGAATAAGGTGTCAGTCTCATCTATCATTCATTTGCATTATAAATAAACATCTAGTTGAATTGGTGTCTATTCATTGTAAGTGTAACATTTCAAAAGTGTCTAGTGATATATGAATACGGTATATCAAATATATTGCTGAGATTTGAAGAATAAAAAATTCTTTCAATGCTACTAAATTTATTAAAATAGCTATATGAATGTGTAGTATACCATATCACAGATGCTTTTACTTTAATATGGCAATAAAATTGACATAATTGTAGGTTTTAAAAGATGATTAAACTTTTTTAAAAATCTTTAATCTATTGTATTACAACATTGGAACTCAAGAATTTTAGTGAGTTGGTCAGAAGTTATATCACCTCAAGGTCTTAACGTACTTGGATATAGTTTTCACTGTTATTAATGCTCATATGCACTATTTATTTTTATTATGTTCATTTCTAGAATTCTGTCACAGGATGAAGCCGGGTTGGGACTGGATTAGTGAAGACACCGAAAGCAACTGCGTTAATAAGATGTTTATTTATAAACGCAATTTAAAGATGAACAAATCTGACACCATTATAACAAAAAGATAAGGAAAATTATAAAGTTCCTAACATGGAACTATCAACAACAAGTAACTCAACGAGAAAAATCAAAGATGAATTTAACGAATGGAATTTTAAACAAACGTGAATAGCATCCTATCACCAATCGACAAATAAGAGTATATGATTTACACCCCAATATAAACAAGGTCTTATTAAGTACCAAGGGTGACCAAAGCAAGTGATTTATGCGCTTATCAATATGATACTCATCAATTTATCAATTCATCAAGCGATATTGGAATATGTATGAATTTATGAATATATCGTTCATATAACGAAAATGAAATGGGAATGCATGAAATTATGAATCTATCACACATATAGCGACATTGAAATGGGAATGAATGTAATTTTGCACAAATAGCAATATTGAGATAACAATAAAATGGAACACGCAATAAATATAACTATCGTGGCGCCCGTTTGACGACCAAGATGTATCTCCGGTTCCACCCGCTCTAGTCCATGGTCAAGGAGCCACCACGCATGGTCCACCCCTCCCAGTCTGTTGAAGGATCCCTCGAGAGCCTTCACATTAACACAGACCCGTTGGTCGAGAAGCCTTGGTCCCTCGCATCGAGAAAACCAGTACACTCTTCCGAAACAACGTCACCAGACACAGCGTACACGTCACACGAAACCACACAGAGTTCTGTGACTTCACACCACCAAACCATACATATGGAACAGCTAAAAGTATAACAACTAAACCGTGTAGTACATATGACACGGTTAGTACTTTTGTATTGATAGATGTTGCGCATGCGCGCACATGAATTACATCTCGTTACACATGACATTAATCATTCAATGCATGCTGCGTATAATTAAATAAAATCCGTCTGTTCAGTTACAACAAATAGCTAACTTGAACCAGCCTATAGTATTTCTAATATCATGGCGTTGTATGACCTAGGTATTGACTCTCTGTAGAATTTAGAATAAATTCTAAAACATCTAATATATGAAACAATTATGTCATATAAAACGAATAGTGATAAAGAATACAATCTTAAATTTCACATACCTCTACAGCTGAAGTTTTGCTCCCGTAAAGAGGTAAGCTTTCTGACAAGACTCGTCGTAGTGTAATTTGTTTATAGAGAATTCGCTCTATATGTACTCTAGCTAGGTACGTGAGTTTTCACTGCAGGCAATTTGCACGTGCAGCATGGGGTGAATCGCGCCCAGTATTTCAAAATAACTAGAGCCGAAAAAAAATAAACAACCCCCGAGTAACGCTCTAGTCAGAAACGAAACCCGAATACATTTTTGACCACATATACATATTGATATAAATGATACAATTCCGTGACAATACCTCCCCCCTTAAAGAAAGTGCAACCACTTTTAGAAAATAGCGGAATTGACAAAAATAAAAACTGAAACGTATTATTTACATTACCAGAATATTATGGTAAGAAAAAACTGCAAATCACACTCTGCTTAAGTAATCGGCCCCTACGTTTTCCGACCCTCTGATTGCTTCGATCCGGAAACGATATGGCTGCAGAGTCAATGCCCAACGCATCAATCTTGCGTTGGCAAATTTTGCCTTGTTCAAATATATGAGAGGCTGATGGTCCGTTTCAAGGACAAATTCCCTTCCGAAAAGGTACGTGTGGAATTTACCTATACCCCACACCAGTGCCAAGCACTCCTTTTCGATCACGGAGTAGTTTTGCTCCCTAGGCAGCAATTTCCTACTAGCATAAGCTATGGGTAACTTTACCCCATCTTGCTCCTGTAGCAAAACTGCTCCTAAGCCCGTGTCGGATGCGTCAGTTCTCAATATGAACGATTTATTTAATTCTGGCAACTTTAGGATCGGTGCACTGATCAATCTTGCCTTAAGGGCGTTAAAAGCTTTTTCTTGGCATAAACCCCAATAAACTTTATTTGGCTGCCCTTTCCAACAGTTTGTTCAGGTCTCTCCACGTATCGTTTTAACATATTGGCATGAAATATTCTCAACCTACCTTTCATGTCGATTCGGTAGTCCATTTCACCCTTGATCTGTTTGACCTCATATGGCCCTTTCCATTGGACCAATAATTTGTTTCTACTAGTAGGGAGTAGCACCAACACTCGATCACCCACGTCGAATTTCCTACTTCGCGTTCCGCGGTTGTAATACTTCGCGTACTTGCGACCCGACTTCACGAGCTCGTCATGTGCCATCCGACACGTGCTTTCTAATCTCTCGCGTAAGTCGACGACGTATTGGTAGGTGGTTTTAACTTCTCCGTCCGCGATATCACCCGACCATAGTTCGCGCAGAATCCGCATAGGACCACGAATTGTCCTACCGTATAGTAATTCAAACGGCGAGAATCCCAAGCTCTCGTGCGGTACCTCGCGATACGCGAACAAAATCGCGTTCAAATACCGGTCCCAATCTCGCGGTTTCTCCGCGCACATCCGACATAGCATTTGTTTCAACGTCCCGTTAAATCTCTCTACCAATCCATTACACATGGGGTGATACGGCGTGGTGCGCAACTGCTTAATTGACAACAACCTACTAATTTCTGCCATGAGTTCTGAGGTAAACTGGGCCCCACAATCTGTGAGAATTTCTTCAGGTACCCCTACCCTGCTGAACATGTCTACAAGCGCCTCGGCTACACGTTCAGTTTCAATTGATGGTAAAGCTATGGCTTCTGGGTATTTAGTTGCATAATCTACTAGAGTAAGGATATATCGGTTTTTCCGATCTGTAATTGGAAATATGGGTCCCACAATATCAACAGCTACCCTTTTAAATGGGGTATCTATTAGAGGCATTTTACCTAATGGTACTCTGGTATTCCTTCCCTTCGACACCGTCTTCTGGCAAACGTCGCACGATCGACAGAATTGTGCTACGTCACTATTTACGCCAGGCCAATAAAACTCCGCTAATACTCTGTCGGTTGTTTTTTTCATGCCTAAGTGACCCGCCATACTGGACTCGTGTGCCACTCTCAGTACATGTGGCCTGAATTTCTGAGGGACAACTAGTTGGAAGAATGTTCTACCCTCCAACGAAGTCAATTGCCTGTACATTAACCCTTCCCTACGTACAAATTTCAGACTTGCACCGCCCTTACAATGTTTCGCGGTACCGGATACGATCCTCTCCGCGGTCGCGCTCAAGGACGCGTCCTGCCTCTGCTCACGCGTAAATTCATCGCGCGAGATATCAGTCACCGCTTCCGGAACTTGTAACTTACGTAGCGGCTTTTTATCCGCCTGCGCCTGTGCCCTAGTTTCGACCGCTTGTACAATGGGAAACCGGAAGTCAGAGAGAGTTGGGAGTCTGGATCCCTCTACATTTCCGATAGTTAGGTCGTATATGGGGTTTTCCATACACAGAGCTTCTACGGTTCCGGTCAGAAAAGGCGTCTCGATTTCTATTCTCGCGACGGGAACGCGATCAATCGTTTGATCTAATAACATGCACGGGGATTTCCAACCAAGCATTTGGTCATCCCTAACGAGACTCCGCTTTACTACGACGCCCGTGCACCCGGTGTCGCGTAAGACCGTGACTTCTTGACCGTTGGCGGTACTAGTAGCAGTTGGTACCCTCGCCTCGGGAAAAAGACAAGTGCCGATCGACTGAATAACATCATGACCGATCTGCGCACGCGCTGCGGACTCGTATACCTTATTCGCGTTATTAGATGCCGAATTATCACGCGGAAAATCATCGCTCTTACCGCCTCCTGACCATGCTCTGCTTTCAATAGCAACCGCGACTCTCTGGACAAAACCCTTCCTTTTCGGACAATCGGGCGTGATGTGACCCCATTCCTTACAGGTAAAACATTGTCTATCCCTACGATTTGTACCCTTCCCAGATTGAAAGTTTCCACCTTTATTTGTACCAAGTTTCTCGGTTTCTCTGGGTCTCTGATCTTTAGCTTGATTACCTCCCTTGCTATCCCTTGAAACCACATTCTGGGTACCTCCCCGAGCTTCGGCGAAATAGTCTGCCTGAGTAGCCATATCAGAGATATTTTTGAAGGACTTTTCCTTCAGGAACAAGTACAATTCCCTACCACAAGTGTTTAACAGCTGGTCCCTAAGTAAAAAATCGGTAAGACCCTCAAACGTTTTTTGGATCTTACCACATTCAACCCAACGCTGGAAATAATCCCCCGTCCTACTGACGAACTGGGTGAATGTCTCGCCTTTCTCGGGTTTACTATATTTAAACTTTTTTGCGGAACCCTTGTTCTGTCAACTCGTATCTCTTAAGGAGTGCCTCTCTTAATGCGTCATAGTTTAATGCGTCGTTCACGGGTAGACGCGAATACACATCTAGCGCTTTACCTTTAAGTAACGCGCTGAGATGGAGCGACCAATCATCTTTTTTCCACTTTTGGATGGTAGCATATCGCTCAAACCTATGTAAATAACTATCTAAGTTATCTTTGTCATCCTCAAAAGGGGGTAATTTAGGGCCTCTTAACTTTGATTCTTGTTGACCATCTTTCTTAGACTCTAATAATTCAAATTTCCTTCTATGTTCTTTCTCCATATTCCTGTCTTCTAACTCGATGGCTTGTAACTTTGCTTGTTTTTTCTTCTCTAACTTTCTTTCATCAAGGTCTCTTACCTGCTCTATTCTTTCCCTTTCTGCTTCCCTTTCCCAACCTATCCTTTCCTTCTCTGCCTGCTTCTCTAGTTCTATCTTCTCCTTCTCTAGTTCTATCTTCTTTTCCTCAAATAGCATTTTCTCCCTTTCAAATGATATCTCTAATTCTAATTTTTCCCTTTCTATATCTCTCTCCTTTACCCTTTGATCCCTTTCCCGAGCCTGCTCCTCCTGAACGAATTTTCTAAGGGCCTCCCCCTCATACCCAAACTGTTTGCCCAACTCCACTAGATCTTTGAGTGACGACATGATAAATACTGTTGATAGGATCACCAATCCCAAGTGCACTATCATATAACACATACAATTTTTAGGACTACACGAACCAACCGTATATCCCTTCTCCAAATATACGCAATATGTATATATGATAAACAAATGGTAAATAAAACAAAATATGAGTGAGGTATTCACTCACCCGCCTGAATTGGTTCTTGTCAGGAAGGTCACAATCTGAAATAAATAACTGAAAAAAATCTGACCGGAGTCAAGACCTATGCAAACTAACGTCCGTGCTCCGACTAATCCAATGATCCCACTTCTGACACCATTTGTCACAGGATGAAGCCGGGTTGGGACTGGATTAGTGAAGACACCGAAAGCAACTGCGTTAATAAGATGTTTATTTATAAACGCAATTTAAAGATGAACAAATCTGACACCATTATAACAAAAAGATAAGGAAAATTATAAAGTTCCTAACATGGAACTATCAACAACAAGTAACTCAACGAGAAAAATCAAAGATGAATTTAACGAATGGAATTTTAAACAAACGTGAATAGCATCCTATCACCAATCGACAAATAAGAGTATATGATTTACACCCCAATATAAACAAGGTCTTATCAAGTACCAAGGGTGACCAAAGCATGTGATTTATGCGCTTATCAATATGATACTCATCAATTTATCAATTCATCAAGCGATATTGGAATATGTATGAATTTATGAATATATCGTTCATATAACGAAAATGAAATGGGAATGCATGAAATTATGAATCTATCACACATATAGCGACATTGAAATGGGAATGAATGTAATTTTGCACAAATAGCAATATTGAGATAACAATAAAATGGAACACGCAATAAATATAACTATCGTGGCGCCCGTTTGACGACCAAGATGTATCTCCGGTTCCACACGCTCTAGTCCATGGTCAAGGAGCCACCACGCATGGTCCACCCCTCCCAGTCTGTTGAAGGATCCCTCGAGAGCCTTCACATTAACACAGACCCGTTGGTCGAGAAGCCTTGGTCCCTCGCATCGAGAAAACCAGTACACTCTTCCGAAACAACGTCACCAGACACAGCGTACACGTCACACGAAACCACACAGAGTTCTGTGACTTCACACCACCAAACCATACATATGGAACAGCTAAAAGTATAACAACTAAACCGTGTAGTACATATGACACGGTTAGTACTTTTGTATTGATAGATGTTGCGCATGCGCGCACATGAATTACATCTCGTTACACATGACATTAATCATTCAATGCATGCTGCGTATAATTAAATAAAATCCGTCTGTTCAGTTACAACAAATAGCTAACTTGAACCAGCCTATAGTATTTCTAATATCATGGCGTTGTATGACCTAGGTATTGACTCTCTGTAGAATTTAGAATAAATTCTAAAACATCTAATATATGAAACAATTATGTCATATAAAACGAATAGTGATAAAGAATACAATCTTAAATTTCACATACCTCTACAGCTGAAGTTTTGCTCCCGTAAAGAGGTAAGCTTTCTGACAAGACTCGTCGTAGTGTAATTTGTTTATAGAGAATTCGCTCTATATGTACTCTAGCTAGGTACGTGAGTTTTCACTGCAGGCAATTTGCACGTGCAGCATGGGGTGAATCGCGCCCAGTATTTCAAAATAACTAGAGCCGAAAAAAATAAACAACCCCCGAGTAACGCTCTAGTCAGAAACGAAACCCGAATACATTTTTGACCACATATACATATTGATATAAATGATACAATTCCGTGACAATACCTCCCCCCTTAAAGAAAGTGCAACCACTTTTAGAAAATAGCGGAATTGACAAAAATAAAAACTGAAACGTATTATTTACATTACCAGAATATTATGGTAAGAAAAAACTGCAAATCACACTCTGCTTAAGTAATCGGCCCCTACGTTTTCCGACCCTCTGATTGCTTCGATCCGGAAACGATATGGCTGCAGAGTCAATGCCCAACGCATCAATCTTGCGTTGGCAAATTTTGCCTTGTTCAAATATATGAGAGGCTGATGGTCCGTTTCAAGGACAAATTCCCTTCCGAAAAGGTACGTGTGGAATTTACCTATACCCCACACCAGTGCCAAGCACTCCTTTTCGATCACGGAGTAGTTTTGCTCCCTAGGCAGCAATTTCCTACTAGCATAAGCTATGGGTAACTTTACCCCATCTTGCTCCTGTAGCAAAACTGCTCCTAAGCCCGTGTCGGATGCGTCAGTTCTCAATATGAACGATTTATTTAATTCTGGCAACTTTAGGATCGGTGCACTGATCAATCTTGCCTTAAGGGCGTTAAAAGCTTTTTCTTGGCATAAACCCCAATAAACTTTATTTGGCTGCCCTTTCCAACAGTTTGTTCAGGTCTCTCCACGTATCGTTTTAACATATTGGCATGAAATATTCTCAACCTACCTTTCATGTCGATTCGGTAGTCCATTTCACCCTTGATCTGTTTGACCTCATATGGCCCTTTCCATTGGACCAATAATTTGTTTCTACTAGTAGGGAGTAGCACCAACACTCGATCACCCACGTCGAATTTCCTACTTCGCGTTCCGCGGTTGTAATACTTCGCGTACTTGCGACCCGACTTCACGAGCTCGTCATGTGCCATCCGACACGTGCTTTCTAATCTCTCGCGTAAGTCGACGACGTATTGGTAGGTGGTTTTAACTTCTCCGTCCGCGATATCACCCGACCATAGTTCGCGCAGAATCCGCATAGGACCACGAATTGTCCTACCGTATAGTAATTCAAACGGCGAGAATCCCAAGCTCTCGTGCGGTACCTCGCGATACGCGAACAAAATCGCGTTCAAATACCGGTCCCAATCTCGCGGTTTCTCCGCGCACATCCGACATAGCATTTGTTTCAACGTCCCGTTAAATCTCTCTACCAATCCATTACACATGGGGTGATACGGCGTGGTGCGCAACTGCTTAATTGACAACAACCTACTAATTTCTGCCATGAGTTCTGAGGTAAACTGGGCCCCACAATCTGTGAGAATTTCTTCAGGTACCCCTACCCTGCTGAACATGTCTACAAGCGCCTCGGCTACACGTTCAGTTTCAATTGATGGTAAAGCTATGGCTTCTGGGTATTTAGTTGCATAATCTACTAGAGTAAGGATATATCGGTTTTTCCGATCTGTAATTGGAAATATGGGTCCCACAATATCAACAGCTACCCTTTTAAATGGGGTATCTATTAGAGGCATTTTACCTAATGGTACTCTGGTATTCCTTCCCTTCGACACCGTCTTCTGGCAAACGTCGCACGATCGACAGAATTGTGCTACGTCACTATTTACGCCAGGCCAATAAAACTCCGCTAATACTCTGTCGGTTGTTTTTTTCATGCCTAAGTGACCCGCCATACTGGACTCGTGTGCCACTCTCAGTACATGTGGCCTGAATTTCTGAGGGACAACTAGTTGGAAGAATGTTCTACCCTCCAACGAAGTCAATTGCCTGTACATTAACCCTTCCCTACGTACAAATTTCAGACTTGCACCGCCCTTACAATGTTTCGCGGTACCGGATACGATCCTCTCCGCGGTCGCGCTCAAGGACGCGTCCTGCCTCTGCTCACGCGTAAATTCATCGCGCGAGATATCAGTCACCGCTTCCGGAACTTGTAACTTACGTAGCGGCTTTTTATCCGCCTGCGCCTGTGCCCTAGTTTCGACCGCTTGTACAATGGGAAACCGGAAGTCAGAGAGAGTTGGGAGTCTGGATCCCTCTACATTTCCGATAGTTAGGTCGTATATGGGGTTTTCCATACACAGAGCTTCTACGGTTCCGGTCAGAAAAGGCGTCTCGATTTCTATTCTCGCGACGGGAACGCGATCAATCGTTTGATCTAATAACATGCACGGGGATTTCCAACCAAGCATTTGGTCATCCCTAACGAGACTCCGCTTTACTACGACGCCCGTGCACCCGGTGTCGCGTAAGACCGTGACTTCTTGACCGTTGGCGGTACTAGTAGCAGTTGGTACCCTCGCCTCGGGAAAAAGACAAGTGCCGATCGACTGAATAACATCATGACCGATCTGCGCACGCGCTGCGGACTCGTATACCTTATTCGCGTTATTAGATGCCGAATTATCACGCGGAAAATCATCGCTCTTACCGCCTCCTGACCATGCTCTGCTTTCAATAGCAACCGCGACTCTCTGGACAAAACCCTTCCTTTTCGGACAATCGGGCGTGATGTGACCCCATTCCTTACAGGTAAAACATTGTCTATCCCTACGATTTGTACCCTTCCCAGATTGAAAGTTTCCACCTTTATTTGTACCAAGTTTCTCGGTTTCTCTGGGTCTCTGATCTTTAGCTTGATTACCTCCCTTGCTATCCCTTGAAACCACATTCTGGGTACCTCCCCGAGCTTCGGCGAAATAGTCTGCCTGAGTAGCCATATCAGAGATATTTTTGAAGGACTTTTCCTTCAGGAACAAGTACAATTCCCTACCACAAGTGTTTAACAGCTGGTCCCTAAGTAAAAAATCGGTAAGACCCTCAAACGTTTTTTGGATCTTACCACATTCAACCCAACGCTGGAAATAATCCCCCGTCCTACTGACGAACTGGGTGAATGTCTCGCCTTTCTCGGGTTTACTATATTTAAACTTTTTTGCGGAACCCTTGTTCTGTCAACTCGTATCTCTTAAGGAGTGCCTCTCTTAATGCGTCATAGTTTAATGCGTCGTTCACGGGTAGACGCGAATACACATCTAGCGCTTTACCTTTAAGTAACGCGCTGAGATGGAGCGACCAATCATCTTTTTTCCACTTTTGGATGGTAGCATATCGCTCAAACCTATGTAAATAACTATCTAAGTTATCTTTGTCATCCTCAAAAGGGGGTAATTTAGGGCCTCTTAACTTTGATTCTTGTTGACCATCTTTCTTAGACTCTAATAATTCAAATTTCCTTCTATGTTCTTTCTCCATATTCCTGTCTTCTAACTCGATGGCTTGTAACTTTGCTTGTTTTTTCTTCTCTAACTTTCTTTCATCAAGGTCTCTTACCTGCTCTATTCTTTCCCTTTCTGCTTCCCTTTCCCAACCTATCCTTTCCTTCTCTGCCTGCTTCTCTAGTTCTATCTTCTCCTTCTCTAGTTCTATCTTCTTTTCCTCAAATAGCATTTTCTCCCTTTCAAATGATATCTCTAATTCTAATTTTTCCCTTTCTATATCTCTCTCCTTTACCCTTTGATCCCTTTCCCGAGCCTGCTCCTCCTGAACGAATTTTCTAAGGGCCTCCCCCTCATACCCAAACTGTTTGCCCAACTCCACTAGATCTTTGAGTGACGACATGATAAATACTGTTGATAGGATCACCAATCCCAAGTGCACTATCATATAACACATACAATTTTTAGGACTACACGAACCAACCGTATATCCCTTCTCCAAATATACGCAATATGTATATATGATAAACAAATGGTAAATAAAACAAAATATGAGTGAGGTATTCACTCACCCGCCTGAATTGGTTCTTGTCAGGAAGGTCACAATCTGAAATAAATAACTGAAAAAAATCTGACCGGAGTCAAGACCTATGCAAACTAACGTCCGTGCTCCGACTAATCCAATGATCCCACTTCTGACACCATTTGTCACAGGATGAAGCCGGGTTGGGACTGGATTAGTGAAGACACCGAAAGCAACTGCGTTAATAAGATGTTTATTTATAAACGCAATTTAAAGATGAACAAATCTGACACCATTATAACAAAAAGATAAGGAAAATTATAAAGTTCCTAACATGGAACTATCAACAACAAGTAACTCAACGAGAAAAATCAAAGATGAATTTAACGAATGGAATTTTAAACAAACGTGAATAGCATCCTATCACCAATCGACAAATAAGAGTATATGATTTACACCCCAATATAAACAAGGTCTTATCAAGTACCAAGGGTGACCAAAGCATGTGATTTATGCGCTTATCAATATGATACTCATCAATTTATCAATTCATCAAGCGATATTGGAATATGTATGAATTTATGAATATATCGTTCATATAACGAAAATGAAATGGGAATGCATGAAATTATGAATCTATCACACATATAGCGACATTGAAATGGGAATGAATGTAATTTTGCACAAATAGCAATATTGAGATAACAATAAAATGGAACACGCAATAAATATAACTATCGTGGCGCCCGTTTGACGACCAAGATGTATCTCCGGTTCCACCCGCTCTAGTCCATGGTCAAGGAGCCACCACGCATGGTCCACCCCTCCCAGTCTGTTGAAGGATCCCTCGAGAGCCTTCACATTAACACAGACCCGTTGGTCGAGAAGCCTTGGTCCCTCACATCGAGAAAACCAGTACACTCTTCCGAAACAACGTCACCAGACACAGCGTACACGTCACACGAAACCACACAGAGTTCTGTGACTTCACACCACCAAACCATACATATGGAACAGCTAAAAGTATAACAACTAAACCGTGTAGTACATATGACACGGTTAGTACTTTTGTATTGATAGATGTTGCGCATGCGCGCACATGAATTACATCTCGTTACACATGACATTAATCATTCAATGCATGCTGCGTATAATTAAATAAAATCCGTCTGTTCAGTTACAACAAATAGCTAACTTGAACCAGCCTATAGTATTTCTAATATCATGGCGTTGTATGACCTAGGTATTGACTCTCTGTAGAATTTAGAATAAATTCTAAAACATCTAATATATGAAACAATTATGTCATATAAAACGAATAGTGATAAAGAATACAATCTTAAATTTCACATACCTCTACAGCTGAAGTTTTGCTCCCGTAAAGAGGTAAGCTTTCTGACAAGACTCGTCGTAGTGTAATTTGTTTATAGAGAATTCGCTCTATATGTACTCTAGCTAGGTACGTGAGTTTTCACTGCAGGCAATTTGCACGTGCAGCATGGGGTGAATCGCGCCCAGTATTTCAAAATAACTAGAGCCGAAAAAAATAAACAACCCCCGAGTAACGCTCTAGTCAGAAACGAAACCCGAATACATTTTTGACCACATATACATATTGATATAAATGATACAATTCCGTGACAATACCTCCCCCCTTAAAGAAAGTGCAACCACTTTTAGAAAATAGCGGAATTGACAAAAATAAAAACTGAAACGTATTATTTACATTACCAGAATATTATGGTAAGAAAAAACTGCAAATCACACTCTGCTTAAGTAATCGGCCCCTACGTTTTCCGACCCTCTGATTGCTTCGATCCGGAAACGATATGGCTGCAGAGTCAATGCCCAACGCATCAATCTTGCGTTGGCAAATTTTGCCTTGTTCAAATATATGAGAGGCTGATGGTCCGTTTCAAGGACAAATTCCCTTCCGAAAAGGTACGTGTGGAATTTACCTATACCCCACACCAGTGCCAAGCACTCCTTTTCGATCACGGAGTAGTTTTGCTCCCTAGGCAGCAATTTCCTACTAGCATAAGCTATGGGTAACTTTACCCCATCTTGCTCCTGTAGCAAAACTGCTCCTAAGCCCGTGTCGGATGCGTCAGTTCTCAATATGAACGATTTATTTAATTCTGGCAACTTTAGGATCGGTGCACTGATCAATCTTGCCTTAAGGGCGTTAAAAGCTTTTTCTTGGCATAAACCCCAATAAACTTTATTTGGCTGCCCTTTCCAACAGTTTGTTCAGGTCTCTCCACGTATCGTTTTAACATATTGGCATGAAATATTCTCAACCTACCTTTCATGTCGATTCGGTAGTCCATTTCACCCTTGATCTGTTTGACCTCATATGGCCCTTTCCATTGGACCAATAATTTGTTTCTACTAGTAGGGAGTAGCACCAACACTCGATCACCCACGTCGAATTTCCTACTTCGCGTTCCGCGGTTGTAATACTTCGCGTACTTGCGACCCGACTTCACGAGCTCGTCATGTGCCATCCGACACGTGCTTTCTAATCTCTCGCGTAAGTCGACGACGTATTGGTAGGTGGTTTTAACTTCTCCGTCCGCGATATCACCCGACCATAGTTCGCGCAGAATCCGCATAGGACCACGAATTGTCCTACCGTATAGTAATTCAAACGGCGAGAATCCCAAGCTCTCGTGCGGTACCTCGCGATACGCGAACAAAATCGCGTTCAAATACCGGTCCCAATCTCGCGGTTTCTCCGCGCACATCCGACATAGCATTTGTTTCAACGTCCCGTTAAATCTCTCTACCAATCCATTACACATGGGGTGATACGGCGTGGTGCGCAACTGCTTAATTGACAACAACCTACTAATTTCTGCCATGAGTTCTGAGGTAAACTGGGCCCCACAATCTGTGAGAATTTCTTCAGGTACCCCTACCCTGCTGAACATGTCTACAAGCGCCTCGGCTACACGTTCAGTTTCAATTGATGGTAAAGCTATGGCTTCTGGGTATTTAGTTGCATAATCTACTAGAGTAAGGATATATCGGTTTTTCCGATCTGTAATTGGAAATATGGGTCCCACAATATCAACAGCTACCCTTTTAAATGGGGTATCTATTAGAGGCATTTTACCTAATGGTACTCTGGTATTCCTTCCCTTCGACACCGTCTTCTGGCAAACGTCGCACGATCGACAGAATTGTGCTACGTCACTATTTACGCCAGGCCAATAAAACTCCGCTAATACTCTGTCGGTTGTTTTTTTCATGCCTAAGTGACCCGCCATACTGGACTCGTGTGCCACTCTCAGTACATGTGGCCTGAATTTCTGAGGGACAACTAGTTGGAAGAATGTTCTACCCTCCAACGAAGTCAATTGCCTGTACATTAACCCTTCCCTACGTACAAATTTCAGACTTGCACCGCCCTTACAATGTTTCGCGGTACCGGATACGATCCTCTCCGCGGTCGCGCTCAAGGACGCGTCCTGCCTCTGCTCACGCGTAAATTCATCGCGCGAGATATCAGTCACCGCTTCCGGAACTTGTAACTTACGTAGCGGCTTTTTATCCGCCTGCGCCTGTGCCCTAGTTTCGACCGCTTGTACAATGGGAAACCGGAAGTCAGAGAGAGTTGGGAGTCTGGATCCCTCTACATTTCCGATAGTTAGGTCGTATATGGGGTTTTCCATACACAGAGCTTCTACGGTTCCGGTCAGAAAAGGCGTCTCGATTTCTATTCTCGCGACGGGAACGCGATCAATCGTTTGATCTAATAACATGCACGGGGATTTCCAACCAAGCATTTGGTCATCCCTAACGAGACTCCGCTTTACTACGACGCCCGTGCACCCGGTGTCGCGTAAGACCGTGACTTCTTGACCGTTGGCGGTACTAGTAGCAGTTGGTACCCTCGCCTCGGGAAAAAGACAAGTGCCGATCGACTGAATAACATCATGACCGATCTGCGCACGCGCTGCGGACTCGTATACCTTATTCGCGTTATTAGATGCCGAATTATCACGCGGAAAATCATCGCTCTTACCGCCTCCTGACCATGCTCTGCTTTCAATAGCAACCGCGACTCTCTGGACAAAACCCTTCCTTTTCGGACAATCGGGCGTGATGTGACCCCATTCCTTACAGGTAAAACATTGTCTATCCCTACGATTTGTACCCTTCCCAGATTGAAAGTTTCCACCTTTATTTGTACCAAGTTTCTCGGTTTCTCTGGGTCTCTGATCTTTAGCTTGATTACCTCCCTTGCTATCCCTTGAAACCACATTCTGGGTACCTCCCCGAGCTTCGGCGAAATAGTCTGCCTGAGTAGCCATATCAGAGATATTTTTGAAGGACTTTTCCTTCAGGAACAAGTACAATTCCCTACCACAAGTGTTTAACAGCTGGTCCCTAAGTAAAAAATCGGTAAGACCCTCAAACGTTTTTTGGATCTTACCACATTCAACCCAACGCTGGAAATAATCCCCCGTCCTACTGACGAACTGGGTGAATGTCTCGCCTTTCTCGGGTTTACTATATTTAAACTTTTTTGCGGAACCCTTGTTCTGTCAACTCGTATCTCTTAAGGAGTGAAACTCTCTTAATGCGTCATAGTTTAATGCGTCGTTCACGGGTAGACGCGAATACACATCTAGCGCTTTACCTTTAAGTAACGCGCTGAGATGGAGCGACCAATCATCTTTTTTCCACTTTTGGATGGTAGCATATCGCTCAAACCTATGTAAATAACTATCTAAGTTATCTTTGTCATCCTCAAAAGGGGGTAATTTAGGGCCTCTTAACTTTGATTCTTGTTGACCATCTTTCTTAGACTCTAATAATTCAAATTTCCTTCTATGTTCTTTCTCCATATTCCTGTCTTCTAACTCGATGGCTTGTAACTTTGCTTGTTTTTTCTTCTCTAACTTTCTTTCATCAAGGTCTCTTACCTGCTCTATTCTTTCCCTTTCTGCTTCCCTTTCCCAACCTATCCTTTCCTTCTCTGCCTGCTTCTCTAGTTCTATCTTCTCCTTCTCTAGTTCTATCTTCTTTTCCTCAAATAGCATTTTCTCCCTTTCAAATGATATCTCTAATTCTAATTTTTCCCTTTCTATATCTCTCTCCTTTACCCTTTGATCCCTTTCCCGAGCCTGCTCCTCCTGAACGAATTTTCTAAGGGCCTCCCCCTCATACCCAAACTGTTTGCCCAACTCCACTAGATCTTTGAGTGACGACATGATAAATACTGTTGATAGGATCACCAATCCCAAGTGCACTATCATATAACACATACAATTTTTAGGACTACACGAACCAACCGTATATCCCTTCTCCAAATATACGCAATATGTATATATGATAAACAAATGGTAAATAAAACAAAATATGAGTGAGGTATTCACTCACCCGCCTGAATTGGTTCTTGTCAGGAAGGTCACAATCTGAAATAAATAACTGAAAAAAATCTGACCGGAGTCAAGACCTATGCAAACTAACGTCCGTGCTCCGACTAATCCAATGATCCCACTTCTGACACCATTTGTCACAGGATGAAGCCGGGTTGGGACTGGATTAGTGAAGACACCGAAAGCAACTGCGTTAATAAGATGTTTATTTATAAACGCAATTTAAAGATGAACAAATCTGACACCATTATAACAAAAAGATAAGGAAAATTATAAAGTTCCTAACATGGAACTATCAACAACAAGTAACTCAACGAGAAAAATCAAAGATGAATTTAACGAATGGAATTTTAAACAAACGTGAATAGCATCCTATCACCAATCGACAAATAAGAGTATATGATTTACACCCCAATATAAACAAGGTCTTATCAAGTACCAAGGGTGACCAAAGCATGTGATTTATGCGCTTATCAATATGATACTCATCAATTTATCAATTCATCAAGCGATATTGGAATATGTATGAATTTATGAATATATCGTTCATATAACGAAAATGAAATGGGAATGCATGAAATTATGAATCTATCACACATATAGCGACATTGAAATGGGAATGAATGTAATTTTGCACAAATAGCAATATTGAGATAACAATAAAATGGAACACGCAATAAATATAACTATCGTGGCGCCCGTTTGACGACCAAGATGTATCTTCGGTTCCACCCGCTCTAGTCCATGGTCAAGGAGCCACCACGCATGGTCCACCCCTCCCAGTCTGTTGAAGGATCCCTCGAGAGCCTTCACATTAACGCAGACCCGTTGGTCGAGAAGCCTTGGTCCCTCACATCGAGAAAACCAGTACACTCTTCCGAAACAACGTCACCAGACACAGCGTACACGTCACACGAAACCACACAGAGTTCTGTGACTTCACACCACCAAACCATACATATGGAACAGCTAAAAGTATAACAACTAAACCGTGTAGTACATATGACACGGTTAGTACTTTTGTATTGATAGATGTTGCGCATGCGCGCACATGAATTACATCTCGTTACACATGACATTAATCATTCAATGCATGCTGCGTATAATTAAATAAAATCCGTCTGTTCAGTTACAACAAATAGCTAACTTGAACCAGCCTATAGTATTTCTAATATCATGGCGTTGTATGACCTAGGTATTGACTCTCTGTAGAATTTAGAATAAATTCTAAAACATCTAATATATGAAACAATTATGTCATATAAAACGAATAGTGATAAAGAATACAATCTTAAATTTCACATACCTCTACAGCTGAAGTTTTGCTCCCGTAAAGAGGTAAGCTTTCTGACAAGACTCGTCGTAGTGTAATTTGTTTATAGAGAATTCGCTCTATATGTACTCTAGCTAGGTACGTGAGTTTTCACTGCAGGCAATTTGCACGTGCAGCATGGGGTGAATCGCGCCCAGTATTTCAAAATAACTAGAGCCGAAAAAAATAAACAACCCCCGAGTAACGCTCTAGTCAGAAACGAAACCCGAATACATTTTTGACCACATATACATATTGATATAAATGATACAATTCCGTGACAAATTCAGAGTCACTTTTTCAACATTTTCTATTGCACTGGCTATCAAGAGTAAGTGTAGACATTGCTCAGGGCTGTCGCAAGGGCGGGCGATACAGGCGACCGCCCCAGGGCGCCAAGCCTGGGGGCGCGGGGTGTGCCATTTTGCGAAGCATGTTTTTATGCTGTATTTTACTTCAATAAACGTACATCTTTTTCATTAAAATACGCACGTTAAGTTATTATCCTCATGACTATTGATACATTTAAAAAATAAACAGTTTGCGGCGTTTTTCAGAGGGTGTTGGCGCCGTTTCGTCCAAAGTTGCGACGGCCCTGACAATGCTGTTGTATGCTCCGAAACTGATCGACCTTTCCAATATGTCAATCAACTTTTCTTATCATTTCTTTATCTATTACTTACATTCAGTGTGAAAGCTTGTTGAGGCCTGGTGTAAATGATTACATCATGTTACATAAAGTGTAGATCAACGTGCGGGTACGTTTCCCATTAACTGGACTAAAGTATAAGACATATATGATAATAAAAAGCTGAATTAAGCTTGAAAATATAGCTTTTAATTTGTTTAAATTTGAAATTTTTTATTCTTTAGTCTACAAAATTTCAAATTTCTTTGGTTACAGGCCTACAAACGAATAATAGCATAGGAGCCATTTTCATAAGATCTAAACTACCGAGTATCGACAAACCTGGTTGCTTTAACGGTGAATTTAATGTGTGATTTTCTTATTAATTCAGACATAGTGAAAACATCTAGAAATTTTAAAATTAAACATCATGTTTCATGTGATAAGCAACATATGATTCATGTGGAGTATTGCTTAAACCGTTAAAAGCAGTATGTAGGGGAAACCAAAAGAACTTTACACGTTAAGATGGAGGGTCATTGTTCGGACATACGTCTGCAAAGACAAATAAAACATCTTTTAAAACATTTTAATACAAACTGTAGTAAATAACATTTGAGAGTGACTGGCATTGGGCACAACATCTGCTAGTCAAAAGCGGATAGGACAAAAAGAGAAAAGCTCTGGGTTAATCGCTTAGGAACTGAAGTTAATTTTTAATTCAACCGACGGTGTAACCTCGATCGTATTCTTGTGCATTTAATTTTTTTTATATTTTACTTATTTCTTTAATTTCGAACCTTAATAGTTGTATTTACTAAAGATTGTGCGGGATCATTGAGAATTTTGACAGTTGTTCCCCAAACGCCTTTTTTGCATTTAACAACTATTCTTTATGGCACTTTTTTCTGCTTGTTATTGAGCTAAGATTTGTTCTCCTCATATTCATCATCATCATCTACATAACGCGCATGTCCTTCTCTCGTATTTTGGGTTGTTTTGTGTTGAAACATAGTTGATAGTTTAGTTGGGGGTTGGGGTTGGGGGGCATGTAGAGTTGTATGGAGATGAGGACAGGAGTTCGGTGTTTATCTCACACTTAGCACCGTATTTGTATTAATATGAACTTCTTTCATTTTGGTAGGATAAGGCTGAGAAAAATACATCCATGTCCTCTTGTAAAAGTATTGATATTTTGATTTTCCCTAATTTGCCTGTACGACTGTTGGTCTATCCTTTTGTTTTTATCGGGCGCTAACTACATTACACTTGGGGAAAGTCTATGGCATTGACATTTAGAGATTACTAAATGGACTGTAATGGAAATGTGATATATTTCAGGCACCACATCCCTATACTAACTTCCCTTCGTACCGTTACATGTGGGAGAAACTTCAGACAGTCTATGAAGAGAAATAGCATAACTTGGAATAAATTAGATGATGATACCTCGAACAATTATCAAACTGAACTGGACCATCTCCTGAAATCTTTGAATAATGAATACTATTTAGGACAATGTTGATAGATTTTATGAGTGGATAAAATAGTCAATCGACATCACGCTTCCAAGGTCCAAATTCGATTTTCGCGCCAAACCATATTGTTCGGGTGATCTTAACGACGCTCATAGGCTTCAAATACAAGCTAGGTATATGTGGATAAATGACAGACAACCAACAGGTGGTGCATATAAGTCTTACAGTAATATGGTTACCAGAAGGCTTTAGGCTGAATAACGGCGAGTTTTTTCGTTACTTTCAGTACAATATAACGTATACATGGGTTCACGTGATTTGAGTGCTTTTCTTGATACAATAATGACATTCGATAATGTGTGGTACAAAGGGTTACTTTTTAAATTATTCAAGCTGGCGTTTCGTCAACCTTGATGTATACAATATTCAGAAACGACTTAATACTCCAGTTAGAGTACAGTGGATTTTGAACAAAGATTGGATCCATAGCTGTAGGAATTCCAATCCTACTGATAATATTTCACTTCTGGCTACTTGACAAAACAATCTGCAAAAGCTGATTGATATCACATAGGCCTGCAGCAAGAGAGTGGCGATTAGAGCTTATTGACACGAATTCATATGTTATTATATTCGGTCCAAAAAACAAGAATTACGTCAATATGACATGGTTCCTGTGATCCTCTTGTTTGCCGGGTTCTGATTCTGCGACACACCTGGAACACCTGATTAACTCACACCTTACGTCACATGACGCCATAGGCAAAGCATACAAGAAAGGGAAACATTCTGTTCACGGTCTGTAAGGTATTTGCATTAAACCGAATGGTTTAAACCCATTGGCTGCTGCAGATGTATTCAAAAAGGTAATATTTCCTTCTATGTTTAAGTGTAGCCAATTATGGTGTAATATTTCACAAAGTGACACCTCTCTTCATTGGATAAAAATTTAAGGTATTTTGCCAAATATTTGCAAGGACTTTCCAACACATGCAGGATAATACATTGCAATTGGAATGCTAGTTAGGACATCAGCGCAGTTCAAACTTGATAGGAGAAAACTAATGTTTTTTTTATCATCGATTATGTTTGATTCGTAATTATGTACATACAGAACATGTGTTAAGGTGGCGTTATTTCACTTCATTCTGAGCGGATGGTATTTTCAAATATATATGATACTTTAAAGAAGTTTGATTCTCTTCTGTATCTAACTGATTATTTGCATCATTCTTACAGTCCAGGTAAACAAAATTGGAACGAAATTGTAAGGTCGAAAATGCTGGTTTTGAAAATAGCCTTTGTAGAGTCCGGCAGTTTAATGAAACAGATGTTGACAGGTTCTCTTCGAAACATGAATCCTTACGACCAACCTCAGTATGGCAATCGGCTCAAATAAGACGAGAAAGTAAGGTATTTACTTATATAGCTAGACCATAGGCAGCTATTCCACAAACAAAGCTCGACATTTGTATTCAGTGTGGGAATATTTATACAGACTTGATACGTCATAATTGCATGTCCTTATATATCAAGTTTCAGAAACTCTTTGTAGGATTTACTGACCGATAACTTTCCACTAAGCCTACACGCTAAGTTATTTAACGCAGAAGATGTGCCTGCAACTGCTACATCTTCTCGGTAAAGGCTACCAGAGGAGATAATTTAAAATGTTTATTTGTGCCGGTATGCAGCATACTTTGTTGCAATGTGCAGATAGTTTCCACAAATAGAGATTCATTAACTTGTTGATTTACATTTTTGTATGCACAAATCATTTCTTTCGCTTCTTAGGCGTATTCTTGACTTTCTCACATGAGGTCAAGCTGTATTGTTTGCCTACATCTTGCTTTATTTGTATATAGTAGTGATTGTTTTATTAAACCTTATGAAAGTTTTCTGATTGTAATCAATCACACTTAATTATTATATCACGTAATTTTCTACGGAAGGAAATAAAAATGATGATGAAGAGTGATTTAAAAGATTGCTATTAATGCCGACAAGGTTATGAATCCCACAATCTACTAATACTATGATAATTTCGCAATTTTCGAAAACTTATTGACGAGTATGAACGGCCTGCTTCAGAACATTTTTGACCTCAGCGTTAAAATGAAATGATATAAAGATAAGCTTAAATCATCTGCACAGAAATCTCGGGGGATACAGTTTTTAATTGTCATCCTCCTTATTTTATTTTTGTCGCTGTGAGTCATTCTTCTTACAATAATGTTTGTCTTTGTTAGTTATCCTCTTTAGTTGATTTTTATCAACAGGAATACCCTCGACCATATCCGTCGGACAACTGGGCAGACTCAGTGCATGAAGAATTAAGCAGTTCACTGCGTGTGCATACTTTTTTAGGTAGTTGCGCATGACCGAATGGCCGAGATGCAACTTTAATTAAAGTCAGTCAGACCTGGTACGACCGTTGTGTGCCTATATATTAGTAATCTTGGTCCCCTTGCCTTCTTCACAACGTAAGAACAACAGTTACCTTCAGATGAGCAAATCTGTCAATAGGAAGGAATGAAATTATTTACATTACTGATAAAATTGAAAGCTCAGTTTAGCTTTAGAAATTAAATTCGTGTTTTCTGGCAAGTTGAACGAGAAAAATATTTGAATTGGTGTCTATTCATTGTAAGTGTAACATTTCAAAAGTGTCCAGTGATATATGAATACGGTTGTACTCTTCTGTTCTAGTGTCAACGTTTGATAACAATCCAACGTTTGCAACATTATGTTTTACATTCATTTCATTTCTCCCGTAGCCTGGCTGGTCGTATGGGCACCACTGATGACTTTGCGACAATCTCTCTCGTTTTGCCCTGTTCGCCACTACTCTTTTGGGACTTTGCAAAGTCCATGCCTGTCCACTCTTTGATATATCTTCCCATCTCTTCTTCTGTTTACCTCGTTTTCCTCTTTCTTCTCACTGTGCCCCGTAAGATTGTCTTGACAGGCCAGATGAGCGTGAGACGTGATCATTCCATCTTAGTTTGCGTTTCTTTACGGTTTACATAATGTTTACATGTTATTATATTTCTAAATAGTTTTCACCTCTGGGTCATGAAACCAATGTCAGAGAGTACCAACTATAAAACTTATCTGAGATGTTCAAATATTACTACACAGTCAGTTTCATCAAAACCAACACATATTTGTTAGTGTTAAGCAGTTCACAAGCCATAATTTTGTTCAAAAAATCGTAAAAGTGACAATTAATCATTGACCTGAAACTCAAAGTTACACAACGCATGTTGATTATACACCTCTGCGAATATGTTTCAGCTGTATTTACATATCAAAGTTGCTCTCGATCTATTCCTAATTATTCAAGTGATTTTATTCAAACCTTCCTACAGTGCATACATCCACATAATAACCTTTGAACCTTGGCCAAAAAGGCCATGGAGGGCTCCTTATCAGCCACTAAAAAATGTTGCCAACATATACCCACTGTGCACATGCCATATATTTAAACAAATGCTACCTTGCTATTTATTTAGGATACAACAAGAAAATACAAATGAATTAAATTCAAAAAACTGTAAAGTATTTTGGTTTGAGAAACATTATGTAAATTTCGCAAATAAAAAATACTTGTAAACATATGTATATATTTCATTTTGTTTATATTTTATTAGTTGGCTTCACCTTTATGGTGTCTTTTGTTTTCAAGTTTCGTGGTTCTGTCTTATTAAAAGGGCAAAATTATTGATCAGTGACCTTGAACTGAAAATTAAAACCTTGATTGTCATGTATGAGATGTCATCAGATAGAGAAGCATTGATGGACCCATGATTCATCATTGAAACTCAAAGCAGCGTTTAAAAATGTCAAGCAGAAACAAATTAAACAATAATATATAGACCTGCGACCTTGACCACATGGAACCAACTGTTGAATGGAGTGCAATTTAAAGTGACAGTATTCAAGTATATAACGTTTGATTCCTTCATATTCAACTGCTCTAAAATAATTAAGTGAAGGTAAATGTGATGGAAGCTTAAAACATTAACCCTGACCTTAAAGACAATGCCTGTAATGTGATAATGAAACATTTTCTTATAATGATGTTTAAGTATATTAAGTTTCATCTACCCCTAACCTCAAAAGCTCTAAAATTAAAGGAAGGGCAAGCATGATGGAAAGATTCAAATCTTTGAGCTGTCACCTTGATCTTGAAGATAAGTCGTTGAATGTGTTATGCTGTATACTAGTAACTCATCTGTACCCATGTCCGTTAGAGCCCTTGCATTCCTGTCGAAAATCTTTGGGAATAACTCACCTGACAAGTTCGTTCCGTTGACAAATGGCCAACTTCAGAAAGCGGAATATACTTCTGAAAGTTTTTTTTTAAGCAAATAGTGTCAGGTGGTATACATTTTGCGTGCTGTATGTATCTTGGAATAAATATTGTATGATAAAGAATCAATACTTTAACGTCTCTTGTTTCAAACTAATATGTTCTCTTATAATAACTTATTTCTGACAGACAACTATATTCAAGTAGTTTGATAAGTTTTAAACTTTGTGGTCCAATCCGATTGGCCGTTTGTGTAATGGTATTGATGAAACAAAACGCAACTACTCCAGATCAGTAACGTATTGTGGGGTGAATCTTCTATCTATATATCGTTCATTCTTTCCCTTTTGGTCCTTATTTCTTTTCCTTCCTGCCTTCCTGTTTTTTTTCTACCTCTGGCTTCTGTATCAGCTATTAAAACATGTAAGAAAAGAAAAAAGATAATGACATAATCTTTTTAAAATTTTTAAAACAAGATTTTAAAAAAAAGATTTCGGTTCTCACTGGCTGGATATTTTAAAATAGTACTAACACCTCCACTCTGTCTATCTCAATAGAACTAACAGTTGCTTAAGTTAAAGAATATTCCAGGTAAATTTTGAAACATCTCTCTCTCTTATAATCGATGTTGTGAAAGTGAGTGCAATTATGTCTATCCAAATAATAATCTGTACCGCTATCGGCCCTTGAATGTTCTGATGTATCTTTAAAGTTTATCAATAATGGCAAACATGGGTTGATAGTGGAATTTTAACAGTGCCAGTGTAGCTGACCAGGTGAACTTCTGTAGAGTTTCAACACTCCGTCAACAATTGCATGTTATATATATATATATATATATTATATATATATATATATAGTATATTATATATAGTTTAGAACATGCCCCTCTCTCATCTCTTATTTAGACCACTAAATTGAAATGCGAAAACTTGTTTTCAGTGGGGCGGAACACATTTCTCCATTACTTTTACTACTTGTCAATGATATAAAAGTCAATAAATGTTACAGTCTAAATCTTGCTAAATGCTACTTTTTGTAGCTAAATATTTCAGACTAAATCTTAATATATGCTACTTTTTGTCGCTAATTGTTACTTTCAGGTTACTAAAAAAGATAACATTTATGCTGTAACATTTATTAACTTGTAGGTGCTGATTTCACTAACAAACTCAACATGTATACACAGTGCAATTATTGTACTCAATCTACAAGAGGAATATGTGGAATTTAACAACTCACGTACAAAATAACTACCCAAACAGTATGCATGAATTCAATTCATTGCAAAGCCCTTTGTCTGCAATAAAGATAAAAAGGAGCAAGATAAAATACAACCGCTTGAAATAAGAACTGTTGCAGAAGACAGACCAATCTAAAGTTGACAATAAAAATAGCAAACAAGGAATCATTCAAGTCGCTTTTCAAACGATTAAAGATTCAAAGTGAAAACTCAAACAATTTGTCTATTCAAACTTCATTATATAGAGTCATGCTTGAAGAGATTTTTACTTTGCAAAGGATCGAACAAATAGAGTAAAAATATAATTGATGATTATCGACAAATGGAGGAGGACACAAGAAGAAAGCAAACTGATGATAATTTAGACAAATGAGCTGACACGAAAAACGAAAAAGGTACAGTTATTACTCGGTTCACTTTCAGTAGAAATATTCTCACTTTTAGGAGCTCTGGGCTACATCATTTTTAGGCTGAAAATCAAAACCAAAACCAAGAAGTGACTGAGAAGAATGAGGACAAATCCAAACATGTACATACAAAAGAAGTACAAAAGAAGTATAAAAGAAATGCATCAAAATGTTTTTGCCAAATACTTTTAGTTCAGAGGAGAGCAAAGTCTTTCGTGTCTTTCAATGCTTTTTGTTTCTAAATACTTTCTGCCTGTACCCACATCTTTGAACGTCCTGATTAAAGTCTGTAGTGTATTGTACCTCCTGTTGCATTTTACCAATGAAAGAATTTAGCTTATTTTACGGTTTTGATTGCGTATGATATTGTAATGATACCTACCGAAACAATAGAAATTGTATCTACATTTTATGTACAAGAAACAACAAAGCCTTGTGCAACCTGTCAGCTGTTATCCGTTGTGAAGCAACAGTTGAAAGATTGTTATGTTCAAAACTAGAATTCAAGGCTGGGAATACTCTAATAGAGCAATGATGTATATATTCAAATTGCAAATACTTTTTTCATATAAAGAATATCTTACTTTGATTACTATTTATAATTTAGAGAAACACTAACTGAATTTTGAATATTATCAAAGAGACTCCATGCTGATGTTATCCTCCTGCTGTTGAAACAGGTAGATGTGCTTAAGCTACCAGCAATATTATATGAAAATAGAACATGCAGTTTTTTTTAATACTTATAAAAAGAATTTATTTCTCATTAGAATATCGGTGTAATGTAACATGGCGTCCCGAATATGGTCAAATTTATTGATCTACTTTAAAAATAATAATCAGATCTTATAGCAAACTTTTTAAACAATTTTATTTTTCAGATCTTTTCAACTTCACATTAAAGTCTGCTATATATTCGTCTAATCAATTAAATTATTAAATGTGAATTAAAAGGACAATAGACCAACTACTTATTATTTTCTTTTTTGTAATGTGATTGTTTTTTAGTTTTCTTTTTTTTTCTTTCTTCTTTTATGTTCTCTCCAGTTTGTTATTTAAATAGTAGCAATTAATATAGATTCAAGAATCATATGACTTCAGATTTTGACGTCTAAAGTTTTCATTATGATTCATTTTGCATTATGAATTGCACTGTGTGAATTTGAGATGTACTAATTTCTACCGCATATTGTTTTCATATGTGTCTGCTTATTACTTCATGTTGGTACTTAACAATTGTGTATATAAACATGTTTGCCAAAGGCTGATATGCTTAATATACAATACAGAGTTTATTCTGTTCATAATCGACACAATCAATCCAGTTACAAGGGAATGACTTGAAGGAGGTGGGTTACATTCGTTTGTCTATGGGGGCGTTACAAGATTTTTTTTATATTTCATATTGAGATGAAATGAAGTAGTTTAGTTTCTTCCAAAGATACAAGCTGCATAAATTTTGACCTGAGAATTATCAGGAAGTTTTTCTTTATTCCCAAAAAGAATAAATTGTTCTCTGCATCAGAATTTAGGTTATCTTATTGTTCAAAGCCACTTGTGAAAATAAAATATTGAAAAAAAGCAAAAAGCGAAACATCATGTCAAATTGTCCTTTCCAAATTAAAGTTACAAAACATACATTCTCTTACTCTTTCCGTCCTCCCCCCTCTCTCTCTCTATCTCTCTTGTGTATCCTATAAATTATTTCCTAAAACATTCTAGTGGAATTAGGTTAATTCTTAGAATGAATGATTCTGCGGGTGTTGGAGGTTGAGGTTGGTTGGAGGGGGGGTATATATAATCCCAAGGTTTATTACAGTATCCTGATTGGTTTCAGTCACGATTCATTTTTTGGAATTGTGTGTGGAAGAACTTCAAATGAAGTTTTATCAGGTGATTCAACTCGTTTCTCACGCACAACAAACAGTATTAAAATCAAAGATCAGTCAAATACAAACTGTACATTTCTCATAAGATAAGCCAATATCGAAAATTTAAATTTAAGTTTAGTAACTTTCTTTGTATAACACATACCCTTGTTGTGGATACGTGGACACTTCTTGAATTCTATAGAAATAAACTTTCTGTTTTTGAATCGCTAAAGAATTCATGTGTACCGGTGCATACAGATTCATCTAGAAACTTTGAACTTAAGTCTGCTCGTATTGTGTTATAATATAAGTGTTTAATTCATAATCAACCTGATGGCAAGAAATATATTGTATCATCTTCAACTCTCGCGACATTAATAAATTTGTGCAAAAAATTTGGCAGAATGGATCTGTAAGCCCACTAGACCACATTAAACTACTTATAATTTATCAGTATAATATGCACGGGAATATACATATTGAAATTAGGAAAGGAGGGATTAAAAAGTTATATATGTATCCTATAATGATGGGATGTGTTGTTATATTAATCGTGTGCAATAGTTACTTGGAACGTCTCACAACATGCAAATATTGAGTTCTCGATAATGTTCCGTACAGACTACAGCCGAAACATGCTAGACTGAGTAGATATCCCCCTATGTCAGGATATAATGTTTATCGTTTTATGGCGTTATTCGCCAAATTCACTTTAAGTCATGTGTGATTTATTGTTATCTAAAGATAAAATACATATTTTACATGTAAAATTCGTGGACGTGTGTTAAAACGGATGCGGTTATCAGTATACAAAGAAGCAAATAATATTCTAAGGCAGTGCGAGGGTGAGTTATCAACAACGTTTTCGTACAGGACCTCTCTGCCGTTGGAATAATTTATCTGTCTAGAAGTATAAACAATACATAATGCAAGTTTACTATCATATGCACGTGGAGAGCGGGCAGAGTGCTTTCTCCACAGTTTGGCTTAACTTAGATGCATGTTAAGCTTCGTTTGATATGATCTAAACATTGTCCCTCCATTTTCTACTTGTTATGCTTGTTCTTCTTCCGTCTGACACCAAATGATCGACCTAAATGCCGCTGAGGTAGATGCAATGGGAAGAGAAATATTTTCATCAAGTTTGTTTCAAATGTCCACAGTGCTAGGAGACATCGACCTCTCATCCTATTCTGTGGTTCGTTTTATCCGTTCATTGTTGAACCGTTCAGTCAGCTGCATTACAGTGCGATAAGAAAGAAAGAAAATGAAGATAAAAAAAATCTTCTAGTCTTATTTATACCCGGAGATAACCAAAACGTGATTTTCACACTTTTGAAATTTTTATGGAGTTATGCTCCCTTTTTTAATTGGCATTGAATAAGCTATCCTGATGTTTTTTCTTTGTTTTTTAAATACGATTCTGTTAAACATTTCAACGACGCAAAATAAATTTTGAACAGATTTCAACCTTCACGCGTGTTTAATCTGATTACAATTTCACAATTGGTTGACAAATTTGTACTAGTGTCGAGATTTAGTTTCAGATACTATCAAATGAAGAGGAAAGTAGTATAGTTCAAACACAGTCTAGCTCCGATTCGAACTTTTGATGGCCATTTAGATCTAAAAGGAGAGAGGCGCGATGCACTGTAGTTCAGTGGTTAGCACGAGGGACTCCTACGTAGGAGTACAAGGTTCAATTCCCCAGTTAAGCTGGGCCCCATGTCTTTAAAACGTTACACGACTCCCAATCTTAATCAAAATATTCTACGAATTAAGAAGCTGCATTGTTACATTTCAAATAAGATTTTAAAGTCCTGAATAATAGAAAATTACTCAAATTGCTGAGTAAAGTTGTATTACAGAGATGCCTGGTCGGTCGATATGCTGCTTCCTTAAACAAAACACATTCTCGTTGCCCAACCTCATGGCAGAACATCTTTCAACATATGCTTTGCCCAACAGATTAACCGAAAGGTTGTTGTGCGTCCTTGATGCAAATCAAAGTTTTCTCAAGGAGTGACGGCGGTAGCTCAGTCTTCATCGTACTGTACTCCTCGAAGTGTACCCCGTTTGAATCCCAGACCAGGCGGGGTCGGCTGCCGTGTTGTAACCTTGAGCAGGACTCTTTACTCTCATTACATACCAAAACTAGCCAAAGTTTCAAGGCAAAACACCTTCAAGCGTTGCTTAGACCCCTAAATTTAAATTTTTTTGTCTGTTTCTCATCCATACCAATGAGAGGCGCGGGTATCTCCGGTGGTTTAGCGTTCTTGACTCATCAGTACAGGTTTCTGATCCCAGTACAGACCGCTTCAACTGCCGTGTTGTATCCACGGGAAAGACAATGTACTTCTTTTCCCAACAAAACTAGCCAGAGCCTCCAGGCAAAACACCTTTAGGCAGGCCTAGCCCAACCAAATATTTTATTGCGCGTCTCTGTGCACACCAAATTTGTTTTTATACGCAGGACAACCGGGTTCGATTCCCAGTCCAGGCGGGCTCGCCTTCCAATGTTGTGTCATTAAACCAAACACATAATCATCTAACTACCCAACAAAACAAACACAACCGCTACGTCAAAGCACCTAAAAGCAGGCTTACCCACCAAAATCAAAATATTGTTGTGGATATCTGATGCTCAACTAATCTCAACAAGGAAAAGGAGCGGTAGCTCAGTGGTTAGTGTGCTTGACTCATAAACAATAGGACACACTGTTCGATTTCAAAACCACGCTGGATCGGCTGCAGTGTTGTGTCCCATGTTGTGTCATTGAGCAAGAACAACAATCGGACATGACAGTGTACTGACTAATGTGTACAGTTTTTGACTGCTAAAGATCTAACACCTTGATCTTGACCGTGTTGTGTCCTTGAGCAATACACTTTCTGTTATTGCACAACAATACTAACCAAAGCCTCAAGGCAAAACACCTTTAAGCGGGCCTAAACCAAATAAGTCAAAATGTTTTGCGTCTCTAATGCATTCAATAACTTATTTTAATTGAGAGGTGTGGCGGTTCAATGGTTAGTGTATGGAATCCTACACAGAAAAACCGGATTCGATTCCCTGAGCAGGACGGGTCTGTCTTGGGACAGGCTCTTTATATTGATTGCCCAACACAACCAACGAAAGACACTAGGCACAATACCCCCCCCCCCAAAGAAAAAAAATACCGGCATAGCCCAAACCAAACCAAAGTGTTGCTGTGTATCTCTGGTGCACACCATTAAAGGATCAATAAAACTTACCAGGAAAACACCTTAAAAACACCTTAAAGCGAGATTAGCCCAACCAAACCTGTGAGACTCTGATCACACCATTTTTTCCAAGAACATTAAGTTTGTCCTTTTTATTGTTCTTATGATTTAAGTGATATTGTTTAAAATCTCCTTCCCTTCTTTCATAAAAACATCTCGCACTACATATCCACCCAGGACGCAATATCGACAAGCTCAAGTGGGTGTCTATATTATTACAATCAGATACAAATGCAGTACATTCAGGATTAGGAATGCCCCTGAAGTACGTTGTTTTGTTGTTTGGGGTTTTTGTCTGAAACAACTGCTCTAGAAATTTGGACGTTTAACTTTCCGATTTATCGCCAGACATGATTTTAAGGTATTGCCAGTGTCTCCATAACTGTTGGTATTACCTAAACAGGGACTACCATGATAACACTGTGGATAAGCAACTAATTGTTTTATTCAAAATCCCCACACCCTTCAAATGTATATGCATATTTGTTTCTCCTTCAGTTTGGAAAGAATTTAAAATCATATTTTAAGTTCCAATTACCTGTATGTTGTCATGACAATGCAAGCATGTACTAGTTCGACAGTAATCCTGTTTAAAGGGTATTTTAACTGTAATGGATTAAATACAGTTACTGTACTTGTATAAAAAAATGTCTGATTAACAATTACTTAAAAATAGGTAATCAAATACAGAAGATTACTATTACCACAGGTCTGTTCGTTGAACGAATGATTTTTAAAAATACCCCTAACTGCAGCATAGAGTTCTACCTATAAACTTTACCATCGCCGTCTTTATGTAGCTTCATTGTGGACCTACTTCCCTTTGACGACGTAAAAAATTACATCATGTGACCCGACTTGAAATTGAGAATCTTTAAATATATTTATCAATCTTTAATTCTCTCTGCTCATATGTATGTTTTCTCTGTCTGTGTCGGCATTGGAATTTATAGTACGAAAGTAATTAACTGTTATTGCGTAACATGGACGGAGCAAATGATTGTTATTTGTATGGATGTTCTTAGGGAGTCAAGATTGTTGGCAAAATTTTCTTTAACAGTAGTTTTACTTTTGAAGCCTTCTTTGAATGGCCCATATTCAATCCTATTTGATTTAAGTTGGTTTCCTGGCTGGTGAAAATGACTTTCTAATGCTTCTGAGTGTGGTGTGTGTGTGTGTGAGTGTGTGTGTGTGTTGTGTGTGAGAGAGAGAGAGAGAGAGAGAGCGTATTGGGTACTGAGAGTAAAGTAATGATTGTGGCTAAGACTTTCCATATTTCCATATTATGGGGAGGAGGAAGAAAGGGAAAATGGCAATCGAAACACATTGCATTTGATGGGTAAAAATAAAAAAGAGAAGATTATAATGGAAGAAAACAGAATGTATACAGTAAAACATACTAATAACGAGTGGCGCTTTAAATAAATAGAAACCCATCTTGAAATAAGACCATGCTGCTCTGCAACTTGTGATAAAGACATGACCTAAACTGTCAGGGAAGCCCTCGAAAATTGGACATGACCCACATCGAAGGAATAACATTATTAAGTTTAAACAAATTTATTTCTTAATTTCTATAGATAACATTTACAGACAGTAGAAAATGAGCTATTACCGATGAGAACGGAAGCCAAAGTGTTATGTTATTCATTTCTTCTCCTTTAAATATACAGACTACTGTAAAGATAGTGGCACAGTAAATTGCATAACAATACAATAGTTCAAAAGTTGAATACTGTAGAAATAAAAGTTTACGGATAATTTCGATAATCCAAATATTTGCATAATTGCAAAATAAGTACAAAACTTGAAGAAAGAAAAATCAAGTCTAAACTATGAATAAGATAGAAAGGAGAGAATAAATAAGGAAATTAATAGAAAGATAGTTCATAGGATATATATCGAGAAGGCTACTTTCCCGTAGAATGAATAACATTATTTTTCCATTTGATGTCAGAAATAAGCAGAAGCAAACGGTAAAGGTATGAAATCTGGTCCCAAGTATGCTATGTTAGAGCTCGTGCTACCATATCCTCGAGGGGGTGGGAGGTTGGGACTTCGGGGGATAACATGCCATCCCCCTGAGATCATAGCGACATCGGGGTGGAACTGCACCCCGCACCTCGCGACATATTTTCATAATAAAACATTCAACTCTATCCCCCTGCAACCATCAGAGCAAACATTGCTGACGCGTCGAAAGTAGCCCGGGCATCTTATCGTCCGAAAAAATCATACAGTCAGCCACGCAATATCATCTACGGGGATCAATTGTCCAAGCACTGAAGGAGAGGGTGTCAACATAGCACGGACAAACCCAGGCCCATTGTTGTGACGTCATACACTATATTCTGAACTTCAGTATATGGTACAGGTACTTGGGGACTCTTTGCCCAAGAGAGAGATTTGTAACAGTGAACACATGCCATACTTGTTGACGTCAGGAC